>PVIU01001885.1:0-191958 GCA_004026605.1 Ondatra zibethicus | reverse complement strand
CTCCCCTCCCTTCTCCCCTCCCCTCTTTCTTTTCTTTCCACGAGTCTCCTCAGCTTGCAGCCCTCATCAGTCCAGGAGGGGTCAGTAGCAAGCAAAAGGTGTCGCTGTAGGATGGTGGCCGGTGACCTGGCTTCTGGGTTTACCAGTTCTCGGTGTTGGAAGAAAACACTGGGCCACACAATTGCTCTTTCATGAACATCTTTTCTGGCAGTCTTCATTGAATTTAGGACTGGAAACTGACTTCTCCTGGCATTGGAGACTGGAGACGGAGATACAGAGTCAGGCTCTGGGGGAGAGGGGAGGCAGGGAAAGGCCTGCACGCCCCTTCAGCAGCCCCAGCGGCTGGCTGCACCCGCCGAGCAATTGTCATGTTAATTACTGGCCCGCGTCAGGCCTGGCGAGCCAGCTCAGCAGTCGTGACTCACCCTTTTCCTGCTGAGGGCCTCCGAGGAGCCCTATAGTCCCTGCTGGGCACACCCCTTAAAATGACACGTGCCCTCATAATTTCTGGGGGTGTTGCAGCCTGTGCGGATGTGTACCCCGAAGTGGGCTCACTGAACCTTGTGTGGGTGTTTCCTAGCCTCTGTCCTGAATAATGCTCTCTACCCATAGTTGGAGGAAAATCTGCACCAGAGACAAGAGTCCAGGGCTCATCTCCAGCTGCTCACTGTCTAGAGGGAGAGAGGAAGGGAGTGGGTAGGAACAGGGCCTGAGTCAAAGAGCTGAGCACCCTGAGTGGGTGGGGAGAGGAGTGGTGGAAAAGATAACCAAACATGGAAAAATCCTTCAGATAATGGACTGGCTTCTTTATCCCCTCCACTCCTCCACATCTGCGGGCTGCCACCAATTTGCCAAAAATTCCAGAGCCATCTTACGATGAACTAATGTCACTTATATGAACTATTATTTACTATTTTTCCTGCTCTCTTCATTCATTCGTTTTTAGCTTTGATGTGTGTGTGTGAGAGAGAGAGAGAGAGAGTGTGTGTGTGTGTGTAAAAGGAAATTATTACTTTATTTGTTCTTTTTTTTTTAGGATTACAGAAACCTGGGCTATGTTAGTTTCTGAGTAATTGCAGAGGTATCTGCAACACTTTTAATTTTTTCATTTTTAACTGAAAAAATTTTTCGATATTTTAATGTTGTTTTTCTTTTCTGTCAATTCCCTCCAGATCCTCTCTGCCCACCCAACTTTATGTTCTTTTTCTCTTTCTCTTTTAAAAAAAGAAGAAACAAGCAAAACTCCACAAAAACACAAAAATCAAAATCAACAAAAGGTCAATAAAACAAAACGAAACAAAAATGCTAAAAACAAACCAAAATTTAAAATGTCCACAAAAACACAACTGAATTTGTTTTTTGTTGGCCAACTGCTCCTGTGAATAAGTCCTGCCCTGAAGTGTGGTTGATATACCCATAAGACTAAATTGGAGAAAACTGATTTTCCTTTTGCCAGCAGGTAACCGTTTGTAATGTTCTGTCCTGTCTCTTTAAGAGACAAGCCACGCCCACTCCCTTCCAGCTTCCTGACTCTCTCTCTCTCTCCCCTCTCTCTCTCTCTCTCTCTCTCTCTCTCTCTCTCTCTCTCTCTCTCTCTCTCTCTCCTCTCTCCCTTCCCCTTCTCCCTTTCCCCTAATAAATGTTTAACTTTACTCTACATGGTATCTCTCTCGCTCCCACCCGCCGCCGCCGCCACATGTCTCCCTGCCTGGAGCTCAGAGACCTGAGCAGCCACCGCCTGCTGCCACATGGCTGGTCTCAGGGACCTGCAGCACCCGTGTGGTCTCGGGAACCGCAGCAAGCTGCCGGGGCCCTGCAAAAGAAAAAGAATAATACCGTTGTCTGTAGCTTCTTGGTTAGGGGTGGGACCCCATGCTCAGTTCCTCCTCTCAGTGCTGGGGTCCTGTCTGGCTTGAACCCATGCAGATCTTGTGCGTGTTACCATACAAAGCCTTGTGAGTTCATTTGAGCATAGGTCCTGGTGTGTCTGGAAGACACTGCTCCCTTGGAGTCAGCCATCACCTCTGGCTCTTACTGTCTCTGTCTCCTCTGCTGCACAGATCCCTGAACCTTGCAGCACAGATCCCCGAGCCTGTCTGTTTGATGCAGACATCCCAGTTAGGAATGAACGCTGCCAAATCCTACTCTCTGCACAGTGTCCAGTTACGAGTTTCTGTTATTTCCCATCCACTGCAAGAAGAAGCTTCCCTGGTGAAGGTTGAGCAAGGCACTGATCTATGGGTATAGAAATATGTCATTAGGAGTTATTTTATTTACATGTTTCTTTAGCAGGATAATTATAGTAGGGTTTCTCCTAGGCTGTGTCTATCCTTGATGGTAAGGTATATTTCTTGCATGCAGCAGAAAGATAGATCCTGTTTTCTTTTTTTAATATTTATTCTTCTTTCATACATTACATCCTGACCACAGTTTTCCCTCTTTCCACTCTTCCCAGTCCTTCCCTCCACCTCCCCTCTCCCCCAGATCAACTCCTTACTCTGATTCCCTTCAAAGAGAGAGAGAGGGAGAGAGAGAGAGAGAGAGAGAGAGAGCGCAGGCTTCTAGAGATATCCACCAAGCATGGCCTAACAAAGTACAATAAGACTGGGCACAAACCCTCATATCATGACTGGATGTGGCAATCCAGTAGGAGGAAAAGGATCCAAAGGGCAGGCAAAAGAGTCAGAGACACCCCCAACTCCCACTGTTGGGAGTCCCACAAGAACACTAAGCTATATAACCATAAAGTATATGCCAAGGACCTAGCTTAGATGCAAACAGGGTCCGTGTTTGTTTCTTCAGTTTCTGGGAGCCCCTACGAGCCCTGCTTAGTAGATTCTGCGGGCCGTGTTCTTGTGATGTCCTTGTCTCCTCTAGCTCCTACGTAGATCCTGCTTTCTAATTAAATCTGTTAGTCTGTGTCTTTTTATTGGGGAGCCGAGGCTGTTAATATTGAGAATCATCATGAGCAGTGTTTATTGATTCCTGTTATTTTGTTGTTCTGATGTGGGTTTCCTATGCTTTGATTTACTGTTCTAGGATTATTTATTCTTTGTGTCTTCTTGGGTGTGGTTTCCCTCTTCAGACTGATGAATTCCTTCTAGTTCCTTCTATGGAGCTGGATTGGGAGACAGAAATTGTTTACATTTGGTTTTATTGTAGACTGTTTTTCTTTCTTCTTTGATTGTTTTGATGGTTTTAGTGGTCTTGGCTCCATCTGTGGTCTCTCAGAGTCTATATAATATCTGTCTAGGCAATTCTGGCTTTTAGTGTCTCAACTGAGCACTCAAGTGTTATATGTTTCTACATTGCTTGGTGTAGCACAATTAATAAAAACCCAGAGACAGAAATTGGGGTTCAGCCTGGAGGTTAAAAAAGTAAAACAGCCACCCACTAGCTCTTATCTCTACCTCAGTACGAAATGACGATCCTGCCTCCAGGAATCTCAGAATGAGACCGTGAGTGAGAGCTGTCTCCTCCTGTCTTATATTCCTGTCTAGTGCTGGGATTAAGGCATGCACCACTACCGCCCCGTTTCTACGGCAAACTAGTGTGGCTACTGGGATTAAAGGTGCAGTGTCACCACTGCCTGGTCTGTAAAACTGATCAGTGCAGCTGCTTTACTCTCTGAACTTCAGGCAAGCTTCATTTATTAAAATACAAATGAAATATCACTACATCTTGGTACTTTCCCTTGCAGCTTTTAATACCTTTTTTGTTTGTTTGTTTGTTTTGTATGTTTAGTGTTTGATGATGATGTGTTGTGAGGAATTCCTTTTCTGGTTCAGTCTATTTGGTATTCCATATGGTTCTTGTTCTTTGGTAGGTATCTTCTTTAGATTGGGTAATTTTTTTCCATAATTTTGTTAGAAATATTTTCTATGCTTTTGACCTGGGTTTCTTCTTCTCTCTCATTATTTGTAAGTTTTATCTTTTCATAGTGTCCTATATTTCCTGGATATTTTATGCCTGAAATTTTTTCTTTTTTAGATTTAACATTTTCTTTTTTTCTTTTTTCTTTTGGTTTTTCAAGACAGGGTTTCTCTGTAGCTTTGGAGCCTGTCCTGGAACTAGCTCTTGTAGACCAGGCTGGCCTCGAACTCACAGAGATCCGCCTGCTTCTGCCTCCCAGGTGTTGGGATTAAAGGTGTGCACCACCACTGCCCGGCGTTTTCTTTCTTTAAGATCTGAGATTTTCTCTTCCATTTCTTGTAACCTGTTGGTGAAACTTAGCTCTGAGGTTTTTTGGCATCCTAAGTTTTTCATTTCCAATTTTATTTCAGTTTGGGTTTTCTTGAGTAATTTTATTTCTATTTTCATGTCTTCGATTATTTTCTTTATTTCATGCAACTGTTTGAGTTTTCATGGTCTTCATTAGGCATTTGTTCATATTTTCTTTAAGGTCCTTGAACATATAAATAATTTTTTGAAGTCCTCATTGTGTACTTAACTTGTTTTTCTCAGGGCCTATTGCATGAGGGCTACTGGCTTCTGGAGGGGGCACATTCTTGGCTGTTCATGTTGGTGTCTTTGCATCGGGATCTAGGCATCTGGAGTCCAGATATTTGAGATGTTTCTTGGTGTAGGTAGATATCTGACCTTGCCTTTGTTGGGTTGATTTTCCCTTCTTTGGTTGCTGTTGATCACTCTGGGTTCTAGGTGGCTGAAAGGTCTCTGGTAGAGAGAGCTTCTGTGGGCTGGCATGTGACACAAAGGAGTGGAAATGAGCTCGGAGGAAGTACTGAGAGGCTCTGCAAGAAAGTGCTAGGAGGATGGGGGTCACAGCAACAGGTGGCATCCCCAGGAAGTGGAGGTACATGGGAGGGAAGGATCTCAAAGGCAGGTTGCCAGAGGACAAAGAGTCAGCGAAGACATTGGAATGAAGGACAGGAAGAGCAGTGAGAATCACTGACTTGAGTCGCGGCCACTGTGGCCTCTGGGGGTCCCTGCTGACCAGCAGCTGACACAGAGGAATGGAGATGGGCTAGACAGGAGACTGAGAGGTTGGCAAAGGAGCTATCTGGGTCCTTGCCAGAGAATGGGGCTGGTGTTGGTTTCTCATGACAATCCTCATGCCTTTGCCTTCCAAATACTAGAATTATAGGCATGGGCCACTGTCATAACTTGGTCACTGTGATAAAACACTTCCCCAAATCAGCTTGGAGCGGAGTGGGTTTATTTCAGCACAGTTCCCAGGTCACAGTCCATCCCTGGGGAAGGCAGGAGCTGATGCAGAGGCCAAGGTGGGGTGCTGCCTGCTGGCTTGCTTCCCATGCTTGCTCAGCCTGCTTTCTTATACAGCCCAGCCCTACCTGCCTAGAGATGGGACCCTGCGCAATGGAGGCTGGGCCCTCAGACCTCAATCAAAAATCAAGAAAATGTCCTGCTGACATGCCTACGGGTCAGTCTGATGGAGGCAATTCTTAAGAGAGATTGCCTCTTCCCAGGTGAGTGTCCAGGTTTGGGTCAGGTTGGCAAAACTGTGATAACCACTATGCCTAAGATCATCAGTTCCTTAGTTCTCTAAATTCTAGAGTGTTCGAGTTTAAAAAACAAACTTCAGTACAAAATCCTGGGTTCTGGAGCCTCATAGTAAAGAAATTCCTAGATCAGTGGTTCTCAACCTGTGGGTCACGACCCCTTTGTGGGGGTTGAACGACCTTTTTCACAGGGGT
This sequence comes from Ondatra zibethicus, assembly GCA_004026605.1. Lineage (NCBI taxonomy): Eukaryota > Metazoa > Chordata > Mammalia > Rodentia > Cricetidae > Ondatra > Ondatra zibethicus. The sequence goes on along the minus strand of PVIU01001885.1, from coordinate 186,283 downwards.
CGCCTAAGACCACCAGTAAAACACAGATATTTATGTTATGATTCATAACGGTAGCAAAATTGCAATTATGAAGTAGCAATGAAAATAATTTGTGGGTGGGGGTCACTACAACATGAGGACTTGCATTAAAGGGTCACAGCATTAGGAAGGTTGAGAACCGTGTCACAGAGGCTTCCTTGATACGAACTGCCTATTCCCACCTTTCTCTCCAATGAGGAAACGAACGGCACCTGGAGCCCAAATCCCCAGCCCTCCTGGACCAAAGTCAGGTGATCGTGTCTCCTCTCCTTATCTGGCTCTGGTTTGATGGAGAGGCAGTGTGGTGAAGGAGTGAAACCTCTGTGGTTAGGGGAGCATAAGTCAAACTAACAGGGCTGGTTCAAGAGCCATAGGCAGAAAAAAGTGTTTCTGAGAGAAACTTCATCATCTACAGCATGCTCTTCAGAGATACATGGTTCTAGTCCTGAAAGAGTCTGTTTTGTTGTTTTTTTGTGTGTGTGGTGTGTGTGTGCGTGGTGTGTGATGTTTTGTGTGTGTGGTGTGATGTGATATGTGTGTGTGGTACGGTGTATGTGATGTGGTGTGTGTGTGGTGTGTGTGTGGTGTGATGTGATGTGGTATGTGTGTGTGTGGTGTGTGTGGTGTGTGTGTTTGTAGGGCTGGGGACCTTCACAGTCCTCATGCTTATACAGCAGACTGTCTACTTACTGAGTCATCACTGTCCAGTTTTTTTGTTGCTTTGTTTTGAGAGATGACCTCTAACTCAGCTCTCAAGTGCTGGGACCTCAGGTGTGCACCACCACACCTGGCTCAGGCAAGATCTTGATGTGCTGTTCAGGTTGGTCTCCGATCCTCTACCTCCCAAGTAGGTGGGTCCTCCTGAGTAGGTGGGTCCTCCTGAGTAGGTGGGTCCTCCTGAGTAGGGGGCCTCCTGAGGACGTGGGTCCATAGGCATAGGTACCACACGTGCAGATGTTTAAAAACACTGGTTTTCAGCTCGATAAATTGTAGATAATGGGTAGATACATATTGAGCCAAGTATGATAGTGCATGCCTGTAATTGCAGCGTTTTCAAGATAGAGGCAGGAGGATCAGAAGTTCAAGATGAGCCTGGTCTGCATGCTATCCTATCTCAAACAAACAAATAAAAGAAACAACAACCACACACACACACACAAATCTGTCTGGTAGAGGTTTGACCCCTACTCCTTTTACAGGGACAGAGGTAATGACCTTTGCCTTCATTTGTGTTCAACTCAACTATCCTTTATTCTGTGTATATTGGGCTGCACTTTCCTTTGAGTGGTTGGTAAGATCCCTTGTCTTGATTCCTTCAAACCCTTTGAGAAACAAACTCTTCTTTTTTTGCCAACCCCGGTGGCACACACTTTTAATCTAACCTTGGGAGGCAGAGGCAGGTGTAGCTTTGCGAGTCTGAGGCCAGCCTGGTCCACAGAGTGAATGAGTTACAGGCCAACCGGTAAGATGGGGAGACTCAAATGAACCCTGGTTGCTTAGGAGACTTTGGGGAGTTGTTCAGGGAAACGGATGTGGTTTGGAGTGGCTGTGACCTTTAAGAAAGAGAAGTGTGGCTGAGCCCTAGGCTGCCTGTACAGACTACACACCCTTTCAACACTGGTTGAGTAGATATCTCTTCGGTATCCCTTCTTTCCTGGTGTCCACTAGACAATCTGAAATGTCTAATTGCAAGAGAACATTGCAAACTGCTCCCATGTTCACACTGAATTGTGAGCTGGTGTCCAGTAACTCCGTGCCTGTCTATGCCACTGCTTAATGAAGGTTTCTGGTGCTAGAAAAAACATTTCTAAAGACTTTAGCCATGCTCGGTGAAAACACAAGTGTAAAACACTCCCCCAGACCATAGTCAGGAAGCTTTCACACTGCATGTGCACAGGTGTATACTCCCCAGACCATAGTCAGGAAGCTTTCACACTGCACGTGCACAGGTGTATACTCCCCAGACCATAGTCAGGAAACTTTCACACTGATGTACACAGCTGTATACTCCCCAGACCAAAGTCAGGAAGCTTTCACACTGCACGTACTCAGGGCTCCCCAAAGTCATCTGGCTCTCAATTCTCTGGAGTTGTCAAAAGCATCTGTCTTAGACCACCGATGTCACCTGTACTTCTTCCTGGCACTCCTGGGCAAATCATCGGATTATCTAGGTGCCTGGCGTGTACCTTGACTTCCAGTAGGCAGTTAGTTATAGTCATAAACAGCAGCTCTCTGTTCCCACGTTCTGATGCTGTAGTCAGAGGTCTTGACCTTTGGCTTCAGCCCTGGGAGGCCCTTGTTGCTGGGAGTAGCTGTCTAGGCAGAGGTGATGGACAGCTGGGCCAGCTGGGAAGATTTGTTCAGTTGAATTGTGCAGGGGAATAAGAAGGGAAGGCCTGGGTCTTTTTCCTCCACCACACATCCCCACGGAAGCTAGCCTTATACTTTCAAAGGCTAAGTAGGCATTGGCTAGACATTATCTGGGCCCCAGGAGGATATGCTGGGATGCTTCCACTATGTTTCTCAGTGCTGACCATGGATTATAGCCAAGTGGGGACCTCACAAATGATGATGCCTGAGCATCTAGACCGTCAAAATCTACAGGCTCTGGCCCATGCTTTGCTCATTGTTTGGTTGCTATCGTTTGTTTAGAATGTTTTGTTTCAGTCACACGTGTTTATGTCGTGGGGTGGGAGGAATATGTGCACGACATAGGTGTAGAAGTCAGAGGACATCTTGCAGGAGCTGGTTACTCCTTCTACCATGTGATTACTGGGGACTGAACTCAGGTCTTCGGGATTGGCAGGAAATTCCTTTACCTGCTGAGCCATTTCGCCAGTTTTTGCTATATAGCCCAGGCTGGCCTGGAACTGACCGAGGAAACTAGGCAGCAGTGAAACTCAAAATCCTTCTGTTTCAGCTTCCCAAGTGCAAGGATTATTGAGTTCATCATGATTCCTAGCCCACTGGATTTGTTTTGTTTGCTTGCTTTCCTAAAGTTTCAGGCTGTAACCCTGCCTGGGCTGGATCTTGCTGTGTAGACAAGGATATCCTTAAACGTGTAGGGATCCTTCTACCTCTGACTTTCACATAGGAGATTACAGGAATTCGGTCAGGTATGTTTCAGTTAGACATAACAGACAGCACAATGAATTTGGCCAGTGTTTCCACCCAGTACCTACCACGCGATTCATCAGGCCGAGCATACCCAGTCCCCTGAAAGCCCTCATCTGCCTTTTCATGGAAGGAAGAAAACATTTTCAAATTCTCTGTCTCTATAAATTAGACTGACAATAGATACAATGCCTAAACAGGCAGCTTAAGGTTGAGGTTAGAACTGGCTTGTAAGGCATCTTAACAAAGTCCCAATAACTGCAGACAAAGAAAAAAGGACTTTAAGACCCTAGAGTGGCCAACTGTGGGGAGACCAGTAGATGGAGCCATCAGAGGGGGCAGGAGTTGTGGGCAAGGGGTGTTCCATAATCCCCTTTCATTTCCTTAGGTTGTCTCTGGCAATTGACTTCTGCCCTCTCTAGTAGAGAGAAGGTCACCTCCAAAAACGTGCATCCTGCTTTTAGGCAGATAGCCGGAGGGCAGGACCTTGCTTGAATCTGCTTCTTCTCAGTTACCCACAACTCATAACAGCGCACATGCCAGTCTTCCATCTGCAGGACACCACGCCAATGCTCTGGGTCCAAGTCTAGGCCTGAGGGGGACATTCCAGGGACTCCAGGACCCTTCTTAGGATCAGCACTCTATGTAGAAGCCACGTGTGGTGGCTCCTGCCTGTAATCCTGGCACTCAAGAGGTTAATTGAGGAGAACTGAGTTCAGGGCAAGCCTGGATTGTATTGCAAGACCCTGTCACAAAGACCACGATAATAATAACAATAAATAATAATGGGTTGGAGAGATGGCTCTGTGGTTTAGAACACTTCTGTTCTTGCAGAAGACAAGAGTTCAGTTCCTAGAGCTCACGTGATGTCTCACAACCAACCTGGGCTTTAAGCATCGTAGGGAAGCACCCACTGAGCTATATTCCCAGCCCTTTGGTTGTTGTTGTTGTTACTATTATATTCTTTATGTTTATTCTATGTGCATGCACTACAGTTCCCAGGCAGAAGGAAGAGGACAACCTGGTGGAGTCAGTTCCCCTCCACCATGTGGGGTCCAAGGGACTGAGCTTAGTCTTCAGGCTAGAGGCAGGAGCCTTGACCTGCTGAGATATCTGGTCAGACGTGCTTTTTTGTTTGTTTGCTTGTTTGTTTTTTGTTTTTCGAGACAGGGTTTCTCTGTGTATCTCTGGCTGTCCTAGAACTCTCTCTGTAGACCAGGCTGGCCTCGAACTCACAGACATCTGCCTGCCTCTGCCTCCCTGAGTGCAGGGATTAAAGGCGTGCGCCACCACGGTCTGGTTATTTTTATCTTTATTTTTTTTGATTCAGAGTCTTACTTTATAACCCAAACTGGCTTGGAATTCTAGACAGCTCAGGATGGCCTTGAACTCATGGCTCTCCCCCTGTCTCGGTGCAAACCACCAGCCTGGCAAAGCCACTCCTTTTGTTGTTTTCCTGCCGTGTCACCCCTCCCCTGATGGTAACCTATGCTGGCAAGTGATAAGGGAGACTGTGGACTGCGCAGGGGCAGGGGCAGTTGGCACAGGGATAGCCACGGCCCTTTAAAAATTGTTCCAAGGATTTTGCTATTACGTTCTCATTTCATCCTCAGCAATTGCCATGTGATGTGGTCCTGTGATTTTCTGTTTGATGGGAAGGACACTAAACTTAATTTGGATGTTTGCTGCTGGTTTTTTTGTTTGTTTGTTTTTGTTTGAGACAGAATCCTACTACAGAGCTCAGACTGGATCTAAAAGTCAAGGTCTTCCTGACTCAGCCTCCAGAATTATATGTGTGTGCCACCATATTTAGCCTTAATTCCATTCTTAAAAGACACTTTGCCTGGACATTTCTTGTAGTGTTTTAGGTAAACGATTCCTCCTCCTTCTCCCTGTGTCGGGGAATCCAGCCACGTCCTCTGGCATGCTGGGCAACCACTCTGCTGCACTGCCCCACCACAACCCCAAGGTGAAGATGGTTCTGAGACAGGGTCTCACTTAGTAGGTCCTTGACTAGCCTGGAACTCACTGTGTAGACCGGGCTGGCCTTGAACTCACAGAGATCCACCAGGCATTGGAATTAAGGCTGTGCACCATCATGCCTGACCCCAAGATTGTGGTGGACTGTCACCATTATTTCATTTAGGGTTAAGATACAAAACATCATTTAATGGTGGTAAGCCTTTGGCTTTGTTTAAAAAGAGCTGGAGGTATACTTGAAATTCCCAAGTAAATCTATCGCTTGGAAGCGGATAAAAACAAAAGGTTTTCTCCTCTTAGGTCAAGCTCCTCCCCACAGGGTCTTCTATTGATCTCTTTGGTAGGAGATGCCTCTTGCCTGCCAACAGTGAATGCGGAGTTTGCTTGGCCTTTTCAATAATATCGATAGAAGCCATTTTAAGGCCCTTGTCTGGAGTGGTGGTGATGTCTTAACTCTCTAGTCTGTAGCGTTTTCACTCCGAGTGCTATTTCAACTTGAGAATTGTTTTCTAGACTTTTCCAGAAAAGTCTGCTGTCTTAGTTAGGGTTTCTATTGCTGTGATGAAACACCATGACAAAAAACAACTCGGGGAGGAAAGGGTTAACTTCACTCACAGTTTCATAGAGCAGTTCATCATCAAAAGCAGTCAGGACAGGAACTCATGCAGGGCAGGATCCTGGAGGCAGGAGCTGATGCAGAGGTCATGGAGGGTGCTGCATACTGGCTTGCTTCCCTTGGCTTGCTCAGCCTGCTTTCGTATAGAACCCAGGACCACCAGCCCAGGAATGGCCCCACCCACAATGGTCTGGGTCCTCCCGCATCATTACCAATTAAGAAAATGCCCTACAGCCTGATCTTATGGAGACATTTTCTCAGTTGAGGTTCCCTCCTTTCAGATGATTGTAGCTTGTACCAAGTTGACATAAGACAAGCCAGCTATTCAGGGATTGCCACTGGAGACTCACTGGGAGCTGGTGCTAAGTGAGCACAGGGAACAGGGGTCTCTGTCCTAAGGGGCAGCAGCCCTAGGCTTCCGAGGAGGGAAGGCAGATGCTTAGAGGAAGGAAGAATGAGCATTGTATCTGAAATGTTAGCACTCCGTCTGGCCCTAAAAAGGTACCCAGCTCAGAACAGACACAAACTTAAACCCTGAAGCATGGGGGCTTTGGGAATGGCAGAGTGTGCAAGTGTGGGGGAACTGAGTTTGAAATCCTAGAACCCATGTAAAAAGCCAGACACAGTAGCCTACATCTGTAATGCCAGAAATCTTATGGCAAGATGGATGTATAAGACAGGAAAATTCTCCAGAGTGCAAGGTCAGCTGGCCTGGCATACCAAAAAGGGACCCTGCCTCACAAAGACTGACACCCAAGGATGTCCTCTGACCCCAACATGAATATCATCTCTCTGTCTCTGTCTTTCTCTCTGTCTCTCTGTCTTTCTCTCTCTCTCTCACACACACACAATATTTAAAAGAAGCTTGAGGCATGCATGAATGAAAGCCACGTTGAGGAAGAAAAAGCCTTTTCTTCTACTGTCTTATGTTTAGCAACAGGGTGCGGCAAAATAAATTAGTGGGACAAACAATAGGAACGCCACAGAAGTAAACCTCACAGAAAACTCCAGGACCACAGTTGTATGTGAAGGCTCCAGCTTGCTTGCTTGCTTTATTTATTTGTTTATTTTTAAATTTATTTATTATTATTTTTTAATAGCGCTGTACCCTGTAGCAGCGACTGGCCTTGAATTCACATTGTATGCTAAACTGGTTTTCAACTCCTGCAGTCCTTCCTCCAAATGCTGGATCACAGGCACCGAGGACCACACACCCGCATTTAAAAAAAGGGCAAGCTATGTGTCGGGAAGTCATAGAACAAAAGAAAAGGGGTGCAAGTCTCTAGAGGGGTTCAATATGTGGGGAGATCAATAGGGATTAAGCCAAGGTCTCATACACGCTAGCCAGTGCCCTGCTGCTGAACCGCACCACTCCAGTCAAGTCTGTGTTGAACCATCTCAATGCTCACTTTATGTCTTCTTCCTGGCGACAAAACCCTCTGCAAAGAGAGGTGGGAAGAAGCAGAGGGGGAGAGAGAAAGAGAGAGAGAGATGGGGGCGGGGGGCTTCTGCCCTTTGTCGGAGAAGCTGCATCTGTCTGATTCTCAGCGGCTCTCGGCTCACACAACCCATCTGCCCTGCTGAGAAGTGATTTGAGGACGACAGAGTCTACCCTCAGTTATAGTGGGTGCTAAAGGAAGGAAATGCCTTCTCTGGTCCTCAGGAGGATTCCCTCAGAACACCCCTGACCCCGCTTTCTGTAGACTACTCCCTCCCTGAGCTGCCTTGACCTCAGTGCCTTGGGGTGTGTGAACCGTTATATGACCCTGTATGGCTCATCTGTTAGGGCTGTGTGCGTGTGTGTGTGTGTGTGTGTGTGTGTGCATGTGTGTGTGGGCATATGTGTGCTCGCATGCGTATGTGTGCTCGTGTGTGCGTGGGTGTGTTTGAGACTCAGTCTCCCTGTATAGTTTAGACATCAGTGATTCTCCTGCCCTAGGCCTGTCCTTTCCTTAGTGCACACCAGAAAGATGTGCAGTGGGGTACGACATAGCTACAGCCAGGCATGGTGGCGCACACCTTTAATCCCAGCACTCGGGAGCCAGAGGCAGGCGGACCTCTGAGGTCCAGGACAGCCAGCGCGATTCAGGGAGACCCTGTCTAGAAAAAAAAAACAAAAATAAGCAAACAAAAAACCAAGACACAGTTGCAGAGATGAACTTAAAACGTAACTGAACGTGTAAATGAGACCCTCCCACTCCACCCCGGATCAGAGGTCAGATTCAGGGCCTTGCAAATGCTAGGCAAGTGCTTTATCACTGGGCTGCATGCCAGCCCTCGGAGGAGTCTGGAGAAAAGGGGAGAAGCCAAAATCGCCAGGCTCCAGTTTCTAGAAGGAATTGTGGTGAAAATCACTTTTCAAGATCACAAATCTTGCCCAGGTGACAGGCCACAGACACTTGCTGCCGAGCCCACTGATCTGGGGTCAGGATCTGGAACCAAAACATGGAAGCCGAGAGCTAACTCCTGCAAGTGACTCTTCAGCCACTGAAAGTGGTCCTTATTGATCCTGGTGTTTGAAAAGGAAGCTAAGTGGCCATATCAATACCACTTAGATAGCCCGATAAAAAGGCCAGCAAGTACAGGCCAGACTGTGCTCCTCCATGACCAACTACTCCCATGGGGAGGCATGTACCATGGCAAGCATGGGCTGCCACACATACATCACAGCCACACACACACAAATTTTTTTTTCCCCCAAAAGGCCAGAGAGATGGTTCAGTGGGTCAAAGTCTTTGCCACCAAGCTTGACAGTCTGAAGAATTTGAGTTTAATTCCCAGGGCCCATATGATGGGAAGAGAGAACTAACTCTCACAATTTGTCCTCTGACCTACACACACACACACACAGACATATATACACATGCACACACACGGGTGCACACAGACATACACATGTGTGCACACACAGAGACATAGATACACACATACATGTGTATGCACACAGACATACACATACAAAATAAGTAAACAAACGTAATTTATGATTACAGGCAGCACATATCAGAGAACTTACAAATTAGAGGTGTTGGTGGAGGTATGGGGTCGTCTTATGTTAGAAGAATCTGCCAGCTAAGAAGGGTTGCCAGTAACTGAGTTTTACAGGCATCTGGCTCAGTGGCTCCCACACCTGGAAAAGGCAACAGCTCCCAGCGGGAGGACTAGGCCTTCCTGGTGGAGCACGGTTCACCCTGCACTTGCTGGCCTTTTTTATCATGCTAAGTGGTGTTGATAGGGCCACTTAACTCCCCTTTCAAACACCAGAATCAATAGTGGCCGGTTTCCAGTGGTTGAACAGGCTCATAATTAAGCCTCAAAGTGACTGTGAAGGAAGGCGGCAGGCCAGCCTGGATTCTAAGCCTAGTCTCATCTGTTTCGGTGTGACAGAGGTTGAGGATGCTCACAAACTCTTCTCTACACCTCCAGCTGAGAAAGATGGGGATGAAGAAATGACTAGTGGGTAAAGGTGCTTTCCACACAGCCTGTAGATGCAAGTTCGATTCCCGGAACCTATATAAAGGTGGAAAGAGAGAATTATAACATCACCAAATTGTTCTCAGACTCCATAGTGTCATGGGGGCATCCATGCCCTGCTCCATGAAGCCCTCATACATATCACCATGCCTCTACAAATGTCATGCTCCCTGTCTTAGGATTTCTATTGCTGTGATGAAACACCATGATCAAAAAGCAAGTTGGGGAGGAAAGAGTTTATTTGGCTTACACTTCCATATTACTGTTCATCACCGAAGGAAGTCAGGGCAGGAACTCAAACAGGGCAGGATCCTGGAGGTAGAAGCTGATGCAGAGGCCATGGAGGAAGTTGCTTGCTGGCTTGCTTCTTGTGGCTTGTTCAGTCTGCTTTCCCATAGAGCCCCTGACCACCAGCCCAGGGATGGCACCATCCACACTGGACTGGGCCCTCCCCCATTGATCACTAATTGAGAAAATGCCTTACAGCTGGACTTCAGCTGTGGTTCCTTTCTCTCTGATGTTTCTAGCTGAGTCAAGCTGACACACAAAAACCAGTCAGCACACGCCCCCATATCATCATGCCCACATAGATCGTCATACCCCACATCATGATGCCCCTACATGTATTGTGCCCCCCGCATCATCATCTACACACATCTTGTGCGCACACACAAATAATGTATATATATATATATATATATATGGAGGTGGAAGATGGAGACAGTTCTCTTTCATTGTATCTGGACTGAGCTTTTCCTAGCTAAATAGGACACAAGTTACATGGTATCTCGGAATGATGTGTGGCTTTGGCCTGGTTCTTAGAATGCTTGGTTCTGAATACTCCCTCTCAGAAGTTGGCCTTCACCTGCAGCACATAAGTTGATAGTTGCCCCAGTCAGCATTGGTTCAACAAAGATGTACTTGGAGTTCCGGGATCTTGTTGTCATTGCTTCATTTTTGTGTGACAGGATTCCACTCTGTAGCCCAAGTTGGCCTCGAACTCACAATGGCCACTGACATCTGTCTCAGCCTCCCAAGTGCTGGGATTACAAGCATGGGGCACCCGAGGCTTTAGATGCCTATGCTTGAGGTATCTTTGTCGTCTTGGTTTAAGGTGGCAGCTGGGCACTGCTGTCTGAGGCTAATTCTTGCTTGGTTGGAACTGCATTGGGCATGGTGCCACCAGGGCATCACCTAGTTTATTCTCTGTCATGCTAGGGTTCAGTTAGTTGTTCCATATTTGAATATGTAACCAAGAAGTAGGAAAAAAATGTCTCTCAACTTCTGCTTTTTCTTTTTTTAAAAAGAAAATCCAGTGTCCAGAAAATGATTCCAATAATTTTCACCCTCCCTTCCTTCAGCCAGCTATGTTCATAACACATGTCATTGTATAAAACACACATGCAACAGAGTCAGCAAGAGGAATTTAGAGACAAAAACATAAGTAAACCGGGGGACAAGGCAGGGTATACTTTAGTAAAGATGGGAGAACCTGGTCACCTGACCTGGCTCGGTGGTAAGGCAACAGAGTTAACACCAGGCAGGGAATACCTAGGTCAATAAAGGTGGTGGAACTTGGCCACCTGACCTGGCTCTCAGCCAAGATGGCAACAAAGTCACCTGACCCCAACCCCAGTGAAAATGGCACGGTCACATGTTGTATGGAAAAGTCACAATTTTTGAGATGTAGGGATTTTAAGCTTAATAAGAGAGACCTAGAGGTGTGATCCGCCCTGTGGCTGAGCCGCCCTGCCACAAGCCACAGAGGGGAGCAGAAGGCTGGAACCGAAAAAACTGCACCATGCCACAGCTGGAATTAAAAAAAAAAAAAAGGCTGGAGCCATTGGGGACCTGCCCGCGTGGTCTCGACCCCGCAGTAAGCTGCCGGGGACCCGCAGAAAAGCATAACACCTTCCTCGATGCTTGCCCAGTTCCCTCACTGAGTCTGAGGGAACAGTAAGCTCCTCTTGCCAGGAGCCATTTTCCTGGCTTTTATAGCTCCCTCCATTAACTCACCTAGTAGAGTCCAGGGCTCCCCAGCTCCAGGGGAGCAGCTGCTCAGGACAGTAGCATTAACAGGAAAGCGGTGACTAGAAAACAGGGCCTCAAGCCCCGGATCCTCTTTGCTAAGGGCAGTAATCCATTCACAGCTCTAAGCCCTCAGCTGCAGGTCTTTGTCGATTTAGGGGTTAGAGGGAGATAGGGCTGAATCCACGGCTTTGTACATACTAAACGTGTTACACCCCTGAGCTCTGCCACTAGCCCCAACTATCCTTTCTTATTTTTCCTCCTTCTACCCCTCTCTTCCCCTCCCTTCCTCCCTCCCTCCCTCTCTTCCTTCCTTCTAATCTACAGTGCTGGCATCAAACCCAAAGCCTCATCCGTGTGCGCCAGGCAAGAGCTCTACCATGCGCCCAGCCCTCAGGCCTGAAGCAAAGGACTCAATCTCTTCAATCCACCATAGTGAGGGTTAAGTTTGGAGTTCTGGAGGGCCACAGCTGGGCTATAACACTGTCCACATGGAGGTTAAATCTTGCCTCCTGCCAGCTGTCTTCCCACCCCGGCCCACAGTGAAACTCTCCTGTTTCTGAATGTTTCCCTGAGACTTTCATTTGAACACGGCTTAATCATACCTTTAGTTTTCAGGATCATACAGAGGGACTTGGCTGGGTTGAATAGTATCTCTCTCAAAGTTCAAGTCCATTAGAAATTTAAAATATGACCTTGTTTGGAAATAGAATCTTGTAGTTTGCTCTGATGAAGTCATAGTAGATGGGGCGAGGGCTCCAAGACCAGCGTGACTTCATAAGACAGAGGAGGAAAACCTAGACATGTAGACACACACACACACAGGAAGAAGGCCTTGTGATTGAGGTGTCCATTGGAGGGATGATGGCTCTACAGTCCTGAGCATTGCGACACTGCCAGGAGCAGACGAGGCAAGATTCTCCACAGAGCCGTCAGAGGACCAGCACGCCGGGCCAGCTACTCAACTTCAGCATTCCAACCTCTAGAATGGTGACATAATATTTCTGTTGTCTGAAGCCCCCAGTTTGGAGCAGTTGTTCTGCCTGCTCTGAGAAACTAATAGTGGGACTCCTGGCTGGCAAGAAAACAAAACAAACCCTAGTTTCCTAGCTGGTGTGATGACTCTGGGGAGAGTACTTGCCTCACATGCGAGGAGCCCAATCGGATTCTCAGCACCACATAATCTGGGTGTGGCGGCCCACACTTAGAGTCCCAGAGCTCGAGAATACAGAAAACATAGGCAGGAAGATCCTGCCCCAACCCACATGGCTTAGGGATTACCCTAACTGGAGCAATAGGAAACAAAGAAATGATAACCACACATACGCAAGAACCAGAATTGAGTTGGCCATGGACTCCAGTGGAGACTCATCAACAGTCGTCCAGAAACTCAGTACAGGAGGCAGGTTTGTTCTGCACTGTTGAATGAAGAGGTATGCTTAGCCAATTTTGGTGCAGGGTGGTCTCTGTAGGGGAGCAGTTTTAGGGTTTAAGCATTCTGTAGGAAGAAGCTACCACCCATGTTTTCTACATATACTGCAAGCATCCACACATGGACCAGGGGAAGGCTTTGACATTCTGAGGCATTGGGGTTCTTGACATGGTCATCTGAACGTCAACAATATACATCCACTCAGGACTTCATCTGCTCGCCAAGGATCTGAAGTTGACAGTCAATCTCAGTTACCTACAGAGTTTGAGGCTCACTTAGGTTATATGAAACCCTGTCTCAAACCCCCACATATGGAGATGGAGGCTGCTCATTTGGTCCTGGACACCCAGAATCAAAATAACCACACAGAAACTTTATTATTTGCAATACTGTTTGGTCAATAGCTTAATCATATTTCTGGCTAATTCTTATATCTTAAATTAACCCATTTTTATTAATCTGTGTATTGCCACATGGCCGTGGCTTACTGGCAAGGTTCTGATAGGTCTGTCTCCTACGGGAGGCTACATGATTTCTTTTTGACTCTGCCTACTCCATATATTTCTTTCAGTCTGGCTTTACTCTGTTAAGTCATTGGCCAAAGCAGCTTCTTTATTAACCAATGGCAATAAAACATATTCACAGCATACATCAACGTCCACATCACATGTACAATAAAACAAAACAACCCCCCTATATTCCAAAACAAAGTGAAAATTATCTGAACAACTTCCTTCATCCTGAATGTGCCCATGGCAATTTGCCTTTTATTTTATTCATATATCTTTTTCTCACTATGCTACCTGGGCTAGTCTCAGGTCTCCGGACTTGAGTGATGGCTTCAACCTATTGATGTGCAGGACTACAAACATACACCATGCGTAGTAGTCTGTTATTTTATATATTTTATTTTTGTTTTTAATAGAATAACTTTTTTTTTTTGGTTTTTCGAGGCAGGGTTTCTCTGTGTAACAGTCCCTGACTGTCCTGGAACTCGCTTTATAGACAAGGCTGGCCTCAAACTCACTGGTCTGCCTCTGTCTCCCAAGTGCTGGGACTAAAGGCATGTACCACCACTGCCTGGTGAAAAACATTCTTTTCAATAATTACCAACTTATTAAATTTTAATTTCATTATGTGTATATCTACACATGCACTTAGGTGTGTAATTCGTGTCATAGCATGTATATGGAGGTCAAAGGGCAACTTTCAGGAGTCAGCTCTCTCTCCTAATTCAGGGGGTCAGGATGCAAGCACCTTTGCCTGCTGAACCATCTCACTGTCCCTGATTTTTATTTTTATTGAACCTGACAAGGACTAGGCATGGTGACTCATGCCTATAATATTAGCACTTGGGAGGCTGAGGCTGGAGGATCCCTGTCTCCAAAATCCACAAGATCAAGTGTAGCATCAATGGATGAGGACTTATGATGGTGGGAAGAGGAAATATTTGTGTAACAATAACCCCAGCTATGACATAAAGGGTGATATGTCCTTATTAGGTTATCAGGAAATTTATGTATATGTAACCGAGGAAACATGACAATAAGAAACAGTTATTGGAAGCATCTTATATGAAAAATAACATCCTAAGTATTTACAGTATAATACAACAGTATAGACACAATCCAAACATAGAGGAACTTAAGTCACCACCATTTTACTTGCTTACAGTTCTATGAAGCAGGGGCAGGTTCACAGCTGCACTCACCTGGGCTCACCTGGGCTCACCAAAGAGGCAGCAAGCATGATACTGGCCTGCTAGGTGACTATCTTGGGCTTCCTCACAGCATGGTTTTACACCATAGCCAGACTTCTCATATGATAGTGGTCTTCCAAGAGGGTCAAAATTAAAAACTTAACAGTAGTTACCACACAGCATAACTCTGCCATACTCTACGGGTGTATTTGTACTAGCTTCATAGTGTAGCTGCAAGGGATTCCTAGAACTATGACAATTCAGCAAAACACAAATGTGTTACCTTATAGTTGTTGTAGGCCCATATTTCTACATGGTATGGCAACCAGAATCCTAGGCCATAGTGTGCACCTGCCAGACAGGAGCTGGCCACCTCCCTAACAAAGGGTCAGGATGTTGTTCTGCTCCTTCTTTGTAATTTGGAGGATGCCTGAAAAGAGACATTAGTTCAGCCTATGTGACAGAGCTCACATACAGAGCAGGAAGACGTGACAGAGCAGGCATAGGTAGATGTGGATGTGACCACAGCCATTCACCTGGTTACCTAGGAAACAGAATGCTAATGAATTTCCCCTCTCAGTTTATGTTTTGGTATATAAGGCTGTTTGGAAAATAAATGGAAGAATTTTCAGGATGTGAACTCAGGATTTCATGAGGGATCACTGAGAATCTCCCTCCCGAAAAAGCCATGTGAGTTGTGTCTTTATTCCCACACCTCCCCTCTGGTCCAGAGAAATAATTTAGGGTCCAGGCTGGCAGCAGACCCTGACATAATGGCGCCCTGCAACGTGGGACTGATTGGTGAATCCCCCAAAAATGGAAGAAGTGACCAGACGTACAGAGGAGAACGTGAGGAACCCGCGAGAGAAATCTGCACCACAGATGGGTACGGGAGTATGAGTGCTCAGAAATAGAGAATAGAATTTAAAGAAGTGTAGAGAAGTGGGAAATTTAAATCGGGAGAAAAAATTTGTAAATAATTAGTTATATATATGGGATGAGGAAAGAGTATTCAGTTTTATATGTTGATAGCTAAAGGAAGTTAGAGTGGAGCAGAAACAATGGCAGAGATATTTAGAATCTGTAAGTGTGATAGTTGCAGAAATGCAAATTTTATCGCTTGCTAAACGGGTAGGAAAAGTAAAGGAAATACGGCATTTGGCCCAAGAATCACCTAGGTTACCACTGAGATTGAGACACCACGTGTAGATGCAGTAGCCAGCTGGATCTAACCCACCTGGGGGTGAAAGGCAAGCAGGAGAAAATGTAGAGAGCGAATTTTACCTCACAGTCAGCAGCCCAGAGTCAGTCAACAGAACAGAGGAGAGGGCTCAGAAATTCTCTTAATTTTATGATTACAAGTTAAAATAAAAAAGGTAGTTAAAAATCGGTGTGGCTACACCCACCAGAGCTTATGACGGCAGGCTGGCAGACAGAGGGAGCCTGTGTCCTACCTCTTGCCATGCGTCCTGGCTTCAGCTAGGAGCTGGATAGGCAAGTTTGCAGAAAAGGTTGCCTCAGGGAACTGCAGCTTCAGGACAATTAAAAAAAAAAAAAACAAGCAGGTTAAATATGCTTCTTTTACATTTCATAATTTTTGCTTCTTTGTCAAAAATCTGCTGTTTTTAGGCATGTGAATTCGTATCCAAGGTGGATTGATATCAGTTCTTTTGATCCTCATATTCATTTTTAATTTGTTTTCAGTACTGTGTCTCTAGTGAAGTTTAAAGTCAGAGATTGTGATGTGTTCAGAAGTTCCTTAATCGTACAAGATTGTTTAGAATTAATTAGGCTATCCTGAGTTTTTATTTCCCCATGTGAAGTTGAGGATTGTTCTTTTGAGATCTGTGAAGAATTTTGCTATAATCTTAATGGACATTTGCAGTGAATCTGTAGATTGATTTCAGGAAGATTGTCATTTTGCTATGCTGGTTTTATCTTCACAAGAGAAGAGGAGATCTTTCCATTTTTTGATGTCTTAAGTTTCTTTCTTCAAAGATTTAAAATCCTTATCATACAGGTTTTTCCATTTGTTTGGTTAGAGTTACTCCAAAATATTTTATGGTATTTATGGCTATTGTAAAGGATGATGTCTCTCATTTTCATATGTGTAGAAGAGGAGCATTTTGGGTTGTTTCCAGATTCTGTCTATGGCAAAATAATTCTGCTATGAACATAATTAAGCACATGTCCTTATGGTATGGTTGAACACCTTTTTTGTATAGTCCCCAGACTAGTATTGTTGAGATTTAAGGTAGATTGTTGCCTAATTTTCTGAGAAATCGGCATACTAGAATCCAAAGCAGCTCTGCCCAGTTTGCGCTTCCACAAACAGTAGAGGGGTTTTTTCCGTTACCCCACATTCTCTTAAGCATAAATGTCAGCAGTACTTTTAATCTTGGTCATTCTTACAGGGATAAGATGGAATCTCAGAGTTTTGAGTTGCATTTCTCTAATGGTGAAGGATATTATCCTTGAACATTTTTTAAGTGTCTTTCAATCATTTTAAGTTCATCTGCTGAGAGTTTTCAGTTTAGGTCTGTACCATACTAATTTCCTGAGTCTTTCTTATGTTTTTGGAGTGGATTAGTGATAAGTAAAGATCTTTTCCCAGTCTATATGCTGATATTATGTCTTGTTGACCATGTCCTTTGCTACACAGAAGCTTCTCAGCTCAGGAGATCTCATTTATTAATTGTTTCTCTCAATGTTTGTGCCATTGAGGCTGTGTTTGAGATGTACCAATGTATTCAAATGTACTTCTAACTTTTTCTTCTATGAGGTTCAATGTGGTTGGTTTTATGTTGAGGTCTAAGATTCATTTAAACTTGAGTTTGTGCGTAAAGATGAATATGGATCTATTTTCATCCTTCTACATGTTGATTTTCTAATTAGGCCAGCACTATTAGTTGAATATGCTTTCTTTTACCATTTTCCTATCAGCTAGGCAGGCTTGCAACTTAAGAGGAGAATAGTTTATAAACTTTTGATTAGATATACCATGGTTAAATCCATAGTTATAATATTCTTAGGGGTCCTTGAGCCACCAAGTAAAATTCTTAAAGGGAGCAATGAGCCAATTTCCAATAGAGACCTTATAGAAGCTGCCAGACAGGTACTCAAGCAGGTAAAGTACAAATCAAGAGTTAAAGTATACAATAATCAACAATTAATTATGATTCAACTACAGCAAGTGTGTGTATTAAGTATAAAACTTATTCTACAGCAGTCTTATGAAAAAACAGAATGCTTTTTATGGCTGCACCTTCCCATTTTTGCCAGTTAAGATATTAAACTCTTAATTTAAAGCAGTAGCTTGTCTAATACAAAAGAGCAGGAAGATCTAGGAGACAGTTTAGCAGAGAATTGACTATGATCAATGTTTCTTATACTAAGCAATAGATTAATTGATAATTTAAAGATAGTTATTCTTAGATAATTGTGTTTGCTCAATTCAAAAGCCAGAGTAATGTCCTTTTCCCAGATGATTGTTGCTGCAATTCGCACAACTATATTTTGCTAATGTTATAGCTAAAGATCCCTTAAAGGATGTTATGCTGAATTTTACTAATGGCTCCTCCGATGGAAGAGTGCCTGTTATCCCAGCACTGGGGAGGTAGAGATAGAGGAAAAGGAGTTTGAGGTCATAGTTGCCTATGTCAGATTGAGCTACATGAGACCCTGTCTCAAAAGTATAGTAGATAGAAAGGGCAAATGAAATATATACTTCTGAACTCTGCAAAGAAAAGCGCCTCGTCTAAACCTGAGTTTGGTCCTCAGGGACCCATTTTAGACTTCTGACCTCCACAACTTTTCGGGGTCTGGTGCCACCCTGGACCCTAAATTATTTCTCCAGACCAGAGGGGAGGTGTGGGAATAAAGACACAACTCACATGGCTTTATCAAAAGGGAGATTTTTTTTTTTTATCAAAAGGGAGGCAGAGGCAGGCAGATCTTTGTGAGTTCGAGGCCAGCCTGGTCTACAAGAGCTAGTTCCAGGACAGGCACCAAAGCTACAGAGAGACCCTGTCTGGAAAAAACAAAACAACAACAATAACAGCAAAAGCAAGATTGGGTATGGGGAGGCAGAGGGCAGTTGGGAGGGGATTAAAGCCAGCAACCCTGTAAGGTCATCTTGGAAAATTAGGAGATCCAATTTTGTTTTGTTTTTTCCTTCTTTTGTAAAGCTCCATCTGGCTTTCATTTCCAACCTGGTGTCTCTTACGGAAAAGGAAGATGACTTTAAAACTAAACGTAAGCCCTCCTAGAAATAGAATGTGTGGCCCTCTCTTCTAGTCTGGTGGCAGAATTGGCTTTTACACTATTGAATGCTGCTTGGGCTACCTTTTTCTCTACGCAGAAAAGCGGAACTGTGGAGCTCCTCTCCAAATAACTCGCCTTTTTCATGGACTCGAAAAGCCCCACATTTCCTGTTATTTGCTGTGGCTGAGATTTGTAACTGGAGCTGCTGCCCAGGGTTCCGGTTCATTTCACCTACTGCGGTGCCCCACGCAAATAATCCGCCACTGACAGCTCAACAGTTAGGGCTTGTTCTAGCTGAAGAGGAAAAGCCCAAGAGACGAAGGGCTTGGACCTATGCTTTTGGTGGAAGCTCACTCAGTGTGTGGATTTCCAGTATTAGCGTCACCGCCATGCCACAATCAAAGAGGCTTTTAAATGGTTGGCTCTCGTGGTAAGCTAGTATTGGTGAGTTCATGAAAACAACAGCCTTCTAGTTATCTGCGAGCCGGGCCGCTTGGGTGGCTGCTTCAGATCTGAGTCTGGGCTGCCTTATCTGTGAGCTGGAAGAGCAGACAGAGCCAAGGGTGACAAAGCATGACCTGGGAGTCTAGGCTTGTGGGTGTTGAGATGACTCTCCCCTCCTTTCTCCTAGTCATCTCTTTCCCGCGTGCTCATAGACTGATATTCTCTTGTGATCATTGAGTTGAGTTTGCTTGGCTTCAAACCCTCTCCACTTTCTGCTCCCCCACTCCCACCTCACTTTTCTGCCTATGGCCAGCTTCCAACACTTCACTTCCTTGAACCAGACCCTCAGCTTCCTGCCCCAGTTCCACCTTCATAGATGTCATCCCCACTTAGCTCACTCCTTGGGGGGCAGCTTCCCGCTCTGAGCTTTGTCTCTGTACCAGTTGTGGGGACCTGCTGTGGGACAATGGTCTGTACCCTGTCAATTGTATTTTAATAAAACACTGATTGGCCAGTAGCCAGGCAGGAAGTATAGGCGGGACTACGAGAACAGGAGAATTCTGGGAAGAGGAAAGATTTAGTCTGCAGTCCTCATCCAGACACAGAGGAGGCAAGATGTGACTGCCTCGCTGAAAAAGGTACCAAGCCATGTGGCTAACACAGGCAAGAATTATGGGCTAATATAAGTTATAAGTGTTAATAAGAAGCCTCAGACTACATGCTTAGACTGACTCCTCAGACTGCATCTCTGGCTGAATCCTCAGATTGCATCTGAGTTCCTCCTTATATTCCTCTCTCCACCCAACAATATCACTCCTGTCTCCATCTCTCTACTGTTGGGATTAAAGGGGTGTGACTCCTAAGTACTGGTTTTAAAGGTGTGAGCCACCATGCCTGGCTCTGTTTCTCTTTGAGGCTGGATCAATATAGTGTAGCCTAGGGTGGCCTTGAACTTACAGAGATCTATGTGTGTAGCATGAATAATAGAAACCCAGAGACAGATATTGGGGTTCAATCTGAATATCAGAGAAGCAAAGTAACTAAGACAATAGACAGCTCTTACCTCTATGAAATCTTCAGATTAAAAGAGACCAAGTCCCTCATCCTGCCTTATATTCCTCTCTAGTGCTGGGATTAAAGGTGTGTACCACCATCTCCTAGCCCCTATGGCTAACTAGTGTGGGTGTAGGGATTAAAGGTGTGTACAACCACTGCCTGGCTTGTGTGGTTGTTTTGCATCTTGGTCTTCAGGAAAGCTTTATTTATTAAAATACAAATACTGTACCACTGTATTTTCTCTTTTTGTCTAAAATAAAAAGAAGGCTATAACTAATATAAGAAAAACTATATACAATAAGTACAATAACTATATATAATATATAATGTCAATAGATACACCAACAATGCCTAGTCAATTTGCATTTGACATATTCAGATAAAATACTCCATATTTATCCTACCTTGGTGAGTCCAAAGTCTTGTACCTAATTTACTTTCTGCATCTGGTAAACAAGGAAATAAATATAACTGTCTAGTCTTCAATTCCCTCAGAGACCAAGAAGAAAATAATATTAACCGAGTAAGTAGGAAGTGCAAACAAGTGACTTCCAAAAAGTGTGAGAAATGACAGAAACAGGTGGCTTCCTGGACAGTCACCCAAAGTTTCTCTGCAACGTTGGGGCATCCATCTTTGGTATAGAGGTCTAGCATATCCGACAGACTTTTCTGTGAAGCAGGGTATTCTGAAGGGCTGTCTCTCCGTGTCTTGACAATGTTTGGCAGTCACTTTCTTTTCTGCCCTGCTTGTCCCATTAAGACAGCATACTGTCAGCAGGCGAGGCAAGGACATTTTCTTTCCCAGTGGCTTACTTTTGCCACAAAGAAAGTAAACTCCATGTGGAGTTTCTTCAAAGCCCATCATCTTCTCTGAAGTAGATTCATGCTGCCAGGAGCAGACATGTCTCAATGTCATGAAAAAAAAAAAAAGAGCCTATGTTATTAAAACATCTTAAATGCCATATTCTGTAGCTTTCTGAAGTGTTTGAAGATGACCTATCTATATAGAATATATCTCTGCTTGACCTTGAAAACATACCAAATGTACTACATGTTTGATTATAATAGTTGATTAACTACTAACTTACATTTCCATATTATCTTAAACAGTTGGTAATAATAATTTTCAAGGACTAGAAATTGGCATTACATTGTTAAATGAGTTGTATAGGTACAGTACCTTGAACAAGAGTAGAAATGTATGTACAGTATGTTCTAAAATATTAATCTCAATTTTGTACACAATATACAAAATTCCAATGCCATGTAAAACATTTAAAACTAGTAGTTGCTTTTTAAAGTAGATTCAATAACCTACCTTTTTATTTTATCATACCCATATCTATATCCTCCCCTTATTTTTCCAGAGAAGATTCAATAATCTACTTTTTTATCCTATCATATTTATATTCCCCCTCTATTTTTTCAAAACAAGAGTCTTAAGTCTAATTTCCTTTGTTCAATTTTTTCCAGACCATTACTAATAATAACTTGTAACCAATCCACCTAAACAATGACAAATATCCATAACCCAGTGAAAGAACAAAATTACCCACCCCACTGCTTGGAATGTGGGCAACATATTCTTAAATTTACTTCTTGTTGTCTGGGGGGCAACAGCATCTTTAGGGGATCCTGAAAAGAAAGTTTGGGTCAATTTTCAAGTCCTAGGAAAGGTAGGTTTCTCATTTGTTGTCCAGTCTCTGCATAATGGGAGAGTGCAGGGCTTGTCTCAAGTCCTGGATAGAGTAATCTGCTATGCTGGATCATCTCAGCTAGCCAGCTTGAAATTGTTCTGAGCAGTTTGTAGTCCAAAGTTGATATTTAGTTGGTATTTTTCATTTTACTGGTGTTATCATAGTCTTGGAAGAATTGTCATCGTGGGGCCCCATCCTCCTTTTGGAGACTTCAAAGGTCACTGTTAGGTGAGCTCATGGTTCACTGCAGAAAACTGATAGAGACTAAAGCTCAAAATCATGTACAGGAAGGTAGATAAAACATTTCTCTAGAATTAATAATCTATATGACCATTAATATCATGACAAAATGTTTTTTAAAAATATATATGTGTATATACATATATATTACTCTTATAAACCTTGTACCTTAAGAAAAGCTGTTAAAGAGTCAATATAAAACCAAAGAATTATGAGATTAATGGCAATAAAATAGCCCTTAAATTTTTGTTTTTCTTCTGTCACATATCAGGTAACTCTTCTGACATGACACAGAGATTTTGGATTTCACTTTAATAAATATGCTTGGGTTTAGAGAAGGAGAGAGCCACACTCCAGATCCAGTTGTAATCTTTAATTGGACTGGGACTACAAAAAGACCATTTGCATTATATGTCTGTAGACAACAGCAGAAACAAACATTTGGGAAGATTTATGAAATTTTATCCTGTTGGAAATGTGATATACCAATAGGTCAATTTACTCCTTTTCTTGCGACCTTTTTTCTGAATGACTTGTCATTTTTCTTTAGATGTCTCATTTGTCCAGTGGTCTTCAGATTCCTTAGCTGGATATCTTTATTCTCCTGAAAAGACAGAAACAAAACTCTTTCCAAACCCTAATTTTGGGGAGGTTCTCTTTTGGTAAGTTGCATCTGATCAAGTGGAAAGTATTTGTTAGAGTTATAGGTTAGTTTAGATTATGGTCATGCTGTTTGATGAACTATCATCTCTTCTAATTAAGAAGTGTCTCTTGTTCAAATCAAATCTTCATCAATTTTGGTGGTATCCATAGCTTTTCTTCTCCTGTGGAAACAAAAGCTAAACCCCTTCCCGAATGTCACACATGCTCTGGTTTCCATTCTGAGGTCAGTATATCTTTAAAGTATATTGGCTGATTTAATTCTGTAGTTTTTTCCACTATCCAATGTCTCTCTGCAGCTGCTGTTCTTTTCTCATTAGCTCTTAGAAAATTCAACGTTAGTAAAGCATTATGCAATCTATTCCTGAAAGTATTTATTATCCTTTCTATTTATTTAACATATCCTTTAGAGTTCAATTTGATCTTTCTATAACTGCCTGGCCTGTAGGATTGTTTGTTATATCTGTTATATAATTTATATTTTAATAAGCAAAAAAATGTTTTGTTTTCTTAGAGACATATGCTAGAGCACTACCTGTCTTTATTTGTACAGGTGTACTCATGATGGCCATAACTTCTAGCAAATGTGTGATTATTCAATCAGCCTTTTACAAACTCAAAACATTTACCCATTGAAAACCTGAATAGGTATCAATGGTATGCTATACATATTTTAGTTTTCTAAATTCTACAAAATGAAAAACATCCATCTGCCAGATTTCATTCCTTTGCGTAACCTTTGGATTACTTTCTGCAGGTAGTTGTGTTTGGTTGTATAAAGAACAAGTAGGACATTTCCTTGTAATTTCCTTG
Organism: Ondatra zibethicus; assembly: GCA_004026605.1. Lineage (NCBI taxonomy): Eukaryota > Metazoa > Chordata > Mammalia > Rodentia > Cricetidae > Ondatra > Ondatra zibethicus. The sequence goes on along the minus strand of PVIU01001885.1, from coordinate 162,749 downwards.
GCTTATTGCCATTTGATGGAAAAGTCTTTTTTTAAAGCTTTGCTATTGACATAATGTCTTTTATGAAATTCTGAGGCCTTCAGCACATTTCCAGTCAGTAATTGATCAATTTCTGCATTACCTTGTGCTAGAGGACCTGGCAGACCCAAGGATTGGATGTGTTTTATGTATATGGGATGATTCCTATTCCTGATTGTATCTTATAACTGAATAAATAGTCAAGTCAATTCTGTGTTATTTGTTACAAATTCAGCAGTTTCAATATACAAAACAACTCTTTCTGCATATTGTTAATTGGTAACTATGTTGAGAGGTTCTCTAAAATCTCTTAGTACCATGATAACAGCATATATTTCCAACTTTGTGACAGAATCATAAGGGCTTTGATCCACTTTACTTAAATTTTCTGATTTGTAACCTTCCTTTTTTTTTTGTAGGGGCTCTAGTTATTGGTGTGTCCTGTACAATGTAAGGAAGGCTCCAGTTAGTGCTCTTTATAAGTTGAATTCTCTTGCTTTTGGGGTAGTTGTTAATCTCTCCCCCAAAATTACTGCAAGCTTGGTTCACTTTCTTCCCATAATTTGTCAATTTCATCATTATTAAAAGGTACTAAAATTTCTGCTGGGTATATTCCTCCTAATTGACAAAGTCTCAATTTTTCTTTTAGAATTAACTCAGAGACTGTTTCCACTCACATTTTTAATTTTTAAACTTTGTTTATGCAGTAAAAAGATCCACTCTAAAATACTATATTCCCTCTGCATTAAATTCCTATAGGGGAATGTTTGGAGGATCATATGACCATAATACAGTGAAGATTCATATCCACACAATCCACACGTGCCTTCTGTAATTTCTCCTCAATCAAAGCCAGTTCTCTCTCAGCTTCATCTGATAATTCCCTAGTACCATTTAAGTCCTTGTCACCATCTAAGGTTTTGTTTAAAGTAATCAGGTCATCAGGACTTATACCAATAGTGCACTGTAGATGGAAAATTTCTCCTAGCAATCTTTGGAAGTCATTAAGAGTCTGCAATTGATCTCTCATAATTTGTACCTTTTGGGGTCTATTTTTTTGTAAACCATTTTATAGCCTAGATAATTAATAGAATCTCTTCTTTGTATTATTTTTTCAGGAGCAATTTTTAATACCCAACAAGGCAAATTTTTCTTTACTTCTTCAAACATTCTTTCTAAAGTATCTTCATTTGAATCACATAGTATGTCATCCATGTAATGGTAAACTATAGATTCAGGAAATTACTTACATATCATGCCCAATGGCTGACTTATAAAATATTGGCACAGGGTGAGATTATTTAACATTCCTTGTGGGGGAACCTTTCATTGATATCTCTTAACAAGCTGACAATTATTATAAGTAGGCTCTATGAAGGCAATTTTTTCTCTGTCCTTTTCTTGTAAAGGTGTAGTGAAGAAACAATCTTTTAAGTCAATAACTATAAGAAGCCATCCTTTAGGTAGTAGGGAAGGCAAAGGAACTCCAGACTGTAGAGAGCCCATGGGGTGAATCACCTTATTAACAGCTCTTAGATCTGTTACCATTCTCCATTTTCCAGATTCCTTTTTAACAACAAATCCAGGAGAATTCCAAGGACTAGTAGATTCTTCAATATGCTGAGCTTCTAGTTGCTCCTGTACCAACTCTTCTAAAACCTGCAGTTTCTCTATTGTTAAAGGCTGTTGTTTAACGTGTACAAGTTTTAAAGGTAAGGCTGTTGGTGCCTTTGAAATATCATCAGCTGTTGTGCTCTGTTCTTGCACAACCTGAATGGTCAGTGACTGTTTTTTATAATACCTTATAATTTTTCCCAGAAACGTATGCAAATTTATGGTTTATTTCTAAGATTAGAGGAATGTTAATCTGAGTATTCCTTTGCTGTAACAAATCACATCCCCACAAATTTATTCTTATGTTCACCACATATGGTTTTCATTTTCTTCTCTGTCCTTCTGACCCTATACATTCAACCCATCTTGCACTCTGCTTTACCTGAGATAAAGTTCCAATCCCTAAAAACTGAACATTTACATCCTGAATAGGCCAATTTGGATGCCAAGATTCTGATGAAATTATCGATACATCCACACCTGACCTTCTAACAGACATTCAATGACAATGTCATTTATTCATATTTTTAACTTTGGTCTTTGTTCATTTATAGAAGTTTGCCAAAATACTTGCTTTATGGTTTCTCCTGAATTTTTTGTTTTCTCTTCAATAGCTGTTCTATTATCCAGAGCAGTATGGTTTCTTATGATAGGCGTTAGGTTCTTTAATTGCTCTGGGAAGGAGTTTCCTCTAAGATGGCAGGAAAGGAATGAACTGGATTTGGCATAGAGGCCTGGGAGAGGCCCCCACAGAGTTTCCTGAAGGGAAAGGATTACCTTGAATATTCCTCAAGGACCTACATTCATTAGTCCAATGCCTTCCTTTGTCACACCTTCTGCATAATTCAGAAGGGAGGGGCATTCTGAATGAATTATTCTTAGAAAAAACATTGTTTTTAGGAATGCCCTGTCTACACTCCCTTTTAAGGTGACCTTGTTTCCCACAATTATAAAATTTGACATTTTGATTTTTCTTAAAATCTCTGGAAATCACCTCTCCTATCCATGTATCATCATGGTCATGAGATTCAATATTAATTGTATCTCAAATCCATTCCTCCAAAGGTGCTGACCTTGTCTTTAACAGCCTGATTATCCTTTTACATAGACAACTGGCATTTTCAAAAGCCAGAGATTCAATTATTATTTGTTTAGCTTCTGAATTTGGTATCATTCTCTTTACTGCTAAAATCAATCTCTGTGAGAAATCCATAAAGGTTTCCTTTGGGCCCTGAATAACTTTAGTAAATGACTCAATTTTCTCTCCTATTTCTCCATTTCTGTCCCAAGCATTCAAAGCTGCTGCATGGCTTTAATCCAGAATGTGGTCATCATATACAGCCTGCCTTTCTATAGTAGCATGATCTCCTTCTCCAATAATTTGATTTTGGGAGATTTCCCTACCTCTATCTTAACTCCACTTTTCAATAATCTTAGCCTCTTCTCTGAACCAGGCACTCCATTGTATTTGTGGACCAGGCTCCAAAACACCATTAACCAATTCTACCCAGTCTTTGGGGATAATTCTATTACAAACTGACCACAAGTTTAACATTTACTTCACAAAAAGTGAATGCATGTCATATGAGACTATTGCTTCCTTGAATCTTCTTAAATCTAACATTGGCACAGGAGTTCAGTTAGCTATAACAGAGCCTCTGCAATCTGGCAATTCTTGTAAGGTTACCGGATATATTAAGGTTGGTTGTCTGAAAAACCTTGACTGTTCCTCTCTATTCTTATAATGCAACACTGAAATTGGTTCTCCGTTAAATTCCTTTGTCTGAATTGAATATCTGTGTGATTTGTTTTATTAAGTTTTTCTAAGGCCTGTATCTTAGCACTCTGATTAACCAACGTTTTTAGTGATAAGACAAAAATGATAAAGCTGATAATTTTTAAAACTGACATTACATAAATCCCATTTAACTAGATATCCTCTTATTTAATTATTCTATTTTCAAACTGTCTAGCATATTAGCATACAGAGATCCAGATCCATCCATTGTATGGTTTTTCCCAATTTTTTAATGAGGGGAAAAAACTCTTTCTTTTAACTAATTCCTCCCTTTAAGAATTCCCAATTGTCTACCAAATCTACCAATGATGTTGATAAAGATGTGAGGCTTGTTGCTGCTGTGTAGAACAGTAAAAACCTGTTTGGATTTCAAGGCAGCTACCTAGTTTGGCAGCAGCCCAACAAGGGGGCGTTCAGGGTGAGCCCGCAACCTATGGTGGAAAGGGAGAGAGAGAGAGAGGGAGAGAGAGAGAGAGAACGAGAAGGCTGTTTGAAAAAACGCACAAGGGATTGTTTGGAAAAAGAAAGTGTGTTTGGGGGGAGGGGAGGGGGCTACCTGAAGGCAGAACCAGCCAGTCTAGGTCAGGGGAGCCCTGTGGCATTTGGAGCCCAGGTGCTTCTAGAGTTTGGGTGGCAGCTGGAGACTGTCTCAGAGAGGCTACAGCAGGAAAATCCCAAACTCACTCAGATATTTGGGGGAAAAAAAGAAAGAGAAGAAAGACTAACTGAGTGCAGCTCCAAGCTGTATTGGTGGCTAAAAAGTCACAGGCAAATGTCTTTTTGTGAATTTGTACTACAAATATTATTCACAAAATGTAGCATGAATAACAGAAATCCAGAGACAGATATTGGGGTTCAACCTGAAGGTCCGAGAAGTAAAACAGCCAAGCCACTAGAGAGCTCTTCTCTTCAGACTGAAAGAGATGGAGTTCTTGTCTTATCCTGCCTATATTCCTCTCTAGTGCTGGGATTAAAGGCGTGTGCCACCACTGCCTGGCCTCTATGGCTAACTAGTGACTTAGCTCAGCACTCTGATGTTCAGGCAAGTTTCATTTGTTAGATTACGAACAAAATATCACTACAAGTCTGAAAGACTTCTTCTCTGCCACCTCCTGACTTCACCTGACTAATTCCTTTCCTGCCAGGGTCAGTCTCCTGTTCCTGGAAATTTTGTTCTTGCCTTCCTTAACTAACCTCCTACCCAAGTCTCCTATGTGGCCTTTGTTAGGGCCTGAGAAAGAAGTCCTCTCATGTAGTTTATCTACCTTACATTGTTCATGTTTTAATTAATGTTCTAATATGCATTGACTAAGCCTGGCGGTGGTGGCACACGCTTTTAATCCCAACACTCGGGAGGCAGAGGCAGGTGAATCTCTGTGAGTTCAAGGCCAGCCTGGTCTACAAGAGCTAGTTCCAGGACAGTTAGAGTTGTTACACAGAGAAACCCTGTCTCAAAAAACCAAAAATAAATAAATAAATAAATTAATTAAAAATAAATAAATACATGCATTGATTTATTTCAATGAGAAGAAATGTCCTAAGGGATAAGGGAAAAAAGAGACAAGGGGGGAAAATCTTCATCTATATTTGTCCTCCAGTTGAGTGAACCATTCTCAAAAGACAAAGTAATCAGCAGACTTTCTTTAGGTCATCTGTAGATACTTTCGTTATTTCCCACAAATCGGCCATCCCCACTGGAGCTGAGGAACTGTGTGCTCTTGGCTTCATCAATTCCCTTCTATCGCCCCATAGAAACAAGGTGCTCTAGGACCCTCCTGCTGATGAGTCAGGTCCTGTTATCTGTGTCTTCACTGCCACATGACCCTGCCCCCACAGCAGGAAAATCAGTTTGCTTTAAAACAAAACCCTCCACTTTTTCCTTTATTCTAACTCTATGTGTTTGTATATCTGTGTGCAGTGTATCTTAGTGACCAGAAGAGAGTGTTGAATCCCTTGGGATTGCAACTGTAGAAAGCGTAATGTGCCAGGAATGGAACCCAGGTCCCCTGGAAGAGCAGTCAGCCTTCTTGATCACTGAGCCATCTTCCAAACCCCATTTTCTCTCTTGTCTAGCTAGCAGCTTGCACAGGAATTCACTGTCTCAGCTTCCTGAGTGCTGAGACTACAAGCAGCTTTGCTTTATGTGGGTTCCTGGGATCTGAACTCTTGTCCTCATGCTTATGTGAAAAGGGCTTTATCCACTGAGCCATCTCCCCAACCCTGTGGAATCATATCCAAAAATATTTATGTATTGGCAGAGAATATCACTCATTCTAAAGGAACATTTCAAAAAATTCCTGATAATAGAATAGTTTGAGTAAAGTCAGGATTTTCTTTTGCTACCTGCATTGTACTTTTGGGAGATCCATGACTTTATAACTTAGACCTAGGAAGTAATAACTGTAAAATCCAACTGTTGCCTAAATAAATATCGATATGTCTTATGGGAATGCTCAGTGTGTAAGCTTGCTGTTCCTCACTGGGGCCATGACTACTACACAGACACTTGGACTATTTTTCTACAATTTGAAGGCTGCTTTTTCTAAATAGTTTATCAGTGAGTGCCAATACAATAGATGTTCCCCAGTGTAAGCAGGCCCCAATGATACTTGAAATAGCAGAAAACTGTGGTTTATTATCCTACATCATTACATTAAAGCCAATGAGCTTTCCACTGAAGACTGGGCAATTTGTTCTTTGCAGGACTAGCCTTGATCTCTTGGCTTTATCTCAAGGTGATCAGTAGGTAGGTAGATGATAGATAGATGATAGATAGATGGATGATAGATAGATAGATAGATGATAGAAAGATAGCAGATTGTGGTGGTTTGAATAGGAACGGCCCCCATAGATTTATGTATTTGAATGCTTAGCCCATACATAGGAAGTGGCACTATTAGGAGGTGAGGCCTTGTTGGAGGAAGTGTGTCACTGTAGAGGTGGACTTTGAGGTCTTATATGCTCAAGCTAGGCCTAGTGTGACACAGACTCTCCCTCTTGTCTGCAGATCAAGATATAGATCTCTCAACTTCTTCTCCAGCACCGTCTGCCTTTGCACTGCCATATTTCCCACCATGATGATAATGGACTAAATCTCTGAATGGTAAGCCAGTTCCAATTAAATATTTTCCTTTATAAGAGTTGCTGTGGTCATGCTGTCTCTTCACAGCAATAGAAACCCTAACTAAGACACAGACCCAACTAAGCTTCAACTAAGACAAGATCTGGAATAGAGACTATATTGTCTAGACTCTCTTGCAGCTAGATGTGGTAGAGCAATGGTAATGGTTGTATGAGTCTTCCAGTGACTTCTAGGAACAGGATCTCTTCATCCTTTGGAGCTGAAGGCCTGTGATAGAGCAATAGACTAATGCAGATGAAAAAGACAGGTTCCTAGTCTGGGTGTGGACTGTTGTTCACAGTTCCTGTTACCTGGGAGGCTTAAGCAGGAGAATAACTTAGTCCCAACATTTGGAAAGGAGTCTGGGCAATAGACTGAGACTGTATTCTAAGATGAAAAAGGCAGAGTCCCTCTCCTCTGACCAGGGACTGCTCACAGATGCTATGGAGTTTTAAAGGAAATCCTAGACAATATGTGGTTTTGTCTGTGTGTATTTTGGTATACACAGTCCAAGCGGAAAATCATTTATTTTCTCTATTTTGTGTATGTGTGTGTGGGTGAATGTGTGTGTGCTAGTATTCATGCACTGTGTGCCTGGGTGTGTACTGGCAAGATGACAACCTTGTGTGTTGTTCCTCAGGCTCCAGAAACCTTATTTTGTTGTTTGTTTGTTTCCTTAGACATTCTCTACCTTCCTGGCACTAGGATTACAAGTGTGTGATGCCATGCCTAATTTAGGCTGGACAATTGAATTTTTGGGTTAGCCTGGGCCACAAAGCAAGACTATATATCAGGGTGGGGTATTCTGCAAGATAGCTCAGTCAGTGAAGTACTGGCATTATGAGCACAGGGATCTGAATTTTAAAAGCTGGGCATTAGTGGGGCAGTGGTGGAGCACACCTTTAATCCAAGCACTCTGGAGGCAGTGGAAGAGAACTCTGAGTTCAAGGCCAGCCTGGTCTAAAGAGTTCTAAGAGAGTCAGGGCTACACAGAGAAACTCTGTCTCAAAAAACCAAAACAATCAGTCCTGCAGCCCAAGCTTCTCAAGCAGTTGGATTAATAGGCATAAAACACTGCACTTGCTTTGAGTATAATTTAGCACTCAGCTTATATTTCACATTTGTGATTGTTTAAACACCAAGTAGCAATACCAAGAAATACCTAATTATATATTAGGACAAATTGCATTAAGACAACTCCTTTCCAGTTGTCTAGAAATCCTCCTTACAGTTCAAGTTGAAAACGATAGGACAAAGTGCACACTCCTTCATCCTCAAGATGTCTTTTGGCTCAAAGAAACTGGTAACTAGACGATACAACCTCCTCCTCCTTCTCTTTCTTCTCCCTTTTTAATTTTTTTTTAAAATTTGACTTTCCAAACAGAAACAAAGTAGGATCCTTTTAGCTACCCAGGGAAACATATTCCCAGGACCACAGTTTGGGAAACTTTGATTTAGAAGAACAACCAGTTGAAAACCAGGCGTGTTACTACACACCTTTTAATCCTAGCACTCAGAAAGGGGAAGCAGAAGATTCAGGAGCTCAAGGCCAGCCTGATGCACCTTAGACCACGTCTCAAAAGTCCAAAGTCAGTTTCTATTTTTATATGTGTGTAGTATGCATGCGTGCATACGTTTTGCTTGTGTGTAGGCATGCTCATGTGAGTGTGTATTTGGTGCCCATGGTTGTGTAGGGAATAGCAGAGTCTCTCAAACAAACCCAGAGTTTGCCAATATGGCTAGTCATGCTAGCCAGCCTACTTTGGGAACTCCAAAACTTCAGTTACGGGTGGATGTCCGTGGCCAACTGGCATTTATGTGGGTTCTAGGGACCCAAATTTTGGTCCTCATACTTTCACAGCAAGCACTTTAACCACTTGCCATCTCCCTAGGCTCCCAAACCATTGTGGGTTTATAGGGGGTTGCAGGGGTTCACTCTGCAGCTAACTTGGAACTCATTGTGTAGACCAGGCTGACCTCAAACTCAGAGAGATCTCTGCCTCCTCAGTTCTGGGATTAAAGGCATGCACTACCATGCTTGACTCCAAAATAAAATTTTAAAGGAGAAGGAGGAGGAGGAAGGAGGAAGAAGGAGGAAGAAGGAGGAAGAAGGAAGGAGGAGGAGGAGGAAGAGGAAGAAGAAGAAGAAGAAGAAGAATAAGAAGAAGAAGAAGAAGAAGAAGAAGAAGAAGGAAGAAGAAGAGAAAAGAAGAAGAAGAAGAAAAAAAGAAGAAGAAGAAGAAGAAGAAGAAGAAGAAAAGAAGAAGAAGAGAAAAGAAGAAGAAGAAGAAGAAAAGAAGAAGAAGAAGAAGAAGAAGAAAAGAAGAAGAAGAAGAAGAAGAAGAAGAAGAAGAAGAAGAAGAAGAAGAAGAAGAAGAAGAAGAAGAAGAAGAAGAAGAAGAAGAAAGCATCACTGAACTCAGTGCTTTGGTATTTGAGAATCATAGTAGCAGGCTCTGATTACGAAGGGTTTTCTCTTTCTAACAGTATCCCACTCTAAGAAGAACGGAGCAATCACTCTCAGCTTTGACTCCCGGTGCGTCTGTTAGATTAGCAAGCACTAGCATAAGATACTGCAAATCTTCAGCAGATAAAGAAGCATGGTTATAAAGTTAAAATCAGGTCAAAGCCATCTGTGGCAAGAGCCTCCACTCTGCAGCTCTGTCTGGAGGCGATTAATCTACAAGAAATATTTGCAGTGAGGATCTGGGAAGTGGCAAAGTAATAAGCTGCACAGCACAGCGGCGTTCCAGTTTCCCAGCTATGAAAGGAACTAGCATAAGCACCTCATAGCAACACGCTGCCAGTGGTGGCTTCTAAATTAAAGAAATGATTTCGTTAATTGATGCTTCAATGGCTGGCTAAATATTTATACACTCCACAAGCACTGTACTCACAATTTACAACAGCAAAGCAGCCTGCGGCAACCAAAATATTGATCAAGCCATAAAAACTCAAGGTTATTAACCCAAGTGTCTCCCTGCTTTGTATCAAACTAATCGTGAGGGCCAAGGAATGCAATTTCTGAGACAATTACCAGCAATGGGGACTTTAATGACTTGGTCTTATTGTATTGAATAAATAAATAGTCGCTGCCTGAACTGGGTCACCAAGTAAGGTCCCTGCCAAATGCCAGTGTTAATCAAAACATTTCCCTTCCTAAGCCTAGATAATTCTTTATCTGCATCTAGACCTGTGCGTATTCCGAATGTGCATCCCTGCACCTCTGCGTATCTCCAGGCAGACGTCACTCTCAGATGCTACACTGCCAGCCTTAAAGTCTGGGAAAGGAAAGCAAAGTAAGTGTAAGTTGTCAAATAGCGAACTGTGTCTCTATCGCCCAGGTCCTCTGGGCTGGCTTTGACCCTGCAGACAGGAACTCCAGCCCACTGCAGGGTTAGCTAGGGAAGATTCATGTGCCGAGCGACCTTGTGCTCCTGGGATGTGGTGAGGAGTCAGGCAACATTCCCCCACAAACTCAGGACATAACCAGGTGTGGCTTGATCAACAGTTGCAAAACTAGATATATCGAACTTGGGGTGGTCACAAACTGTCTCGAGTCAGGTCTGGCCACCATCCTCAATAACCCAATAAAAAGAACCAAATGAATACAAAGGATAGGGGGAAAAAATCTATTTAATGTGGCCGCATTAGGAAGAGGGACAAAGTTCAGAGTCCGTCTTCAAGGGCTGGAAGCGAGATCAAAATTTAAGTAGAAGGCCAAGGCTATACACACCTACCAGTAACCACAACTGCTTGCGTTTCTATCTCATCCTGCAAGGTAGTCTGACAAGTTGTTTAGAACCATTTGAAATTTCTTCCTGAGAAACAAGTTCCTTCTCCCAGCATGAGATTCCTGATGAAATTCCCACTTCTCTGGAGCCCACTGTTTCACCAGCTTGATAGACTGAGAGACACAAGGATCTCTTTAGGATATCTTCATTTCTGCCAGGGAGCAAGATCATCATGGGGAAACCCACAGAAGAAGCTGAACGGAATAATGGGAGCTCACTGACTCCAGACTGACAACCAGAGAATCTGCATTAAACCGATCTAGCCCCCACCCCGCCCCCCGAAAGCAGGTGACAGTGGGTGGCTTGGGCAGTTTGTGGGGCCAATGGCAGTGGGGACAGGAGCAATCCCCTAATGAATGATCTGGTTTTTTGGAGCCCATTTCCTATGAAGAGAAACCTTGCTCAGCCTAGACACAAGGGGGAGGCCTCGGTCCTGCCCCAGTGTGGTAATGTGATGGAATTCGTTGACTCCCCATGGGAGGCCTTACCCTCTCTGAGGAGCAGATGGGGGGCAAGTGAGGGGAAGGGTAGGGGCAGTGGGAGAGGAGAGAGGGAACACTGGAATTAGTATGTAAAAAAAACAAATAAAAATTGACAAAAAAAAGAACACTCAGGACTAGAAGGTGAAAAGACCTCCCATGTCCATGGATTAGAGGACTCTCCCTTAAGCTCTGAAGCACAGGTCTGGGACAGGCCACACAATGAAGAAGTATTTTAATCAACCCCAGAAATTTGTCTTGATTTTTTCTTCTTCTGATACTGGCGATTGAACACAGTCACACTGTAATCTTGTCCCTGAATTAGGGATCTCTAGAGAAATAGAACTGACAGAATGAATATACATACATAAATACATATTCATTTATTTATTATATATTATAATACATTCATATATATATTCATTTATTAGAATGGCTTACAGGCTGTGGCCCAGCTAGCCCAACAATGGTTATCTACCAATGGAAGGCCCAAGAATCTAATAGTTGCTCAGTCCACCAGGCTGGATGTCTCAGCTGGTCTTCAGTATACACCGAAATCCCAAAGAAGTAGGCTCTCATGCCAGTGAAGGAATGGACTTGCCAGAGAGAACAAGACCAAGCAGGCAAAGAGAGAAAGCGTCCTTCTTTCATGTCCTTGTATCAGCTGCCACCAGATTTTTCCCACCTCAGAAGCTCTGGATTAAAAGTGGGGCATGCCACTTCAAATGATTTAATTAAGAAAAACAAATCCCTCACAGGTGTGCTCAGCTACTTGGGTCTTAGTTCATTCCAGATGTGGTCACGTTGACACCCATGAACAGCCATCCCAGCCCTCTAGCAGTTTAATCTACTAAAAGTAGAGACTGACTTACCTACAGCCAGGAGAGCATCTTGCTTTGGGCAGAGGCAGAGGTGCAAAGGAAGGTGAGCAAGGGGAAGTAGATAACAAGGATCTAGGGCTTCTGTTTAGGGTCTCACTCGTGGAGCCTACACTGGCAGAAGGCGTGACTAAGCTTCCAGAATGCCTAGAGAAGATAAAATCTGGCTCTCGCTCTTCCATAACCTGTCCTGAGAAGCCTGGTGCCCACCAAAAGCACCCCCTCCAGAGGGTGCCCACCCAAAGTGCCCTCTCCAGAGTTTGTTCAAAGAGGCCTGGAGAATGAAGCAAACTCTAGGCTTTGCATAGGGATGGGGACGGACAGCATGCTTCTCCAACTGTCTTGAGACTGCTGTGTCAAGAAAGTCCACTTGTTTCCAGAAGTGGAGGCGACCAGGCAGCCTGGTGCCTCAGCGAATGAGCACTTTTGATCTGTAACTGTTGAATCAGGCTCAGTTCAACACAACCTCCAGGACCCAGACAACCGGAATGAGAGTCAGGGATCGAGCACAAGGAACTTGGAATCCATTTCTATAAACTGGGCTTTGCCTTTGAACAGTGGGTGGGGCAATGGAAGACCTGCAGGTGTAGGAGCACCATGCCTGGGTTTGATAAAAATAAAATAAAATATAGTTTAGAAGGATCGCAATGGGGCTGGGGGACCAGAAAAGGTCAGCACTGGGCGATCAGGGCAGCAGGAGAATCCAGCAACTACTTGAATTGGGGGACTGATGGCTGCACAGGGGAGAGCAAAAGGGATTTATTTTTTCTTCTTGCTCGTGAGACAGTGCTTCACTGTGCAGCCTTGGCTAGCCTAAACCCACAACAATCTTCTTGCTTCCACCTCTGATGTGCTGGGATAATAGGCCTTTGCCACCATGCCTGCCCTAAAAAGTGAGCAGATTTCTAAAGATATTTAATCTGGAGCTGATCAGAGGACACAAAACAGAGATCTTGCTGTGTACTTGGCTAGGAGCTAGTCACTTGACATTTATGACCTATATTATCAACTTTATAAGGTCAGTACTCTTACAGTACTCTAAATGGTGTACCCAAGGAGGCTGGAGATGATGGTTCAGTGGTTAAGAGCACCTGCTCTTCCAGAAGATCTGGGTTCAATTCCCAGCACCCACATGGCAGTTCACAAGGGTCTTAAACTCCAGTTCCAGGGGATCTGGCCCCCTCACACAGACATACTTACAGGCTAAACACCAATGCACACAAAATAAAAATAAATAAATCTTTTTAAAAAATGATGTGATGTGTCCAAATAGTTCCTGACTGGACGAGACAGAGTGAGGAAGGCATGCAGGCTGCAGGAGGGTGGGGATGTTTTCTGAGATAGGTGCCCTGGAGGGAGGAGAAGCCGGGCTTCCCAGGAGGTTGAGCAAGTTCCTCCTGGACTCGCTGGGCTCTAGAGGTGAAGACATCCAGCCTTATCCCACTGTGGTTCTCTTAAAAAGCTCCCCAGAATGATACGCTTTGCTTTTTTCTTCCCTAGGAGGCTATAAAGAGATGTTGGAATGGGAACATAGGTTCAGTGATTACTGTTGTGGGTTCGTTTTAAAGCTTTGGGGTTGTGCCCAACTATGGGATGCTTATCTCTGAATCATGAGAGATGAAGCCCTTCTCTTTACATGGGCAGCCACCGCCACCTCATGCATTTAATTGTCTTGTTTTACATGTGAAGCCCTTTCTTTGGCAAAGGTTTCATCACCCGAGAGAGCAGAATGAAGCAAGTAAACATGTGGTTGGATGGTTTCTAAAAATCTGCACTTTAGCCTGGGAGAAGAGAGAGGTTCCTGTCCCCTAGGTAAGCAGCAATTAAATGGGACATCCAAATATGCATTATGTACCCGATTGGCCCGTGACATAATTATGTATTTTAAGAATATTTCGAGCATGTGTCTGACATCCCTCCACACTGTTTCAATCCACCAAGTAATTCTATACTTAGAACATGTGTTCTGCATAGCGAGTCGTTTTATAAATCCTTGTTAAAGGGAACCAAAGCAAAGGCTGCAGCTGCAGCCCGTTTTTCAGAAGTGTTTATGCCAACCAAAGGCAGATAAAGCGAAACAAATCAGAGCTTCCTCCTTGCCCGGGTATCGTGCTCTTCAAGGGTGAACCAGTACTGCAGGAGCAGGCTTTGAGGCTTCTGGGATCCTCTCCATAGTCCAGCTAGAAGCTGGAGAAAAGGGGAGAAATAATAAGGCAAGAACTGGTTATAGTCCCTCCCTCCCCCCTGGCTCTGAGAGCGAGAAGCCATCATTCTGGCAGCTGGCTGGCAAGTGAGAAAGACGAGGCTCGGGTCTGGCTTTCCCTAATGTGCTGCATTGGCCATGGGTGGGAGTGAGTACCATGACCTGGAAATCTGAGGGGTCACTCTGGAAGTACAGGATCCTCCTACAAACCTCAGAATGAATGCCTGAGGTCAGGGGCTCTCCTGGATTTCCCCTTCAGAACTCTCAGCCTCAACTGCTGAACGGACACAGCAGCTCATACAAAGCCTTGGTTTTCCAAGCATTTCAGTTTCTCTTAAAAATGCCATTTCCAGGGCTGGGGAAATGGTTTAGTGGTTAAGAACACAAGATGCTCCTCTAGAGGGGCCGGGTTCAGTTCCCAGCACCCACATGGCAGCTCACAACAATCTGTAGCTCCAGTTCCAGAGAATCCATGGCACCCGGTATGCACATGATGCACATCTGCCTACATGTATGTTTGTGCACCACATATATGTGTGTGTAGTTCCTGCAGAGGCTAGAAGAGGGTCTCTCAGATCCCCTGGGACTGGAGTTAAAGAAGGCCTTAAGCTGTCATATGAGGCCGGGAATCAAACCCGGGTCCTCTGGAAGAGCATCCAGTGCTCTTAACCTCTCAGGCATCTCTCCGGCTCTGGGGCTGCAGTTTAAGGCCAGAAATGCTGTAGAGGATGGAAAAGGTGGTTGGGGCCTGAGAGTCACACCTGGAAGGATTTTCAGGAAGACAGGTGAAGAAGAAAGTCACCCAATCACCAAAATCTAAGTCTATGAGGAAAAGATGGGGGGGTGAGGAGTAAGCAGGAATGGGACTAAATAATAGGGGGAGCTGAGAAATAGTAGTAACTGGAGGAGAACCTGGGGGAGAGGAAAAGGAAAATGTTCAGAGGAAAAGACAGTTTGATCTGAGTACAAGCTTCACACGCTTCAGACTGGTTTCTCTCCATACCCTTGGAAAAGATTCACTGCCAGAGAAAACACAGTCCCCCTCTTGATGAGTTGTGTGAGAACAGCATGGAGCGGCACCTAGTATCTGGGGACTGGGGAATTCTTTTGATGTTAGTTTTACACATCTGCCTAATCAGTTTTGAAATGCGACACATGCGTTCTTCCAATGTTTTATATCTAAAGCTGTTGATGCTTCTGGACAAAGTTGGAAGTGAACCATGGGAGATGCCCGAGTGGATCTTGGCATAGTCTTAGATCTTTTAAGAACCTGTGACGTCACAACTGTAACGGGTAAGGTAGCTGAGTGGCCTTGGGCTTTCTGATGGGTAGCATATTCATTTGTCAGCAAGGTGTGGTTATACTGGATGAGGCAGAGGATGGTTATCTAATAGTCTCCATTTAATGAGCACATTCTATGCTCCAAGTTGCCACGGGCACTTTGCCTGTTCCTTCCAACAACCTTGCATGGTAGGCTTCATCAGCCTCTCTTACAAATGGAATCTAAAATGATCCTGGCCTCACAGTGCCTGGCTACTGTCTGTCTGTTTTTCTTTTTCTTGTGCTGGATCAAACCCAGGGCCTGTGCTTATGTGTGTTAGGCAAGTATTCCATTTAGCTATATTAAACATTTTTGAGACCACATCTCACTATATACCTCGACTGGCCTTCAGCTTGAGATCCCCTTGCCTGCTGAGTGCTGAGACCTCACTATGCATCACCGTCCCAGCTGCCTTCGCTCTTCAGTGTTTGCCTGTTCAGCTACCTGGAGGCTGTATCCTTGATGAACTATTACCATTCTCCACCAGGATACCTGTCACCTATCCAGACTGTATTCCTCCCATCATTTAACAGCTCAGCTGCAGGTGTAGTTTAATAGTATAACCAAAAAAAAAAAAAAAAAAAAAAAACCAGAAAGAAAGATTACCTTCTCGCCACAGTGCACTGGGTCATCAGCCACAACTGCCACTTGCTGGGTCTTTTATAGTAGGGCACAAAGGAATCTATGTGTCCAAAGGACTTGTTAAGACAACATTTAGACATAAATTTGTCTACTTATAGTCAGTCAACAACTATTTATTGAACATTTGTTCAATATAGGCCAATTCTGGGTCCAGGATGGAGCAGTGACCCAAACAGACCAAAAATCTCTGTGCTCCCCTGGAAACCTTATGCCCCCTGGGGCAGAGAGAAAATAACTGCAAAGTTCCTCATGCCAGAGAGTGACAGGGCGAAGAGAAGCAAATGAAAAGAGAAAGAGAATAGGAATCAGGGACATTTATGCAGAGTCACCCGAGAAGGATGCCTGCACAGAGGACTGAGAGGGCCCTGGGCAGTGTGGGGATGGAGCCAATGGCCAGTGCAGAGAGGTCAGGCCCAGTGCACAAGGCGCTATGGTCACCCAGCAGGGAAAGGCAAGGAGAGGATGCTGGGATAGCGCAGAGAGAGAAGAGGGAGGGCAGGCAGGGCACCTCTTGCTGTGAGGGCTGTGGCTTCTCCAGAAATAAAGACAAGTAGTCATTGAAAGGTTTCAGGTGAAAGATAATGCTAATTTTTAGGTCTTTCCTATGATTTTTGGCTTTTCCCTTCAACTATAATATAAACATATCAACTATGTGTCTAAATGTTGTCTTAACTGCCAGCCAACCACAGGCTTACCTCTCGTCCTGGGCACGCATGGACTTCTTGAAATGGTGCTTCATGGACCCTCAGATCACCCAACCCAAGTTTCCCTGTGCATGGCTCTATGTCCTTGTCACGGCATAGCCACTTCATTGGCAATCATGCAGATGTTCACTTTTCCTTGGATTCCATGATTTCACTGTCTTTGCATGGAGAACGTCTGATGGTCCTAGCCCATGAGGCCCAAGTCCTCCTGGCAGCACCACCATCCCAGAAGCTGCACACCTTGATCCCCTTTTGGAGTACTTTACTTTCTCTCCATGAGTTTGCACCTTCTAAGTGCGTCACTGAATTCTCTGGTGAGATATTATTTTCGCCAGCTTACTTCGGCTACTGTGTCGAGAACATATTCCAGTTTTACAAGCGAATGAGACAGGTACACAGAAAGATCTGGACTTGCACTGGTCTCAGTTATCCAGAGAAAGAAAGCTAGACAGCTCAATGAGATTTATTACATAGGACTGGCTCACAAGAAGCTGAAGGCTGAGAAGTCCTAGACGGCCATCTGCAAGGCAGAGTCACAAGGATCTTGGTATAGGTCTAGTCCAAGTCTATGGGTGGAGAACCAGGAAGAAGGTGGATGCAGCTTAGATGGAGATTGGCCCTTCCCTCATCCTTCTACGCTGTTCAGGCCCTTAGTGGATGAGACTATGTCCACTGTCATCAATTAGGGCAACCTCTCTACTCAGCCCACAGGTTTAAATGACTGCTAGTCTTTTTGGGGATATCCTCATTGACATGTGGAAATACTTTAATTTTCTTTTTCATGTGTATGGGTGTTTTGCCTGCATAGATGTGTACCGCATGTATGCCTGGTGCCCCCAGAGACTGGAAGGCATCAGATTGCTGGAGTTACAGA
The DNA here is from genome assembly GCA_004026605.1 of Ondatra zibethicus. Lineage (NCBI taxonomy): Eukaryota > Metazoa > Chordata > Mammalia > Rodentia > Cricetidae > Ondatra > Ondatra zibethicus. Next base: position 145,303 of record PVIU01001885.1, on the reverse strand, counting down.
TGGTTGAGAGCCATAATGTGGGTCCTGGGAATCAACCCCTGGTCCCCTGGAAGATCAGTCACTGTGCTCTTAACTGCTGAGCTACTGCTCCAGCTCTAACATGTAGAAATACTTTAATAGTTACCTGGATATCTGCTGACCCAGGCAAACTGGCACGGAATTAGCAAGTTAACAAGAAGTTACCCAGATCTCCAGACTTCCTTGCCCACCAATTATAGGTGCCCATGAAGATTTACTGACTAGATTTAAAATGAGAAAGGGAATAACTCTTCAGACACGCCCCCTCCTTGAATGATTGGTTAAAGAGCCAACTTGCCATGAGGCTTCCTTTCCTCCTCCTTGTTCTGTGTGATGTCTGATTGGCAGCTATGTCTGCCTGACGCTTGTCAGTTTCTCAGCTCTCTTCCTCCTCTCTTCAACAATCAATATACTAAGTATTGGGCCTTTGTATTTTAGTTCATGTCATTTGGTTAGGCACGGTTGTTCTAACATATTCAGGCTCCTTTTAGTACCTGTGACCCGTTTTCAAGTTTCTGAATATAAGGTCACGACTTGAAGAAATCATAAGATTCAAATAAGACTATGTATGTATGTGACTAATTTCATAGTCACATCTCATGGCAGCCATAAAAATGACTAGTTCCAGGGGCTGGAGAGATGGCTCAGCGGTTAAGAGCACTGGCTGCTCTTCCGGAGATCCTGAGTTCAAGTCCCAGCAACCATATGGTGGCTCACAACCATCTCTGGTGCCCACTTCTGGTGTGCGGCCATATATGCAGGCAGAATGTTGTATACATAATAAATAAATAAATAAATCTTTTTAAAAAATGACTAGTTCCTAGGGGAGTATCACCAGCTCTCCTCCTTTCCATGTATGTGTATACAATTATCCACATTCTAACTTTGTGCCCCATCTTTTTCTGAGAGGGACAGATTTTGCTATACAGCCCTTATGTGGACTAGGCTGGCTTTGAACTTTGGGCACTCTTCCTTTGCCTTGAATGTGTTAGGGATTACAGGTATGCAGCACATGCCTGGCCTATTTAAAATATTGGTGCTAAGTTGTATGACTGTCAAAGAGAGAAGATTAAAAACCAAGTTCAGCCATGGGTCTAGAAAAGTCCCTTGTACTGACCACCCCTTGCTATCTCTGAGGAGACCCATTTTCTACTTCTTAGGAGGTGGTACCAAGACCCGAGAAATACTCACCTGAGACCAGACATTCGGTGGCTGAGATGTGATAATCATGAGGGCAGAGCAAGAAGGTCCCCAAGCAGAAGTTCAGTATTGAGAAAGGCAAGGGACAATGCAGAGAATGGGAAGGGGGAGGGAGTGGCTTAGTATGGGTGAGCCCTGGGTTCAATTCCCACCACGTGCTTGTGTGTTCTCCCTGCCCCCCAAAGGTTAACCCACATACCACATTGTTGATTCAGTTAGCTTCTGGTTAGGAGTTCCCTGGCAGGAAGGCTTAGGCAAGGGTTAAGTGGGAAGAAAGTAAAAGTGGTTATAGATAGCTGGACCCAACTTTTCGGTAGGATGAGGCTGGTAAGTAGGCTCCTGTGGGCTCCAGATGGGGCTCAGAGAGTTGGTCAGCAGGTACCACTAATATCCAGTTCTAGTCCACACAATCTATGTGTTGTTTTAGTGTTGAGACAGGGGCTCATCATGTAGCCCAGGCTGGCTTTCACCCCTAGATACTCCTGCCTCAGGCCTCCTGAACAATGTTTGGTTATTGAAATGTATTGAACCATTAGGGTGGCAGTTAAACGTAGGCATCTGCTAAGCCTCAGTTTGATCCTGGGAACTTAAATACCCGCAAAAGCCAAGTCCCTGACCTACACACACACACACACACACACACACACACACACACACACACACACACACACGTGCTGTGGCTTCCAAACTCACATCTAGGCACACAAACTCCTCATCCTGCCTCTTTTCATTGCCTGCCATTTTACAAAAGGAAGCTAATTCACTAAGAAAAGCGGGCTATAAGAGCCTGTGAAACTCAAAATAGATAATTTTACTACTACACAGGCAAACTCGGATTCAAGTTGTGTTGTGTTTTCTCCCAAGCTCCTGCAAGGAAGGAGATTTAAATAACAGGGCCAAAAAGTGGGAGCTCATAATTTTATAGGATCTATGAATTCACTGTTCCTAACTCCATCAATTATCAAGAATTAACTGGTATAGCGTAAAGACAGGTATGGCGGTGTGCGCTTTTAACCCCAACACTTGGGAGGCAGAGGCAGGTAGATCTCCACAAGTTCTAGGCCAACCTGGTCTACGTAGGGAGCTCCAGGCTAGCCAGGGCTAAAAGGGAGACTCTGCCTCAAAAGCAACAACAACAATTAAGAAAAGTTTTTGTAGAATGAAACAGAAATACAATTTCAGGAGCTGGAGAGATGGCTCGGCTGGTAAGAGTGAGCGGTGTTCTTGCAGTGCACCTGAACTGGTTCCCAGCACCCAGGCTGGGTGGCTCCCAACCAACTGTAACCCCAGCTCCAGGGTATCCAACACCCTCTTCTTGCCTCTGCACCCACATTCACAACCATACGGAGGCATACCCATATGCACTTTTTTTTAAAGTCTGAAATAGAATTTCAGATGTAATTATGAACATGCGCATACATGTTAAAATTCATATTGTGCAGAAATTATTTAAAAAATAGAAAAAAATCATTACTATCAGACATCCCTGCCATTTCACAATGAGCAAACATGCACATTTTTATATATCAGAATTCATAAATACTTAAGAAATTTAGCCAGACAGTGGTACACACCTTTAATCTCAGTACTCAGGAGGCTGAGGCAGGCAGATCTCTGAAAGTTCCAGGACAGCCTGGTCTACAAAGTCCCAGGACATTCAGGGCTGCATTGTGAGGCTCTGTCTCAAACCAAAACAAAACAAAGAAGCCTAAGTAAAAAATTATTTTACTGTCAGGCAGTAATGGCTCATCCTAGCGCTCCGGAGGCAGAGGTAAGCAAATCTCTGAGTTCAAGGCCAGCCTGGTCTACAGACTGAGTTCCAGGACAGCCAAGGCTAATACAGAGAAACCCTGTATTAAAAATAAACTATTATTGAAAGCTAAAACGTGAATTACATTATGTAACCGATCAGCCTGGCATGATAGGTCAGGCCTATAAGCCCAAATTTGGGAGGTAGAGATGGATGCTGCAAGTTCGAGGCATGTCTGGTCTACATAGTGAATTCCAAAGAGAAAGCAATAATTTCACAGAAATTTTCTCATTGGACCATTTAGGTGAGGCTCCCACTTGAGGGCTGGCCCACGGTGACCAGAAAGATACAGTCAGGTAAGAAAATAGTCGGAGTGCAAAGAGAAAGTGCTTCCAGAGGAGGCAGACATGAAGACCCACCCTCTAAAGACACCCTCTGGCTTCCTTAGAGATCCAGCTTGGTTTTCCTCCACTCTCCTAGCTCACACGCGGCTCACCACCACACCCAATGCTCTCTTCATTCCACAGAACCCTCGCTTCAGGTTGTTTGTTTTGTTTGAGATGGACTCTCACTGTGTAGCCCTGGCTGTCCTGGGACTAGCTCAGTAGACCAGGCTGGCCTCAACTCAGAGATCCACCTGCCTCTGTCTCCTTAATGCTGGGATTAAAGGCGTGCCCTACTTACTCGCTTGTAGGTTCTCCAGCCACAGGACGGGCACAGGTAGTGAGGAGTGGCGTTTGGGGAAAGTGGTAGATCTGGAGGTCTCATGCTTTGCTCAGGCTTCTGACTTTCTCCCAGGTTTCCTGTTGTTGGTGTTTTTTTTTTTTTACTTGCTGGGAAATGTATGCCTACCATGGGAACCACCATTACCCTCTTGTCTTAGTTCCCCAAGGCTCAGACTGGATGGTTACCATAGTGACATCTTATCCTGAAAGAGCCCTTGCATGTGTCTGCTCAAGGTGCTCCTGAAATTGGGCCCCATAATCTCATAGGGAGTGGTACTATTAGGAGGTGTGGCTTTGTCGGAGTGGGTATGGCCTTGTTGAAGGAAGTGTGTCACTGTGGGAGTAGGCTTTGAGGTTTCCTATGCTCAGGATACTGCCCAATGTCTCTGTCAACTTCCTGTTGCCTACAGGATGTAGGACTCTCAGCTACTACTCCAGCATCACATCTGCCTGAATGATGCCATGCTTCCTGCCATTATGATAATGGACTGAACCTCTGAAACTATAAGTGAGCCACCCCAAGTAAATGTTTTCTTTGTAAGAATTGCTGTGGAGCTGGGCAGTGGCACAAGCCTTTAATCCCAGCATTCGGGAGGCAAAGACAGGTGGATCTCTGTGAGTCTAAGGCCAGCCTGGTCTACAGAGTGAGTTCCAGGACAGGCTCCAGAGGTACACAGAGAAACCTTGTCTCGAAAAGCAAAAACAAAAACAAACAAACAGAAAAAAAAAGGAATTGCTGTGGTCATGGTGCCTCTTCATAGCAATAGAAACCTTAACTAAAACACTCTGTAACCCTCAAAACATCCCCAAGAGGGGTTATTAGCATTACCATCAATATCTCCATTTTACAGATAAAAAGCTGAGGCATAGAGAAGTCCACAAGCTTGTTGAAATTCAGAGGTAGGACTTGAACTCGGGCAGTCTGTTACCAAATCCTTGTTATTGGACCATGCAGTTCAGCAAAGACCTCCAGGACAGGACACGGGGTCTAGGACTCCTCTGAGGCCTGAGGACCTTAAGAGTTGCCCCATCCCTTTCGCCCTTGTCTCTGTTCAAGGCCCTTCAATTGCCACCCTACTGTACCCCCCCCCAGTCTCCCATTGGCTGTGGAGGAACCCAGGGCCTGCCCTACTGCTAACAGCTGCTGCTCCCTGGGCTGAGCCAACTATGGGAATACAAGAGGACAAAACTCCTTCGCTGCTCAGAGCTGTGCCTTGCTATTTCAAGCAGACAGACTCTGTAGCATGAATTCTAATTGGTTTTAATAATAAAGATTCGGAGTCAGGGGATTAGTGCTGAAAGAACAGAGAAGCAGAGTAGCCAACCACTAGAGTTCTTACCCCTACCAATGCTCAGACCGAATGGGGAGATCCTATCTCTAGGAAACCTCAGACTGCCTCTCACACTGCATCCTCAGACTGCATCTGAGCTCTTGTCTCCTCCCGCCTTATATTCCTCTCTCCACCCAGACATATCATTCCTGTCTCCACTTCCCTAGTGCTGGGATTAAAGGCATGTGATCTCAAGTACTGAGATTAAAGGTGTGAGCCACCACTGCTCAGCTCTGTTTCTCTTTTAAATTGGATCAATTTCGTGTAGCCCAGGGTGGCGTTGAACTCACAAAGATCCGTCTGCCTCTGTCTCCCGAGTGCTGGGATTGAAGGTGTGTGCCACCACTGCCTGGCCTCTATGGCTAACTAGTGGTTTAGCTCTGCACTCTGATCTTAAGACAAGCTTTATTTGTTAGATTACAAACAAAATATCACTACAAGATTCTCTTATTTTAAAAATGCCACATTGAGTAGCGGTAGAGCATTTGCCTAGCATGTGTGGAAACCCCTGGTTTGATTCCCAGCACCATCTAAAGAAAGAGGGCTAGAAAAGGGTTTGGGTCCTGCTGTATCACTCACTGGCCTTATGGTCTGCGACCTGGACCAAGGGCAAGAGTGTAGTTCAGTGGTAGAGCTTGGACAAAGACACTTTTAGTTGCTACTTTGAACCTGGGTTTCTCAGTCTTAGGAAGATCAAATGAACGTGTTAAAGCTCGTCACAAAGTTACTAGCATAGGGTAAAATTCAGCAAATAATCATTATTATCTTAGAGTCCCAACTATAGTGTCTGAGAATCTGACACTTTCCTGAAGGGCATGACGTTGGCTTACAGGAATCAATATGGATTTCCAAGTGTACACATTTTACAACAGTGCACATCAGAGATAGCTCCTGGGGGCTGGAGAAATGGCCCAGCGGCTAAGAGAGCTTGTTTCTCTAGCAGAGGACCCAGCTGCACTTCGAAGCAGCCACATGGGAGCTCACAACCGTCCATAAATCCAGTTCCAGGAGCTTCATTGTTCTCTTCTAACTTTGCCGAGTACCAGGCATGCGTGTGGCACACGTGCATTTGTGTGGGCAAAACACTCATACACATTAAATAAATTTTTAAAAATAATAATAATAAAAGAAATAGCCTCTGGCCTTGAGACCTGAGAAACCCCAGAGAGGCCCAGTGGGATGGTTCAGTGGGTAATGGTGCTCGTCACTAAGTCTGAGGACACAAGTTCAATCCCCAGAACCCACATGGCAGAAGGAGAACAGGTTTTGGCAAGTTTTCCTTGGCCTTTCACATATACAGGAACACCCCAACACATTCCATCACATACATGTCAATAAATGTAAGAAAACATTTTTTAAAAAACTCAAATAGGCAGCAAACAGTTAACATTTCAACGGCCAGGTGTGGTCCTGCAACCCTGTAATCCCAGCACTTGGCGGGGGGGCAGAGCCAGAAAGATGGGGAGTTCAAGGTGAATCCGTGTTATAGGAGAAACTGTCTCAAAAGTAAAAACATCAAAAAAAAAAAAAGCAGGCCTTTAGTGGCAAAAATATTTAGAGATGAGAAGGAATTTGAATGAGTAAGCAGGATAATTAGGGGAGAGTTGAGCATTTCCAGGAAGCAGTTTGCTTTGTCAGAGCTGTCCCTGGAAGGGGTGGCACACTGGGCAGAGAGCACGTACATTTCTTTGCAGTGGCCTGGCCATAGTAGGGAAAGGAGAGGTAAGCTATAGAAGCATGCAGAGAAGAGTGGCCTGCTTGGGAGGGGAAAAGGCAAGGAACTGGCAGGTTCATTTTTGTGGGAACCAACCTGAGGATGGGGCCCCTCCACCCTGCTTCCACCTCGACCTGCACTCCTAAGCTATCAACCACACCCTCCCCAGACAAGGCCCTGAGGATACCAAACACAAACTGTTGCACATACATACATGCAGGCAAAACATTCACACATAAAATGAATAAATTGAATTTACAAGAATTATCTAGGTTGCATAGGCATGCAGACCTGAGTTTAAATCCAGAAACAATATAAACCCAGGCATTGGAAAAAACAATGAGGCTCTGCTAAGCCCTGTGGAAACTCCGCATGACCTTGTACACACAGGTGTGAACGCCAAAGAGGCCGTCGTGTACACAGGTGTGAACGCCAAAGAGGCCGTCGTGTACACAGGTGTGAACGCCAAAGAGGCCGTCGTGTACACAGGTGTGAACACCAAGGAGACCATTTCAAACAAGGTGGAAGGTGAGGACTACACCAGAGGTTGTTTTCTGAGCTCCACACATGCAGTTATGGCATGGGAGTGTTCTCTCTCTCTCTCTCTCTCTCTCTCTCTCTCTCTCTCTCTCTCACATACACACACACACACACACACACACACACACACACACACACACAAAATACAGTGGGAGTTTTACAGGTAGGGTTACCAACCTACCAACCAAATAAACAAAAAACAAAGAAAGGTTATAAAATCCTTTTGTTTGTTTTTGTTTTGGTTTGCTTTTTCGAGACAGGGTTTCTATGTAGCTTTGGAGCCTGTCCTGGAACTAGCTCTTGTAGAGTAGACCAGGCTGGCCTCGAACTCGGTTATAAAATCTTAACTTGAAAACGTGCCCTCTACTGGGGCGGTGGTGGCACGTGCCTTTAATCCCTGCACCCGGAAGTAGGCAGATCTCTGAGTTGGAGCTTGGTCTAAGGAGTTAGTTCCAGAACAGCCAGGGCTATACAGTGCAACTCTGTCTTGAGAATTCAAACACAACCAACCCACCGAACAAACAAACAAAAAGCCTCCCTTGCTTTTCCCGAACCCCAGTCCCCTTATCTTAACCAAAGGAGCCAGACAGTTCAGAGGGCTGACTTCCCCAGCTACAAGGGCATGACCTGAGTATAGTCCTTGTAAGTGGAATTCAGTATCCTTTGCTGAGGCAAAATGCTATGAACTCTTGGGTTGTTTCCAGTAATCTTTGAGTTCAGGACTTAAGGCAGAAGAAAAGATAATGCAGATGTGGTCAGCTGTAACAGAAAAATAAAAGGAGTTGAACAGAATAAGTGACGAGATAAAGAAATAAAACCAACACGTGGAAAAGGGCAAGGGGACCACAAAGTCAGAAGAAAGAACCGCAGGGTGGAGGAGGGGGCGGGAGGGAGGGGAAAATAAACAGTGCCCCACGGGGCAAAGCCACAGACCGTGTGGGGAGGGGGAGGGAGGGACGAAGAGAAACAGAGACAGACAGACAGACACACGGAGAGACAGAGAGAACGGAGGGCAGGAACAGGCAGACGCCTGGGTGGGGGAATCCCAGAACAGGCCATTTACAAAAATGCCAGTGGAAATTCCAACAGCGACTTCACGAACACATACACACACACACACACACACACACACACACACACACACACACACACACACACACACACACACACACACACACACACGCACTGTGTGGCACTGTGGCGGCTTTTCTGTCTAGACTAGAGAGAGAGTTCTTTCGCCAAGCAGATACTTTGAGAGTGTAGGTTTCACAGGACCAACAGCTCGGCGGTGAATGCGGTGCGCTGGAAACCCAGACGTCCGTACCCACCGCCACTCGAAACCTACGGATCATTGTTCTTCCTCCTTTGCCTCGCAGCGTGGGACCGGGTGGGGTCGCCTGTGCTTCGCTTATGACTCGGAAGAGGTTCCTGTCTGTGGGGTCCGCTCCCCTCCTGCCCACGCCCCTTACAGCCCGTGCCCATCCTGCCCAAGCCCCCTGCAGCTCGTGCCCCTCCTGCCCACGTTCCCTGCTGCCTGTACCACTCCTGGCCCCGCCCTCTGTCGTCCGAACCCCTCCTGCCCACGCCCCCCTGCCATCCAAATCCCTCCTGCCCCCGCCCTCTGCTGTCCGAACCCCTCCTGCCCCGCCCTTTGCTGTCCAAACCCCTCTCGCCCAAGCCGTCTGCTGTTCCAGCCCCTTCGGCTGGAATCCCTGCCGACTTGAGCGGTGCAGTGCTACTAGGTGGCTTCCCGGAGTTCTTGAGCTGCGGGAGGGACCCTGTGACGCACCCTCCTGGCAATAGAACACATCACCTTCTATTTATAGCCACCCTACCGACCGCAAACCTACCATTCTCTGGCTCCCTCGTCGTACGTGAAAAATCTCACCGAGGACCAAAGAGCCTAACCTACAGCGGTGAGGAATCCTATGTTAGTGTGCTCTTGTAGTTCCAACTAAAAGTAACTGCAGGTCTAAAGGTTTCTCAGGCGCAGAGAATCCCTAGTTTTCTAATGCTTTAAAACCTGAGCGACTATTTTTACATGCGTCCAAAACGTGTCAAGTGAATTTGATCTGTCTCTTCTGAGTTCGCGAAATAGTCTCCAAGAATTTAACCAGGTCAAACAAGACCTAAACTGGCTGAATTCTGGGAAAAGATGTTTTTAGCTGGTTTTGTGAATCTACTAAAATCTAACAGTTCTAACGTAGCATTTATTTGGGAGAAGGGGCTCAAATAAAGGGACAATAGTATACATTTCAAATGCTAGGAAAGTTGTTTTTTTTTAAATTTGACTTTTAGATACTGATTTTATGTTTTTTACATGTACACTATTAATGTAATTATAAGTGGTTAAAACGAATCCCTTACCTAGTCACGTTTAAGTTTGCAATAATCGATTTTTTAAGGCTGTAATTTACTTCTTATAATTCTCTGTCAATCTAAAGAGGAAGCCTGGCCATTGGCCTTCATCCTGGCTTCTCTTCGGTTTCACTTTCTCACCACCAGAAACGCCAGAGCGAGACAGCCCTTTAGAGTCAAGAAAAAGGCTGGAATAGACAACCCTAGTTACAGGTTTGTTTTTAAAAGCTTAGCAAACCACAGCCTAATCCCCATGAGGGTAGGTTATAACCTCCAAAGGCAAGCATAGAAATGTACAGTGTGCTGTTCTTGCTAACACGTAGGCTGCCAAAGTACTGCAGGCGGTCAGTGATGGTGTTATGATGTGACTTTCCTGTGGAGGGCACGGGTTAAGTACTTTAAAAAGACCACCGCAATAATCGGTACACACATTGCAAAATATCCCTTAATGGCAGGACCTTGTACAGTCAATTTGGCAATACCTATCACATTTTATGGAACTGGAGGGATTGTTCAGTGGTTAAGAATACTGGCTGCTCTTGCAGAGGCCCGAGGTGCAGTTTCCAGCACCCACACAGTGGCCCACAATCATCTATAACTCCTAGGAAATCTGACACCCTCTTCTGGTCCTCCAGGAACTGGGCATGTACGTAATGCACATACATACATGCAAGCAAAACACTGATACACATTAAAAGAAATGTTTCTAAAGCTTAAAAAGAAAAATACACATAGCCAGGTGGTAGTGGTACATGCCTTTAATCTGAGCACTCGAGAGGCAGAGGCAGGCAGAGGCAGGCGGATCTCTGTGAGTGGGAGACCAGCCGGGTCTACAGAGCTAGTTCCAGGGCAGCCAGGGCTTCACAGAGAACAACAAGATGTACATATGTCTGGAGCAGCAGTTCCACTATCGTCTTCCCAGGTAGGGCACATATGAAGTCATGGTTGTTGCAGGGCTTGTCCTTGGAATCAACTAGAAGCAACATTTGTAAAATGTTCTATACCGTGGTACATCCATACTATGATCTGTTTTGTAGGTGTGAAGACTAAAGCCACTCCTTTAGTACTAGTGGACAAGTGACTGCAAGATACAGTAGTGAGAAAAGTACAAAAACAGCCTGGTGCAGACACATCTTTAGTCTCAGCTAGTGCAGAGGTGCAGGCCAGAAGAACACTGGGGCCTGGGGCTTCCAGATAGATTAGCTTGGTCAACACAATGAGACTGGGGGAGGGGGGAATGGAAGGAAAGGAGGAAAGAAGGAAGGAAGGAAGGAAGGATGGGCGAAGAAAAAAAGGAAATTTTGAATGATTTTTTTAAAATTTTTAAATGAAGAGTTTAAGGCTATCCTGGACTGCATGGAGAAACTTCATCTTACACACACACAAAGAACAGAAACAATATACACTACTATCGTTTACATGAGAAAGATAAACACTCATGCACATATTCTATTTACTTCATGTATGTTTGCCTCCGAGTAGGTAGCTGAGCAAAGGGGACTAGGGGGGGAGGGAGAAATTATTCTCTATTCTATTTCTAACTATGTCTATTACCTGTCCTTTCCTATTTCTGAAATGTGTTCCATGAGCACCTTGAAATTGGAACTAGAAGTACGTATAATTCCTTTATACATCTACCTCTATAAGCTAGGCCCTCTCTTTATAAACACGTTAACCTTTGGAGGCAAATCTTCAGGTTGTTTTTCTAGACTGTGAAGCCCCGAGACCACACTGCAGATGTGCTGTGTTTGTGCTGTGTTCTGTGCTGAGTAGGGTCGTTATTTTGGGAAAGTTTATAGTGAAGCCACTAAGAGCGACATTCTTGTCCTCAGCGTTCTTCGCCTAGGTGGACCCACCCTGAATCATCAGGGTGCTTCACTTAAGGTTGCTAGAATCGTGTCATGGGTGCTTCAAAAAGAGGAGCTGTCGTGCATATTTTTCTCTATCTTGTGGCGTGTTGTGGATGGGAATAACGACAGACTGAGTAGCCATTATACAATAATTATTTGAGACTCATGACTCATCCATATTACATTGCCACGCATTTAGAACAATAGACTGTTAGTCAAAATTTGCTTTTCAGCCGGGCGATGGTGGAGCACGCGTTTAATCCCAGCACCTGGGAGGCAGAGGCAGGCGGATCTCTGTGAGTTCGAGGCCAGCCTGGTCTACGATAGCTAGTTCCAGGACAGGCACCAAAGCTTCAGAGAAACCTTATCTCGAAAACAAAACAAAAACAAAAACAAGAATTGCTTCTCTTGGTTCTGTGTTCAGAATTTTACTTCCCTGATTCTTTTATTGTTTTGTTTTTTTATTTTTAAATAGGGATGAAACCCAGGCCCTCCTCACTCCATCACCTTTCTGTCCTTTTCCCTCTTTCATGGCTCTTTTGCATGTATATGCATGTTCACATATGTGTATGTGCACGCAGATGCCAGAGGTCAACCTCAGTTACTGAGCACCATTTCATTTTTTTTTCTTTCTCCTTTTCTCACTCTCTCTTTCTCTCTCTCTTTTTTGAGATAGGGTCTCTCAGCAGTCTATAACTCACCAAGTAGGCTAAGCTGGCCAGCAATGCCTACACATCTACCTCGATCCAGCTCATACTAACAAGCTCCACTAAGCCCAGACTTTTTAAACTGGGGGTCAAATTCAGCTCCTTGTGCTTGCAAGCCAAGCAGTCCAGAAACCAGCACTCTACTGTTCAAACTATCTCTCCCTACCTGTCCCTTTCTCTCTCTTTAAAAGCTTAAATTTTATTTATTTATTTATTTATTTATTTATTTGTGTGTGTGTGTGTGTGTGTGTGTAGACATATAAGCTTGCATGTACCATGGCACACAGGTTATAGGACAACTTGTAGCAAGCAGTTGGTTTTCTTCTACCATGTGGGTCCTAGGGATCAAACTCAAGCTGTCAGGCTTGGTGTCAGTATTTTTACATACTGAGCCATCAACTACCTGCCTCCACCCCTTTTCTTTTTTAATACCAGCTTTGAGACAGTGGCTCCCTAAGCCACTTAGGCTGGCCTTGAACTTGTGATCCCCCTGGGTAAGCCAGCCTTCCATCATAGGTAGGAAGGCAGGCATAGGGAACACACCTGACTTGACTGAATGCTTATACATGGCTTTCTAAAAGTCTTGATTGTGCTTAAACTATAAATAAGTGGAATTCTGCATTTCTCAGTTAACAGTGTCGTTTTTGAGATAACCTTGACCAAGTCACTCCTTTGCCTTCTGACCACAGCCCTCTAGCCACAGCCTTGAGGGACTCATGCATTTACCTCCTGACCAGTCCTCCTCTGTTGCAGATCTTTGGCTCCAAAACTGTTCACACCACCGCCAAATGGTCACCTTAAAAAATCAAAGTTGACTGCCTGGGTTATATCCTACCCTGGCTTTATTTTCACACCTCCCAGCGGAGGGGAACAGATGAAGCCCCGAGTGAATGCCTGCTGTTAACAGGAGCCCAGTAGAGTCAAGGACCCCAACGCCTCAGCCCTGTAGGAATGGCAAAGCCGTTCCCCGGCTGTAACCGTGGAGCGAACACGGAAGGCTAGAACACAGCCCCTGGGAGTACATAACGCAGACACAGATCCTTTCAGGTTGCATTTCTGGATGTGAGAGTCCCAGTGGTGGAAAGCGGTGACAAGCAGTGTAGACTCTCAAGTGGGAATCCTGAGAAATGAGCTCCCGAAAACCTTCATGTCTGTAGGATCCCAGTCTGGACCCATAGCTAGAGGGGTCGCCTGAAGTTTCTCAGCCCACCAAGAAGGGGTTCAGGCAGCTGGGCTCAATCCTACCACGTACCTTCCTGCCGAACTCCCAGCTTAGGCCTAGGCCTGCTCCTGCATAGGAACATCTGAGGGCCATGAAGTTGTAGCCATTACTAAAGGTCAGAGTTCAGGCTGCCAGTAATGAGCCATTAAGGAGAGTCAGCGGAGACCAGCTTTTAAAGCAGCAGGATCCATAGAGCAGGGTTCTTCTGGATGCTCCTTTGTGGGAAATGATTGTCTTCAACTTGCCTGTGGAGGAGAGATATATAACCTAATCGTGCTAGTAAAAATTTTAAGAAACATTTTCTCCGCCACCCCCCCTTGCCTTTAGTACGCAGCACCCTGACTCTATGCCCAAACTGCTTGGTGACAATTCCACTTGTCAGTCAGTCAGTCCTGGTTTCAGAAGGGAGCTGCACCTCTGTCTAAGCCACTCTCTACAGACAATCTCTCTCCTTTGGGACTTTAGAGAGGCCTTTGTGTCTATGGCTTGTTTCACAACTCCTGGCTGACATCACAGCTGCAGCTACTGCTTGTCACCGTGGTTGTGCTCAGTGCCCACAGCTTTCTAAGAAGTGTACAAACAACACACATGTAAACATGCTGGGGCTAGTCTGGAAATGAAGCTTTTTAAAATCCTGGAATGCTTGGCTGTTTCTAACTAGGAAACAGGCATGAGCAGAAGGGGCCGCAGAGTGGCGGGACTGCTCCATGTTAGAGCTGCCGCCCGGCTGCACCCACTCTTGAAAATTGGAAAGGGAGCCGCAGGAAATGGCGGGGGAAGCCTTGGCAGTAGAAACTGTGGGGGAATGTAGATAGAAGAGCCACAGCGTGCGTGTGTGTGCATGTGCTGAAAAACTCATTTGAATTAGAGGGGAGTCAGCAGCATCCGTAAGGTCACCCCACCATAGTGCTGCGGGCACTGCTGCAATGAACACCTCCAGCTCTCAGTTTATGGTCCCTTACAAAGCTCCTAAGAGTTCAAGAAGTTCTAAAGGTAGGGCTATTAAGACAGAGGTAAACAACTCACAAGTCTCAGAAGTTCCTGAAACATACCAGATTCACAAGGCTTCTCCCTCCCCAAGGTTATAAAAGCAATAAAGACTGGGAAGGAGAGAAACTCTCTGACTTAAGGTGCTGGGAGGAGAGAGACTCTCTAACTTAAGGTGCTGCAGACAAGTCATGCAGAAAGCTCCAAGATTTCAGCTTTGGTGGTAAGGCTGGGGTGGGATTTTTTTTTTTTTTGCTTTTCGAGACAGGGTTTCTCTGTGGTTTTGGAGCCTGTCCTAGAACTAGCTCTGTAGACCAGGCTGGTCTCGAACTCACAGAGATCCGCCTGCCTCTGCCTTCCGAGTGCTGAGATTAAAGGCGTGCACCACCACTACCCAGTGTGGGGTGGGATTTTTATGACATAACTGCCCTTGAGTAATCCATTCCTGTAAGTAATCCTGTATCCATACTCTGGTCAAGAAACCCTATGAAGTCAGGCAGTGGTGGTGCTCTGGAGGCAGGGGCAGGTTGAGCTTTGAGTTTGAAGCCAGCGTGGTCTTCAGATAGAGTTCCAGGACAGCCAGAGCTCTGACATAGAGAAACCCTGTTTCGAATCCCCCCCAACAAAACAAAAAACTCCCAAGAAATTCATTAGTTTACTGAGTTGGACCTTTATGAGTGTTACTTTGGTTTGTCCCCAGTAATTAGACATTTGTCACTGTGTCCTCAAGAACAGTGTCACACAACACTCTCCACTCAGACTTGAGCACAGGAAATATGCAAGTGACCATGAAAAGATCATAAAATAGAAGACAAGAGAGACATAGATATGAAAGGAATAAGAGTAAAGACAGGGATAAACAGAGGTTTCTAAAAAAAGTGGTTAGTATTTTAATATTCAGGTCATTTGAGCTATTTGCTTAAGCAGCAAATGACCTATAGCCCTGGGGGGAGACCCAGGAATAGTGGATCTTCCACACTTTAAGAAATATTGGAAGAGGGAGGGCACAGAATTCTAACGTGACACATAGTGAGGAATGGAGGTAAGCCACAGCTTTTCCACCACGAGATGCTAACCCTTATTTGGAGATTTTCCATGTAGTCAAAAATCTGCTTTTAGTATGGCATATATAATAAATTCATTATATTCACCTATCTATAAAATGGCCTCATATAAGAAGAAGGTTTTATATATAACATCAGCAGGCTGGAGAGATGACTCAGCAGTTAAGATCACTTTGCTGTTCTTGCAGAGGACCCAGACTTGGTTCCCAGCACCCACACACAGTTGTGAGCAACCTTCTCTGACTCCAGTTCCAGGGGATCCAATGTCCTCTTTTGGCTTCCACAGGCACCAGACGCTAGTGAAGGACACATTAATACATACAATCAAACACTCATAAGCATAAAATAAAACACAGTACAGTAAGCCAGATTAGAAACACAGAGTTTTTGCCACTGAGAGAGATCTGGTTGGTTTAGCTTTTCATAGGTTGACCCGGCTAACTTTGTTCACCTACTGTCAACCATTAGGCTGAAGGTGAGAACACTGGGTCCCCTGCACAGCTCCAAAGTGGTTTCAACACAGTAAGAGAAAACGCATTCACGGGTTGTGAGCTACAAGAAGTTCCTGGCACAGCTCATTTTCATTAGCAGATTCTGGGCTCCAGAAAGAACTCATGGACTAAGGTTGTGTCACAACTAAGCCTTGGAACAGTATGGTCTGTATCCTAAACTGACCACAATTGAGGAAAACTCAATGTGACTAGAGCGAACCTTTGCCTTCAATTCTATCTTTTCTGATTTCCAGACCACTGTTGATTCAGTTTTGGGGTGGGGTGTATCTTACTTCAAGAACCTACAGCAACGTTGTCTCACTAGTACTTGATTTTGTCAGAAATGGTTGTTATGTATTCGTGGTAGATTTGAATAGGAGTGCAATTGTTTTAAGCCTCAGGAAATCATCTCTGTATCTGAAGAAGTCAAGGCAGTAAGGATGAAACAGGTGTAAGATCCAACCTGGGCTACACCACCAAGTAGCAGGACAGCCAGGGGTAGATAACAAGACCCTGTCTCCAACAACATCCAAAATAAACAGAATGCATTTTGTAGGGTAAGAAGATGGTTTTTGCCAGTGTGTCTGTTTTCTGGGACTTCCTTCAAGTACTAGTGTACGCAAAGGGTTAAAGTCTGTTAAGTGATTACTGGATAGTAGCCAAAATATTGAGACATGCCATAGCTCCTGGGAATGAGTACCAAAGCACTGAGGCACTGCCTTAGGGTTCAAGGTGAGGAAGTAGGAGAGAGTGCAGAGGGACGTGTGGAGAAAGATAAACCCCACACAAGTACTGCAAAACCCGAAAGAAGTCGTTCACGCCAGGTTAAGAAGTGTCATTTCCAGAAACCCAATAAAGGAACATGTGTACTGAGGAGCTGTTTAAACCTGTCCACACCCTAGGTGACTTCCCCACAAAACGGGCAAATCCTGGGCCAAAGTGATTGGCACGCCTGGCGTCTTTGGCTCCTCAAATCCCGGAGCACATGCCCACCGGACTTCACATCGGGCTGTTTTAGGAGTGGGCGCTGCGTGGACGCGGATCAAGTTTGGATCAGATCCACTCCGAATCTTCCGGAGAGCGGGCTTGGCAGTAGGGTCTGCCTGCAAGCTTCGCAAGGGATCCGCCGGCTCGGCCCTACAGTCGGTCCCCGGTCACGCCTCCAGCTGCGCCGCCCCGCCCCGCCCGGCTCTCACACGCTGACTACCGTGACTGACCCGGGCCGAGAGGGCTGGAGGACCGCGCGGGAGGAGGGAGCGAGAGCACGGGCCCGCCCACTCCTCTCCGCCAGCCTCTCCTTGTCATTGGCCACAGGCCGGCGTCCATCACCCGCAGGTCGCGCTCTGATTGGCGAAAAGCGCACTTCTAGAACGAGGAGGGCAGAGTGACTCCGCGGGTCTCCCGCGGCTCTTTTTCTCCTCCCCCTGCTCAACGTCCACCCACCTCTCCCCACCCCCATTGCTTCCCCCGCCCGGTGCGCGACAGTGTCCTTAGAAGACTCATTGGGCCAGGGGCGAAGCCAGCCACCTAGCGAGCCCCACCGCTATTGGTTGACGATCACGCCCGTCAAGACGGCGCGCCCCGCCACTGGGCATCCTCGCTGCGCTCCCGCCCCGCCGCCTCCTCCCTCGCGACTCTCCCGGGCCCCCTACCCCGCCCGCCCCGCCGCTTCTTCCCGGTCCAGCTGGGCGGGGACTGCCCTAGGACTCTTTAAAGTCTGTGAGTCACTGCACAACCCATCAATCCAATTAAATGTCTTGAGCGAGCCGAGCGGGCGGTGCTCCCCGCCGCCGGCCGCCCCTGCTCTCGGCGCCCCGCTATCCATGGCTGGCTGGCTGTACTCCTCCCGGTGCGCCCTCCTCCCGCATCTCGCCAGCCGCGGCAAGTTCCCCTCAGCCAGTCTCTGCCCCCAGGCCGCCGCGGCATGGGCTAGACCCCGAGCCGCTTCTTGCCGTCTCCGGTCCAGCCCGTGCACGGCCTCGCTCCGTTAGCCCTCCTCGCCCGTCCCCGCCGTTCCCCCGACAGTCAGTCCATCACCCGGTCGGCTTTCTTCCGCGGGGCAGCGGCGGAGTATCAGCGGGCTCGGTAGGAGCGGACGCCCCCATCCCGCTCCTCCTCCCGCTCCTCCGCGCTCCCACTCGTCGGGTTCCCGGTCCCGCACAGAGGGACGCGCCGACCGACGCCCGCTCCCCGCGGCCGTACGACCCGCCCGGGAGCTGGACCCGGCGCCCACTTCTTTGCGGAAGGTGAGTACGGCGCGGGGTTTTGGGTGGGGTGGTCTAAGAAAAAAAATTGGTTGCCAGGCCACTTTGGAAAGGGCAGGGATCAGGTTGTGGTTGGAGGTTCCCGGTCCGGCGTGGATTTGAGAAGGCGACTCCCTCCTTCCCTCGCTCGCTCTTTCCCCGCCCTTGACGCCCTCCTTCTCCTGTCTTGCTGTACATGTAGGTATTGCCAGACTTCCACCAGCGGGGCATTAAGCCGCTTGTAAAATAATTGGTGCTGGCATGCTTTCTGTCTTTTGAATGCCTAAGTGAGTAATAGGCAGCGATGTGATCTGATAGACTGAGTGCCCTGCAAAAAGTGTAAAATGCCTAATGGGCACATTTTCCTCTAAATCAAAGTTAACTTTCATTCAAAGAAGGCAAAGCAAAAGGTGTTTTTAATTTGAATTCATGGGGATAGAGGAGAAGACTGGTTGCCTGGTGGCATTGCTTAGCTTTTATTTTGAAGCAATTTTGTGGGTTTTTTTCTGAAAAATGTGAATTCAGTATTGAAGGTTTAGGAAGTCTGAACCTGTTGGAAGAGAACAAGGTTAAGACAGGAATCCAGCATGATATGTCCACTTCGGGTTTCCTGTGCCTTAGGGAGGCATTACAACACAGAACCTTGTCTTTCTCAGTCACTGGACGCAGTGCAGAGCTGTCTGGATGGAAGAGCGGTTTAGGTTATGTTTCTTTTTGTATTCTTGACTGTTCTTTAAACAATGTTACTCTACAGAATTTCCTCAATTTTAGATTTGGTTTCTCCATCTTACTTGCCTCCATACTACAGGTACCCACCCCTGTCTATCTGCTTCATAAGGATCTTCCCTTCTGGCTCTGTAATATTTATTTTGAGGTGAAAGAATGGTAAGACATGGTTGCTCTGAACTGGATTCTGAGGTTGTTGTTTAGACGTTAGTAGTTTTGAGCTGGTATTGCCCTCTTTAAATCGAGTTCTATGTTAGTTGTCCACAAGATTTAAATTAGGCCAAACCAAACATGTTTAGAAATATGAAAACACAGCATTGGCCTCTTAGTCGTTCATTTTCGACTTCTCTTTCAGACTAACCAGAATAAGTTGTTGCTAAATTTAATTTTAAAGAATAGACTGTTCCTGTGCTGAAATCTGCCAAGTTGCTACAGAAGATTTCTTTTTAAAGAGCAGAAATGTGGTTATGATCAGTCCAAAGTGGTGAAGTTGAAAAGTGACTTACATGTAGAAATGCTGTTTTAAAGACATACTTGTCACCAGCTCCCAGGCCTTTCAGGGTGTTTCAGGAAGACTCACACAAAGCCTTTTTGGATTGTTTAATAAATTTACCATGTGACTTTTTCATGAGGATGAAGCTGCATAGCATCGGGGACCCTACTGGCTGAATTTGGATTTTGCCACTCTCTCTCTCTCACTGACTCTGTGACCTTGCACACATTTCAAACAATCTGACTGTAGTGGTTTTCTCCAGTTGTTTCTCCAGAAATACTCCTCTTTAAGTTTTTTCTCTCACCAGGTGGGTGGTGGCGCACACTTTTAATCCCAGCACTCAGGAGACAGAGGCAGGAGGAGCTCTGTGAGTTCTAGGCTGGTCTGCAGAGCGAGTTCCAGGACAGGCTCCAAAGCTACACAGAAAACTCTGTCTTGAAAAAAACAAAACAAAAAGCAAAAACAAACCAAAAAAAAAAAACCTTCCCCCCCAAAATAGTGTTTTCTTTCAAGGATTAATAAGATGCTTACCATAGATACATCATTGTTGGAAGATAGGTATCTGTGTAGTATTTAAGGGTGAAGCCCCAGGGACTGGGGAGATTGCTCACTTGGCAGTCTATTTTTTTGAATTCAGATTCTCAGTACCCACAAAAAGGTGGCAGCCTTCCTGTAATCCCAGTACTGGGAGGTGGAGACAGCGACTCTTGCGGCAAACTAGCAAGTTAGACTAGCGAAATTGGCAAGCTCTAGGTTCAAGCAAGAGATCCTAGCTTCATAAAAGATGGAAAAAGCATGAGGCGAACACTTGATGTCAGCCTTTGACCTCCACACACATTGCAGGTATTCCTGCACAGACACGTGAATATGCCTAAACACATGCGCGCACACCATACACACGGGGCTGGGGGTGGGGGAGTAGGGCTCTGAAACAAGGCTGCTAGTGCTCAGCAGGAGCCCGTCTGTCAGGGAGTCTGAGGCATAAGGATGACCTGAGACCAGGATGCAGACCATAGTGGAGCTTTTTCTGAAACATACAAACCAACAGACAAAGAAACTAAAACCCAAACAAAATGAAAAGAGAGTGTTCTTGACTGGGGTCCTGTAGGTTCAAGTCTCAGTATTCTTTTGCTGTCTCTGTGCCCTGGGCCAAGTTAATGTTGGCTATTTCATCTATGAAATGATAATAGTAGCAGTACCTACTCCATACTGTTATGAGAACAGAATGAATTAACAATGTGCAGAGATTTTGAATAGTGCTTGGTACATTTTAGCTCTATTATGTTTCTTGTATACAGATGACTTTAAAAAAAGAAGTGTGTTTGGGAATCCAACCTAGAACCTAGCTCTACCACTGATTTGCATTCTTAGTCTCAGTGGTAAAATTTTTATAAAGCATCATTGCTGTTAAGTAGACGCTTATCGTATGCCTGATGTTTGAATTAGAGTTTATGTGAAACGTTTAAGAAGCTCAGTTTTTAGAAGCCAGATATGGTGACATATTCCTGTAAGCCTGTACTCCAGAGGCAGGGAAAGCTACAAATTTGAGGCTGTCTTGGTCTACATAGAAAGTTCTACGCCAGCCAGGACTTCATAACAAGACCTCGTCTCAAAAATGCCTTCAGAAAGGTATTTAATAAATTGCTTGCCTTATAAGCATGAGGACCCGAATTAGATCTCCAGGCCCCACATTGAAAAGCTGGATCTGGTGTTGTAGGCTTGTGATACCAGCGCTGCGGAAGCTGCAACAGGCCGCTGCTCACTGACCAGCTAATTTAGCCTACTTGGCAGGTTCCAGCCCAGTTAGAGGCACTGTCTCAAAAACAAAGTAGATAGTGCCTAAGCAATGCTTGAGTTTGTCCTCTGACTTCCACTTGTCTGCTCATACATGTGCATGATCGCATATGCATGTACCTGCACACTGGATCATGCATACACATACTCAGAAGTGAAGGAGGGAGACTCAGTTATTGGGCAGGACATATTGTAATATACTTATAACCCTGGCACTCAGGAAGATGAGGCAAAAGGACCAGAAATTAAAGGCTAATAGGGTTATATAGTGAGATGTTCTGAAAAATGGCTTTTAGCTCCCTGGATGAGTTGAGTTGTCTATACTCTTTCACTTTTTTTTTTCTTTTTGAGAAAGGCTCTCACTCCAGTCCAGGCTAGCTTCAAGCCTGTTTGAGCCTCCTGAGTGCTAGGATTACAAGTTCGAGGCCTCATTGCATTTAAATTTGCATGGTAGCTTGTACCCACCTCCATTAAATTGTTACAGAAATCACATGGCGGTTGTTGTCTGTGGTTTTCATCTGTAAAACTAACAGTAGTGTTTCACTTCTGAGTTCATTGCTGGTGCCTCGCAAAGCACTTGGCATATAAAAAGTGAATAACTGTGTGGAATTAATTGAACAATTTTTTTCCAAATTGTTTATGAATAGTGGAATGTACATGTTAAGTGTGATACTGTAGACAATATTGTTTCTTGTTGAACTGAATTTTTACTTTGGTGTGGTGGTTGATACCTTTAATATCGGCCCTCAGGAATAAAAAATTTTTACTTTTAGTGCTTTAAGAGTAAATGAAGTTTATAATTTATCTTTACTAAGAGATTTTTAATCTGAAGATTAAATTGAAATACTTTGAAAAAGTATGTCTTCTTTTGTTACCTGACATGTCCAGGTTTTAATCATAACCCTTTTTGACTTTTAAACTTTCTATCACTAAGATGATGGCTATTCTTCATTAATGTTAACCATACAAAATAGATTTTGAAAGTCACAAATGGTGACAGGATATAATTCTCTGCTTCAGAATTAATAAAGAGAATGTATGAGCCTAACATTGAAAGGTAAAATGGCATCACTTCCTCAAGGACTGAAGCTTTGCTTCTGCTCCATTCAGGAAGAAAACTCTTCCTCTTGAACAGTCTTAACAATAATTAGCTGCCAAGTGGCGGCAGTAATAGTGTGGTAGGGATTAAAATGCAGGCATGTGCAATCAGTAAATGAAACAATCTTCAAACTTTCCCACGATTACACAATTGGGAAATGCACTTTTTTTCTAAACGAGAGAATTTGATGGGGCTTGCGACCTACATTGTTTATAGAATCCTTTTGTTTTACTTGTCAATAAAACATAGTTTGGTTACTGTGCCCTCTGAAGTTATAAATGCATGAATTAAAAGAAGTATCTTCATTTAAAAAATCAGGAGTATGGCTGAGTTTTATAACATTTTTAAACCTTCTTGAGAGAATTACCTGGTTACAGTAACCAGGTAATTGTGTATACAATCCTTTGTTTCATCACATCATACTACACAGTCTAGTTGACCATGTTGTATTTTCATTGACTAAAATAATCAAGTTTTAGAACACTTGTTCTCATGTGTAGCCCAGGCTGTGCCATGGTCCTCCTGCCTCAGCCTTTGAGGTCTTGGGTTGCAGCCACGTATCCCACATCTTTCTGTTCATGTGCGTTTTCATTGAGATGGGGGCCTCAGAACCCTGACTGGCCAGGAGCTGTGTGGTCCAGGCTGGTCTGGAGCCCTTAGCAATTTTCCTACCCCAGTCTCCTGAATGCTGGGATTACAGGTGTGAGCCACTACACCCAGTTAATCGGGACAAAACTTTACAGAAGTCTTTATAAGGCTGGTGAGACAGCTCAGGGAGTAAAGGGCTCTGCTTAGTTACACCTCTGGGACCCACATGGTGGAAGGAGAGAATGGACCCTCAAAGATGGTCCTTATGCACACACACTCAGTGAATAAATGAAATAAAATATTAAAAAAGAATTTATAGGTACTTAGATACAGCATTTTAAGTATCTGTTCTGAAGATGGAAGGCCTCGTATTTTTCACTGAACACGTAGAGTGTTTTTCTACTGTTCTCTCTGCGCTCCCCCCTCTCACTGTGCTAAGTAGGTATGGCCGGGCTCTCCCTCTGCATCCCTCAGCTGCCTTGACCTATGGCAGCTCTTCTTGTCTCAGCCTCCAGTGCTGTGATTATAAGCGTGAGCACCAAGTCTACTTTTGAAATATGGCTTTGGTTTTGTTTTGTTTTCAAGACAGGGTTTCTTTCTGTAGACCAGGCTGGCACTGAACTCGAGATCCATCTGCCTCTGCCTCCAGAGTGCTGGGATTGAAGGTGTGTACTACATGCCTGGCTTGAAATAATGTTTTTTCTTTTTTCTTTTGGTTTTGTTTTTAAAAGGCTGAGGCAGTGCCACTGTACTTCTTTTTTTTTTTCTTTTATTTATTTATTTTCAAGACAGGGTTTCTTTGTGTAGCTCCAGCTGTCCTGGAATCCCCTGTATAGACCAGGCTGGCCTTTACTCAGAGATCCGCCTGCCTCTGTCTCCCCAGTGCGGGGATTAAAAGTGTGTCCCACCACACCCGGTACATTTAATGTTTTTAAGCCAAAATCTGTAAGCAGACTAAACATCAGTGAACATAAAAGAAAAATAAATTATGTGTGTGTATATATGTATGTATTATGTGTATATGTATAGAGCCAGACTTATGACTTTTTTTTCAAAACAAATAAAAGAGAAAAAGTTAAAAAGAAAGTCAAAGAAAAATTCATTATTTGCTTTCAAAGGGAGTACTTGGCTTTGGGACCCCTCTTTGTACTCACTTATATTGTACCATTTGAATACACTTCAGAATAGAGGGGCTCGAAGGATTTCATCTATCCCAGTCAGTTCTTTTTATTAGTGCAAACACAGGCATGCGCAAAAAAGGCTGCACTTTAAAGGTCCCCCTGCCTACCTCTGAAAATGAGTGGGGAGTCTTTATTATTGTTTTCTTTGTTGTAGGGTTTTCTGTTTTGTTTGTTTTGTTTTTTAAGACTGGGTCTCATGCAGTCCAGGTTGGCCCTGAACTCTTGATCCTTCTGCCACCTTTCCAAGTGTTGGGATTACAGCGGTGTACTACCACACCAGGGGTTAGGAATCTTTAAAAATTAGAAGATAAAATGGAGGCATGGTGGCACACTCCTTTAACCCCCGCACTCGGGAGCCAGAGGCAGGCAAATCTCTTGAGTTCCAGGACTCCCTACAAAGTAAGTTCCAGGACAGCCAGGGCTACACAGAGAAACCCTGTGGCAAAGAAACACACACACAAATACAAAAATAAACATTAGAAGGGTATGGTGGCACATGCCTTTAATCCTAGCACTAAGCAGGTGGAGGCAGGAGGATCAGGATTTCAAGCTACCTGGTGTGGTCCAGGTCCGTCTGGGCTTAATGAGACACTGTCTCAAATATATATACATCTTAAAGTGAGAGGCTTAGAGTTAGCCTGCTGTATAACTTTGTCAGAATTCAGCTTCACTCCTTCTCTTATTAGCAGTTATCACAGCCTTACGATATTGTTCACCTTCTAAAGTGAAAGTGAGATGTCAGTGTGCTCAGAACAGGACCTGTTTAAGCACGCGAGCCCTACACAGAAGTATTATTGAGCTAATCAGTACTAAGAACAATGAGTAGTAATCTTCCAAATGTGAGTTTTCTAAGCAGAAATCATGTTTTTCTGACTGCTGGGATTGAACTGTGCACTGTGTGCACACCAAACACATGCTCTGCCACTGAGCTATGGCCCCCATCCTCTAGGAAGCAACTCTTCTTTGTTTTAAGGCTTATTCTATTTTAAATGATGTGCACTAGTTTACTTTAGGTAGGTATGTGCCTGTGAGCGCTGTGCCTCTGAGGCTAGAAGTGTTGGCTTGCCTGGAGCTGGGCTTACAGGCACTGCGAGCCGACTTGAGAAGCAGAGACAGGCAGATTACTTTGAGTTCAAGGCCAGCCTGGTCTACAAAGTGAGTTCCAGGACAGCCAGGACTGTTACACAGAGTAAACCCTGTCTCAAAACAAAACAAAAAACCCAAACCAACCAAACAAAATAAACTTATTTCTTTGTTCTTATTGTCCAGCAGCCAATCACCTGAAAGAGTGGTTTCGTTCATTCTCTGCTCTTGCGTTTAAAGTCCATATTGATAGGATGGTTTGTGTGCGGGTGTGAGTAGATCTTCGGTACCCAATGTTTACTTTAATATATTAAATAGTCAAAAGATCTCACCTTTTATTTAAGCATTGTTTCCCACAGCCCACTTCCCTTTGTTGTGAAATTCTTTTCATTTTTTTTTTACTATTTCTGATTGAGTTTGTATTCGTGTGTGTGTGTGTGTGTGTGTGTGTGTGTGTGTGTGTGTGATTCCCGTGTGTATTCCTGTGACATTTTCTTACTTGGGCTTTTCATAATCTTTGTAGTTCTTTTGCTTGATCACAGTAGGGTTTGCCATTCCCTCTAGGTGCGTTTGTCAATGCAGGACACAGAGTTGAAGCTTTCATTTACTTTAGATTGCTGTATTAGACCCATGGGAAAGCCTTTTCTACAGGATTTTCTTTGTCTTATGGAAAGACGAGCATTGATCATCTTACCTGCACAGGGTCAAAGGCCACGCTGTAAACCTCAGCCATGTCTCAGAGTTTGTGAGAATTAGCATCTTTGTTATTTACTAACTTTTCTATTAATCTGTCTTATGGGGGGAGGCCCCCAGCCTTCTTTCTTGCTGACGTTACTGTAAAGTGTCTATGGCTCAGGCTTTGCTTTGCCCTACACCAAGTGACTGGTGCGTTTGTAAGCTTCCTTTTGTGCGTGGTGATTGTCCCAACCATGTTGAGATGACTTTCCTGAGAACTGCACAGCGTGGGGAGGAGCAGCTCCTTTTGTTTTGTTTTCAACTCTTGAAATCGAGTCGGGACATCAGACCTCGTCCACTGTGACGTTTTCCAGACTCACGTTGTTGCCTGATTAATGTCCCTGCTGAAGTCACATCAGCCTTATTGTCTTCATTGGCTTTAACTCAAATGAAATGACTCCTTTATGTTAACTGTTGTTGGACTTTAAGGGTTCTTTTACCTAGAAAATCAGAGTTTGAAAACAAATGTTTTTTCTTTCTTTGTGATGCTGAAAGTCACCAAGAAAACTGGCCCATAACCACACACAGCAGGTGCCCTACCGCTAAGCTGTACCTCCAGACCCCGTAAAACTTTCGTAAAAATCTTGTAAGAAAAAAAAATTTCCCAAGGACCACAATGTTTGACCTGGTGGGAGTGTTTGCTGACCCAATTTCTTGATGTTATTTAGACATCACAAATCAGGTGTCCTTAAATCCAGTTCAGTAAAATGAATAATGGTTTCTTTTGAGACAGGGTCACCCATGTTGCACAGGCTGAGCTTCCTTTGTAGTCAGGCTGACCTGATCCTGCTGTGTCAGCCCTCGGTGAGTGCTGGAATCATCGATGTACAGCCTGGCTCTTCCTTCTGATTTGGAAAATAATCTGTTGCTACTTTTAAAATTTAATTTGATTTAATTCTATGTGTGTAGGTATTTTGCCTGCATGTATGTC
Organism: Ondatra zibethicus; assembly: GCA_004026605.1. Classification (NCBI taxonomy): domain Eukaryota; kingdom Metazoa; phylum Chordata; class Mammalia; order Rodentia; family Cricetidae; genus Ondatra; species Ondatra zibethicus. The sequence continues at coordinate 118,473 of PVIU01001885.1, read as the reverse complement.
TGTATATAGTTTGTGTGCATGGTGCCAGTGAAAACACCAAATCCCTTTGAACTGGAGTTAGAAATGGCTGTGAGACACCATGTGATCACTGGGGATTAAACTCAGGTCCTCCAGAAGAGTGGCCAGTGCTCTTAATTACTGAGCCATCTTCCCAGTCCCTGTTGTTACATTTTACTTAATTCAAATAAAATTAGATGCACTGTGTTTTGGGGTCCCTAATGTGGGCCAGCTAGGCAGTGTGGTATTGCAGTGAGAAAGGGCCAGCATATCCCTCCCTGGAAACTAGATTCCAGAGGGCTGTGGTGAGTTCAGAGCTTGGGAGCTGCTGTTTGGAGCAGCTACAATTAAACGTTGTCCAATGATGAAATGATAACAGGAAAGAATCTTAATGTGGATTTTATGTCCTTTGATTTTGTATAAAGGGAATCCCAGTTCCAACCACAAAGTGCATTTGAGTAAACAATTTTTATTTGAATTTGAGTTGAGACATCAAAACACAACAATGTCAGCTTCTCCCAGAAATCATGAATCTTCCGTATTTATTAACCCTGGAAAATTTTATGATGACCATGGTCTGGAATTCTTCCTAAATTTTTATTAGACTTTTTAAGTTGTTTTCCCTTGTTCCTTTGTTTCCTTTGTGACAGAGCCGGAAAAACAACAACAACAACAAACAACAATGACTGTTTCACAGTGGGAATGTAGCCGTGTAGTTCTCCCAGCAATATTAAACAATTAACAAGTTTGCTTGCATTTGCTTTGCCTGGTGTACGGTGGGAGCTAAGGTTCTGTTTTAGTGACTGCACTTCTGTAATTTCCCGCACAAATGAAACTATTAGTGTTGGTTCCGTCTCAAATAACGAAGTGAATATACCTTAAAATACAAGTAGCATGGCATGTAACATCTAGTGATTGTCATGAATTATTCTGTTTCTTATTTATAAATATTTAATACATGTGCTAGGTTCTTGGGAGTATAGTAAGACATGGCATCTCCCCACACTGATGCTCATGGTCCACTTGGAGACAAATGGTCCCTGCAAAGAAACAGATCCCTGCCGGGTAGTGGTAGCACACACCTTTAATCCCAGCAGTCAGGAAGCAGAGGCAGGTAGATCTCTGTGAGTTTGAGACCAGCCACGGCTACAAGAGCTAGTTCTAGGACTGGCTCCAAAGCCACAGAGAAACCCTGTCTCGAAAAACCAAAAAAAAAAAAAAAAAAAAAGGAAACAAATCCCTTTGGCCAGTATGTAATGTAGCATAATGGAAAGTCTGCTGTGTGCCACGGCAGTAGCTCAAGTCCTAGATCCCCTGGACCTGCCCTCTGGAAGTTCTGGACGGACTTCTTGGTAATCATCCTCTGTAAGTTTAGGTAACATTGGTTAGAAAGCTTTTGTGTCTTGGACGAAGAATAGTCTCATCTCCAGCTACTGCACTGCACAGACTCAGTAGGGAAGCAATGAAAAATGGAGCCGGCACCCTGACTGTTAGCGACACTCACTGTCCCCTGGGAAGCAGCAGCTGCACCTGTGAACAGAGTTTATAGACACAGTGTGGATATAGTTTAGATTCCTGAGTCAAAAATAAATAAATAGAAGGCCTGCTGCTGGGAACCCTGCAACATCAATGAAGGTGCTGTAGACCAGGGAGTTCCTGAGGAAGGATGGGGAGGCAGCCTTTGGCAGCTACTAAATATGCTTTTCCCCCAGTACTGCCTAGAATAGCCCTGTCTGCCAGGTGGGTTTACCCAGACCTAATTTGGCAAACTTAAGAAGCTGAATATATTGCTATAATTTGTAAATAATCCTTCCAAATTACTTTGTGTTGAAATTAGCAGACAGGCTTGTACCTTAATGTTTACTGTTGTTGAATAGTAATGGAAACTGGACCTAAGGCCACATGAACTCCAGGCAAACACTGTTCCACCGAGGGGTGTTCTAGCCTTGGATTTAAATTCAGGCACAATGCTGTATGACTATGGTTTTGTTTAATTTTTTTTTCTGACTGTTTTGAAATGCTGATACTCTTATTTTTAGACCACATGATTCTTTATTTGGAACTACGTCTAAGAATAATATAATGCATTCCTGTCTCTTAGATTGCAATTTGGGGATAAAAGTCCAAAATCTCACAGTTTATCTGTTTGTTACTTACTTATTTACTTTTTTTGTTTGTTTTTGTTTTTGTTTTTCAAGACGGGGTTTCTCTGTGTTGCCCTGGCTGTCCTGGAACTCCCTTTGTAGATCAGGCTGGCCTTAAACTCACAGAGATCTGCCTGCCTCTGTCTGTTAGTGAAAGTATTTAGACTGTTCTGTGGAGACTCAGGAAGAAAAACAACCCAGGAAGACTGTGTTTTCCTGCAGGGGGCATTGTCTCTACCCATCACTCAGGCCCTGGACTGAAAAGCCCATCCAGCATAGCTGTGTGTGCTATCTCTGCTGCAAATGACTTCAGGGATAGTGACCTGTGTCACATGTACCAGACTGTAGCCTAACATGATGTTGTATGATGCCTGTAATCCGGGCACCTAGAAAGTGGAGGCAGAGGGATCAGTAGTTCAAGGTCATCCTTAGCTACAGAGTGAGTTCTGCCCTGAACTGTATGAAACCCTGTCTCAGAACAAACAGCTGCCATGTAGGTCAGTGGTAGAGTGTTTGCCTAGCATGTGTGAAGTCCTGGGTTCAATCTCAGCACCACCCCACCTCTACAAAGAGAGAGAGGATTTACCAAAGTGATTGTGTGGTGCGTGTGCCTGTAATCCAAGTTACTCGAAAGGCTGAGACGGGAGGATTGAGTTAGAAACCTACGTAGGAACAACAGCAGAGACCCTGTATCAAAATCAATAAATGAACTTTACTAAATTCAGTATTTTAAATGCATGCACTTAATGTATAATCAATGCAACTTACGTTAAAGCCCCTAGATTGTAAGGTACATTGTTATGACACTCTCTATTATTAGAATTTTTGTTTTTGTTTCTTTTTTTCCCCAATAGGATCTCATTGCTTCTCACCCTTTTGACTAAGATCAAGTGAGGAGACAGGGTCTTACTATGTAGCCCTTTGTTTCTTAGCTTCCCACATGCTGGGGTAATGTGTGAACAACCACACCTGACTCTGAAGTAGGATTTTGAGTTTGTGACTTTTAATCATTTCTCTATCTTATGTACCCTTTAGTCACATGTTTCATACCTTAGGCCATACATACATCTTAAATTTGAAAGCTGGATAGAACCAAGGAGGCACGGAGGAATGGGTGTTGGTTTAAATTTATGTATTGGACCTTGGAGAGCTTTTCTTCATATGTAAGACTCACTGGAGTGTCTTTTAATAGTTTGCACAAATTTGAATGTAGAGAATTGAAGTTGTGTGTTCTCCAAGGGATCCTTTCCTTATAGGTTTACTGATTATGACTCATCTTTGACACGGAGTCAAGAATATAATTTTATTCAGGCTTCTTTGTTCTTTTAATAATTATTCCATGGGGGTGGGGTGGGGTGAAGCTGGTTCAGCAGTTAAGGGCACTGGCTACTCTTTCAGAGGATCTGGGTTCGATTCTCAGAACCCACATGGAGTCTCACAACCATCTGTATCCCCAGTTATAGAGGATTTGATGCTTTATTCTGGCTTCTGTGGGCACGAGGCATGTGTGTGGTACATATTCATACATGAAGGCAAAACACTCATAAATATAAAATAAAACAAAAAATCTTTTAAAAAGTGTGGAGGAATGGATAGTGTCTGGTGTATGCCTTTGTGTGCATGGGTGCACTTGCCCATGCATTCATGTGTGGAGGTCAGAGTTTGGCACCCGGTGTCCTCTCTTGCCCCCCCCCCCCTTTTAAGAGGGTTCTCACTGAGCTTGCTTTGACTGGTCAGTCCCCTCCCCTAGATCTACCTGTCCACCCCTCGATCTCTGGCACTAGGGTTACTGAAAAGTATTGCCTGGGCTTTTTTTTTTTTTTTTTTTGGTGTGTGTGTGTGTGTGTGTTTGTTTTTTGTTTTGTTTTTTCGAGACAGGTTTTTTCTGTAGCTTTGGAGCCTGTCCTGGAACTAGCTCTTGTAGACCAGGCTGGCCTCGAACTCACAGAGATCCGCCTGTCTCTGCCTCCCAAGTGCTGGGATTAACGGGGTGCATCATCACTCTTGGCTCTGTGCCGGCTTTTTATGCTGGGGATCTGACTTCAAGTCGTCATGCTTACACAGCAAGCACTTCATCCCCCCAGCTATCCCTCTAGCCCCTGTTCTTTTTATGAATGGGGTAAATGGCTTAATGTGTCTCCTAAATACATTGTTTCTTTCCCCCTCCTTTTCAGTTCTCTAAATTGAATTTTGCATGTGGAGCCATAGACTTTCTGAATAGATTTGTTTAGAGGAGAAGTAAATCCATTCCATTCTTCTACCCTCCAGTTTTTGTTTTTGTTTTTATGAAACCAAGGGCCTTCCCATTGCTAAACAAGTGCATAGTACTAAAGGCTCAATACAAGTTTATCAGGTAATGATTTCATGTGTGTGTTCTGGGTAAATTTCTTTATTGTTGTCTTTAATGACTACATTACGTTTAAAAATACTGTTAACTTCTCATTGATTAAAAATAATCAAGAAAAACGATCAAACTTTTGGCTCTGGCATCAGGACTATCAGAGTGTTAATGAGCCGTGACTTAACGACTCAAGCATTTTCTGCCATCTTAACAGAATACATAGAATTACCCTTTTCAGGACACAGTCCAGCAGGGAGACCCTGGTTTTGATGTTTTGGAAGTCCTCAGGGAACCTGAAGCACAGACATTCTACAGTGCTGTCTTGATACTTTATCCCTCGGTACACCAGCCTTTTTGAAAAAAAAAAAAAAAAATGAGACATGGTCTCTATGTAGCTCTGGCTGGCCTGGAACTCACTATGTAGATCAGGCTGGCCTTTATCTCTTGGAACTCCTCCTGCCTCTTCTCGCCCTCCGCCCCAGTGCCCCGTTCTCACACCCACAGCCACATTCAGATGTGTGCAACCCTGAAAGGGAATCCAGCTAACAGCTCCCTTCCTCGCCCTAGATTTGCTGGGAAGGAGCCTTCTGCCGTCTGTCTCTCTCTCCCACTTTCCCTGCATGTTTACTTCTTTGCTGTGTTAAGTGGAAGCTCCCTCTGTAGTCAGTTCCTCAGTGCAGCCCCTGAGCTCAAGGACGTGCTCCTTTGTAACCACAACACTCTTTTACCCACCCGAGATGATGAAGCGAGATGGACAGAGGATCTTGCTGGTGATGTTGGAGGAGAGGTACTTGTTGCCACCATGCTTGTTTTTGGTGTTAACGATATCATTTCACATAGTTTTGGACTTAAGTATTGGATATTTGTATGAATAAGGTTTTTTGTTGTTGTTGTTTTGTTTTTTGAGACAGTGTTTCTCTGTACCCTTGGTTATCCTGGAACTCACTCTGTAGACCAGGCTGACCTGGCCTCAAACTCACAGAACTGCCTCTGCTTTGAGCACTGGGCCATCATTGCCCAGGATGAATAAGGTTTTAGAAAGAGCTTTTTTTGTTGTTGTTGTTGTTGTTTGTTTGTTTGTTTTTGTTTTTTTTTTTTGGTTTGGTTTGGATTTGGAAAGGGTCTCAGGTATCCGAGGCTGGTTTTAGAGTTATCGTGTAGCTGAGGATGGCCCTTAACTTCTGACCCTCCTGCCTCTATGTCCCAAGGGGTGGGATTACAGCTGTGCATCACCAGGCTCAGTTTGCTAACATGCTGGGAGTTGAACCTGAGGCTTTGTGCTAGGCAAACATTGAGTTGAACTGCATCCTGAATAGGATGTTTTGTTTTCTGAGATGGACTCTCACCATGTAGCTTGGGCTGATCCTGAACTCCTCGGCTCAGGTGGCGCTTCTGCCTCAGTTTACAGATTAGCAGGAGCTACAAGCCTGTAGCACCACACCTGGATTATTTTTTTTTTCATCTTATGTTGGTCACTTCTGCACCGATAGGCACTGCTGCTGTGCGTATTACTCTTTCAGAGCTTTCAACTTGTTTTTCACTGTAAATTGCTAGAATTCCAGGTAGCAGCATCTCCCCTCTTCGGGGACAAAACAAGATGCACTTTGGAGATTCATTCTTTTATGACGAGGAGAAAGGTTTGGGTGAGGAATCCTCTGTTCAGCCACTGCACTGGAACCGAGTCCTTTATTAGTTGTGTCTTGGAAGTTGAAGTGAGTTACTGCTGCAGTCACCTGTGAGTGTGAACACCCCCCCCCCCCCGTGAGTTCCAGGTGGCTGTCATGTAGAGTTGAGTATCGAGCAAGTGAACTGTGACCGCCTAAGCAGAGGGCTTAGAAATGGCAGGTGATATTCTGGTGCGCTGAGGTGTAGCATTCAGCCATAGGTGTTGAGTGGAAACTAGACAGTTGGTCAATCTGATTATAAATTTCTGTGCTTCAGATGTCCTGTTTTGTTCTGTGTACACCTCTGATTGCTTTATAATGAGACTGTCAAATTGCTAAATATAAAGGAAACAAAAAAACCCAAAAGGCCAATTTTAGAATTTATCTGTGTGTGAGCGCACATGTCTGAGTGCATACACGTGGAGGCCAGAGGTTGATTCTCAGGTCTGACTTAATGATTGCTCCCTTACCTTGTTCGACAGTCTCACAGTGAGCCTGGAGCTCACGTACCGGCCAGGCTGGCTAGCCAGTGAGCCCCAGAATCCTCTGTGCGAGGATTGCAGGCATGTGCATGGTGCTGACTTTTTATGTGACAGCTGGGGATCCAACTTAGGCTCTCAGGCTTGTGTGGCAAGCACTTCACTGACTGAGTCCCCGCTTTTAAAATTTTAAGTTAGGGAGGGAAACTTAAGAATGAGTGAGAGGCTGGGGCTGTTAGCTCATTGGCAGAGCACTTACCTAGCGTACCCAAGGTTCTGGGTTCAATTCCCAGCTCTACCTCCCCCAGCCCCCCCAAAATGTAACAAAGAATGAGTGAGAATCTCCATTAGTTTGGATTGTGTTGTGTTACTATTCTTCTTGCCTATCAATGTCAAGAAAACTGCTTTGCTTTATATAAAATCTGTTTCCTTTAAGCATAAAATTTTTGAATGGCTGGGACAGAGCTCAGAGACAGACTGCCTGTGTAGCATGCATAATGCCCCGGGGTCAATACCTAAGTGAATTGAAAAAGAAAAGGAGGTTTTTTACTGTCAAAAATAATAGATAAACCAGATAAAATTCATGAACTTTCCATGTACTGCTTCTGGAGGCGAGTCTCTCCCCTGCAGTCATGGCTTTGTCCATGGGATCATCCACGCTCCTGCTACCGTGCTGTCATGGAGGCTTTTAGTGCCCTTACGTGAGAAGCAGTGAAGCTGCTCACAGCCTGTCTCTAGCCTGCAGCTACATCTGTATATTTCTGTGAACGTTTTTGGCATCTGTTTCTAGAGCTCGTGTTCAGGGGGAACTCAGGGGTGGTCCTTCAAGTTCCTTGAGGTGTTTTAGAATAGTGGCCAGTATTACTTGTTGGAAGCAACCCTGATGAAGTTGAGCTGGTGCCATGGTTTTTGTGCTACTGTGGTGTCTAACTAGAATATGAAGGATGTGCTGATAACACTTCCTACTGACTTAGCAGGTTTTCCTCCCTGGCATTCGGAGGAGTTGGCCACTATCAGGCAATGCCCCAGCCTGTTTCTAATTCCTCATGTAATGTACACAGCTTCCTCTTGTTAGCTTCTTTCTAATGTCTTCTGTGAATTGTAAAATAACATTAACTGTTTACATTCCCATTTCTCAGATACTGAAAATAAAGCCCATCCCAGTTAAGTATTTGGCCAGGTTTAGCTCCTGTCAGCCACAGAGCCAGACCGGAACACAGGACTCTTCCCTGGCTTCATCTTGTTGCTGAGCTGTGCTTTCTCCCCTGTTCAGAAGTCCTTAGAGAAAGTGCGTTCCGGGCACTGATAACATCCCCATGTCCCTTCAGTGTGTCAGCGTTGGGATTCAGGTGTGTGCTTGGGCAGGTTCAGCCAGGGCATAAGCACGGTCTGCTTCCTGTCTTGGTCAGATAGCTGCCCCAGAAGTGGGGATTTGCAGGAAGTTACGAGTGCCGCTCCTGTAACTGGTGCCACAGGCTCATTTCCATCGGGGGATTTTATGAATGGGCAATGTTCATAAGCCATATTTTTCCTTTATAGTAAGAGATGTAACAAAATCTCTCCCTCGGTGGATTCAGTTAGAGTGTGTTAGTACTTTAAGCGATTGCTTCCGGAGTTGTGCGTAAAAGCAACCCTAACCACTCTTCAAAATGAAGCTGTTATAAACCTGATCACTAGAGCTTTGAAGTTTGTCCATAATTCTCGTTAGTGAATATTTGTAAACTTGGTGGAAGGCTCTGTAAAGGCCAGAACGGCTGCTTTTAGGTTGTTTTCTCAAGATTAAATAAAGGATAAAGTTTGTGAGGGACAGTTCCACCCTACTCTGAGTAACAAAAGTGAACAATATGTTTGATCAACTTTGCTCCGTCTTAGTGAAACCTAAGACGTGTGCTGTACACACACCAAGAGATTTTATTGTTTTAGTGCCCTGAATGTGACTCAGTGTGCACGCACTTATGCCACATAAAGATCCACTCTTGCGCACATGCAGCCCAGGGAGGCCGGCCATGGCCCTCTTGGGCTCAGTGGAAATTGGCAGCCTTCCTCCTGTAAACAACAGCCTGACATCACTGATAAGACCCACCTCAGAACCATGGAGGGCCTGGCTCTGCTTCTCTTCTGGCACACTCAAGCAAATGCAGTGCTGAGAAATTGGTTAATGTCAGAAATATTGGGATAACCCTTTAAGAGTTTTAAAGGTACAGTACTTATCCTTGGATTTTCATGCGCAGTCCAAACAGCAGACAGTCCAAACAGCAAGCTAGACAGTTGTGGTCACCCATGCTAGGAATGTACTAGTGACAGAGACTCAGAGCCAAACCCTTGGTGCCCCCCCCTTCATTCTTTTGTTGTTGTTGTTTTGTTTTCTCAAGACAGGATTTCCCTGTGTAGCTCTGGCTGTCCTGGAACTCACTCTATAGACCAGGCTGTCCTTGAACTCTGCCTGGAATTAAAGGTGAGCCCCATTACCCCTCGCCACTTTCATTCCTTTAATATGGTCTCCCTTTGTTGCCCAGGCTGATCTGACTTGATCTCCTGCCTGAGCCTCCTCACGTTGGAATTGTAGGAGACTGATAATTATCTTTGGGGTCTCTTGCTTTTCACTTATTAAGTAACTTCTGCAGAACAGTAAGTGTTTAATTGTTACTTCCTCTCCCATTTAAACATGAGAAGATTATTTATGAGGTTCCCTGCCTCTGTCAAGACATTGTATACATTGTATACATTGACATTGTATACAGCGAGGAACCTGTAGACAGTGAGCTAGCCCACTCTCTGCCTCCGAGTCTTCTGAAACATCTAGCATTAAGTTTATACTCAGCAGGAAGTTAGAGAGGTTTATTAACCAGATGACCCTGTTGCTCATTTGCCTCTGAAAGCTATGAATAGTTGAGATGATGAACTTAGTTTCTTGTATTGCTAACTCGAGGAGACAAAAGTAAGGTTTTTTACAAGTGAGCATTTCACTGGAGGAGAAGGGACAAGTTGAAGGGTTGAGATTGACCTTGTTTGGGCTGAAGTGATAGTGCAGTCTGCTGGCAAGAGGACCCGCGCTCAGGTCCCCCACAACCCACATTTCTTTCTCTTTATTTTTTAAATTAATTAATTGATTAATTTTTATTTGTGTGTGTCTACACGAGTTTATGCACACCATGTACATGCAGGTACCCACAGAGGTCAGAGGATGACGGAGCCCCTGGAACTGGATTTACAGACAGTTATGAATTGCCTGATGCGGGTGCTGGGAACTGAACTCCCTTTGGAAGAACAGCAAAGGTGTAAAGGCTCTTAGCCACTGTGCTGCCTCTCAACCCCCAAGAACCCACATTTTTTTTTAAATGACATGTGGTGCTTGCAGTCCAGTGTCAGGGAGGTGTGAGGTAGGTGGATCCCTCCTGATGAGCTCCAGGCCATCTCTGTTCCAGTGAGAGACCCTGGCTCTGTCAGACAATTGAAAACAAAACCAGAAGGAGCAAACAGAAGCCGTGCTTTGACAGGTGTCGATTGACCACAGCAAACTGTGCACAGCTTAACTTCTCTGCTAGAAGCCAGGACCCCCAGCTTGCTTGCCTTTAAGGCATATGTTTAGGGAATATAAATTAATGTTGATTTTCACTTATCCCTAACAAGATGTTTTTAAATCCTATCCATTGAAAATGCAAATATAGGACTTCATTGTTAGTGCTCTCCTAGTATACACCAGGCCCTGGGTTTCCTCCACAGTGCCACACAAAACAGGGCATGGTGGCATATGCTTGTAATAACAGCACTGGGGAGGTAGAGGCGGGTGGATCAGAAGTTCAAGGTACAGAGTGAATTGGAGGCCAACCTGGGTTACCAGAGACCCTTTTTTAAAAAATGCAAAAATTATTACTTTATAAATTACTTTTAAAAATTAACTTTGACACACAGTAAGTACTCAGAATGCATTTAAATAGTTACCATGCTCATAAAATATTAGCAAACTCAGCTTGGATCTATACAACAATTGACAGTGTATTCAAGGAACAAAAGCGCATTTGAAGTAAAAGAAACATTTTGCTGAATAATTTTACCAGAACCAAAAGGACTGTTTATTTTGCATTTTATTTCATTTAACGGGGAAAAAAAGTTGTGCCCTGAAAGGTGAAACTGCCAGTTTTTAAATCCTTTAGCGGGCAGAAAGAATAGAGGCGAAGTACTCAGATCTGGCCCAGACAAAGAACACAAGTCACTGCTCAGCATCGTTCACTTCGTTCTCTGAGTGACAAAGAAAAGGAGCAGGTAACAGCTGCCAGCCAGACTCATTCTGCAGTGAAAGTCTTAACAACGTGGGGCTGCTGCTGCTGCTGCTGTTGCTGCTGCCGGCAGGGCGGTCTCCGTGATGCGGGCGGGGCGCGGCGCGAGGCGGGGCCTGATTGCTGTGAAAGGCGTGGCCATTCAGCCAGGCGTAGCCGGCCCGGTGGTGCAGTTTACGTAAAGCGACAAGCAGTCAGGATCTGCCCCAGCCCGCAAAATAAAAAACAGCAACACAAAGTTTGTTTTTTGATTTTTTTTCTTTAAAACGAAAAGAAGAAGAAGAAGAAGAAGAAGAAGAAGAAGAAGAAGAAGAAGAAGAAGAAGAAGAAGAAGAAGAAGAAGAAGAAGAAGAAGAAAAGAGGACTCCTAAAGTGTCCCAGCGTACCATTGTACAGCAGTGGGCATTTTCAGCTCTGTTATAATTGTAAACAAATAGTAGTTCCGGTCAGAGGCCAAGTCAGAAACTGCCTTGGAGCCAAATGGTGCTTCCATTGTAATGCATAAAGCAAATGATCTTGCTGTCTGTTCCACAGTAGAACACAAAGACTTTTACTTTTAATCCCTCATTAAGGTATTAGCTTAAAAAAACCAGTTGTTGAAAAATACTGTTTTTGAAAGAAACGTTTCAGTTAATACCATGAGATTTGAATGCTTTTGCATTCTTTTTCTCATTAAAAAAAATAGGGTGTGTGAGTGCCCTGGAGTTCATTCACTTTTCTCCAGTGTGCGACTGTGCTCAGTTGTCAAGCCCTTCTCTGCTGAGCCATCTCCAGCCCTACTGTGCTTCAGCTTTTAGTGCTCTCATGAGCTTTCTCCTATGCAACACTTTAGCAGCAACCGCCTTGTGAAGTGTCGCCTTCCTGAGTTAGAAATGGTTTTAGACTCTCCAGCCCACCTAGAGCCTCCCTGCTCCTGCATTCCCTCTGCTGTGCCAGGAACCAGCCCTTGGGTGACCTGGCTTCCTGGTGCTCCCTCCCGGCACAGAACGGTCCGCCTTATGGCCATTTCATGTTGCTTAAGAAAAGTACATGCTGGGCTGGAGAGATGGCTCTGCGGTTAAGAGCACTGCCTGCTCTTCCAAAGGTCCTAAGTTCAATTCCCAGCAACCACAGGGTAGCTCACTACCATCTGTAATGAGGTCTGGTGCTCTCTTCTGGCCTGCAGGCATACACACAGGCAGAATATTGTATACATAATAAATTAAAATATATACACATATATATAAAGAAAAGTACATGCCTATCAAGTGGCAGCTTCTTGGTTAAACTCTGACCTTAATAATAGATTAAAACTAGGGTCTGTGTCACTTCTTAGAGTCAATAGTAGGGACCATTAAAGGTTTTTATGTTTATTTTTAGTGCTGGGGCAGAACCTAGGGCCTGCTGGGTGAGTGCTCTACTACTGAGCTACATTCACTCCGCCCTCCCACTTAAAAAAGTTTTTTTAACATTTTTATTTTATGTGTATGGGTTTTTGCCTTCATGTGTGTTTGTGTATCATGTGCATGCCTGGTACTTGCAAAAGATGGAAGAGGTTGTAGGATCCCTTGGAACTGGAGTTATAAACAGTTGTGAGTTACCATGTGGTTGATGGGATCAAACTCTGGTCTTATGCAAATATAGTAAGTGTTTTTAACCATTGAACCACCTCTTCAGTCTGTCTTATCTTAAATCGTGTGTGTGTGTGTGTGTGTGTGTGTGTGTGTGTGTGTGTACTACAGTTAAGTGCATCCACTCCTTCAGACCAGGCCTACGTGCCCTTTCTTGTAAAGGACTCCTTTAGTGGAGGTTGCAGTTCTTGTCCTGGGAGCTAATTTGACTTGAACTTGCAGCATGCATTCCTGTGAAACGTGTGCCCTGCAGTGTTCAAGTTTAGGGTATTGTGAGGAGACCAGATCCAAGGAAAATGGCCCTAGGGCTAAGTGTTCCACCCTGTCAAAGCCTCGAGGATACCTAGGAAGAAGCCCTTTCTTGCTTAGTGTTGTGGCCTAATTCTGGCTCTTGGGCAGCTGAGGCAGGAGGATCTTGAATTTGAGGTCAGTTTGGGCCACTGAGTGGGTTCTAGGCTAGTGACTGCTGGAACTGACTGCAGCTGAGCCTAGTCTTGGACTCCTGTGAGTGCTGCGATCCCAGCATGTTCTGCCACCCCTGGCTCTCCACATTAACTGAGAAAACTGTGTTGTTGATACTGGTATCAGAGTTCAGATACTGGACTTTAACTCCTCGGAAGACATTTCCAAAGAACTAAGCAGCTGCGTTTGTGACTAACTTCTCTAGATTGTGGCACTGATCATTTGGGTGGTCTCCAAGGGACACTGACTTGCTAGAGAATAAGGTCAGATAATGACAAGCTCTGTTGTACAAGAGACACTTCGCCAGTGTCCTCACAGAGCACCACATGGTTCCTCCCTGTGTTTCTTGGTAGATTCTTCCAGAGTGGAACAAACAGCACTGTGTAAAAGTTCAGTCCATGCAGTCCACTGCATGACACGTTCAGACAGACACACAGACAAGTGGACTGCATGTCTCAAAGGCAATCTGGCATTCAGGAGAACAGATGAAGAAGGAAGCGTGTTATATGCTTAGAGGAAGAAAGATTTCTCTTTAGTTTAGAAACCAGCGTTAGTCTCCTAGCCTCTTGGTTTGGATTCTGTGCTACTCTGTCTTGGTTTCTGCTCTACATCCATTCCCTCACATTTCTGCCTCCAACTCCTTGAACAGCAAACACCTCAGTAGAACTCAGTTATAATCCAGGGACCCTGCCCTCACCAAGTTCTCCAGGGTTTAAGAACTTGACATAGTGCTTTGGGGTTTGCTTAAGAAACACACACACACACAGAAACAAAGACAAAACCCCCATATATCCTTTGACAACAGTCTCTGCAGTACCTTCTGTTGCCAGGTATCTCACTGGCTTCTAGTCAGCACAGAGGCAGAAACACTATTACAAATGATGTATTTATACATGAATTTTGCTAAAGAGACTTTAAAGTTCCTGTTTCTATTTACCAAATTTGCCCTCAGATGTCCTTTATTTCATTTTAGTAGTAAAGACCAAAATAGAATTACAATAAAATACCTTTACAAAGATTTATTTTTAATTTTATGTGTATGGGTAGTTTGCTGGTATATATGTCTGGGTACCACAAGCATGCAGTGTCAGCAGAGGCAACAAAAGGGTGTGAGATCCCTTAGAACAAGTTACAGATAGTTGTGAGACACCAAGTGGGATACTAAGACCCAAACTCCCATCCTCTGCAAAAGGAATAAGTGGTTTGAATAAGGATTACCTCCTGGGCTCATATATTTGAATGCTTAGTCACCAAGGAGTAGAATTATTTGAGAGGATTTGAAGGAGTAGGAGGTGTGGCCTTGTTGGAAGAAGTGTGTCTTTGGGGTGGGCTTCTTTGAGGTTTCAAAATGCCCATGCCAGGCCCAGTCTCTGTCTGTGTACAGATCAGTTGTAGCTCTCAGCCACTTCTCCAGCACCATGTCTGCCTACATGCTGCCGTGCTCCTCGCCATAGTGATAATGGACTAAACCTCTGAAACTGTAAGCAAGCGCACAATTAAATGCTTTCTATTTTAAGAGTTGTCATGGTCGTAATGTCTCCTCACAGCAGTAAAGGAGTGACTGACACAGCGGTAGTGTCACAGTACCTCAGTATAGCCAGTAGTCCCCGAATGTCATCTCCACCTCTTTTTGCATGTTTATTTCATTCCTCTGCCACTCAAATGCCCTCTGTGTGCCAAGTTAGAAGACAATGGACAAGGAACTTGTGAGCAACATGGGCAAGTACCCATTCCTTGTTGGTTACTCACCCAGGGCTAGGGCAGTGGTTCTCAACCTATGGGTCACGACCCCTTTGGGGATTGAATATCAGATATCCCGCATATCACATATTTATGTTATAGTTCACAACAGTAGCAAAATTACGGTTATGAAGTAGCAATGAAATAATTTTATGGTTTGGGGTCACCATGTTATGAGGAACTGTATTAAAGGGTCACAGAATTAGGAAGGCTGGGAATCACTGGGGTAGGGAGATGTAAAGGTGTTTTTTTTAATATTTTTATGGCTTATTTAACTTTATTTGCAACTGGATCTTCAGACAGTTGTGAGCTGCCATGTGGGTGCTGGGAATTGAACCCGGGTCCTGTGGAAGAGCAGTCAGTGCTCTTAACCACTGAGCCATCTCTCCAGCCCCATGAAGATTATATAGAACCTTGGTAACATCTTTGCACCCATACGACTATTAAGTGGGTAGGTGTTTCCCTGGGTGGGAGTTGGTGACTGAGAGGAAAATCCCCTACACATTTGTCACAGTAACCTGGCAGGTTCTAGTGCCTGTCAGATGTTTGAAGAGAGATTTGTGGAAAATAATGCATTTTGCATTGAGGCATGTATACACACACATTTGACTGAAAAGAAAAAAATGTGCAAATCAATACTCACCTCGCTGCATTCTCAGCATTGTGGTCTTCTTTCCTACTTCTCCAAGGTGATTCATTGAAAATCATGCTGATCGTAACGTACGTTACTGACTTCACAACTCATTTATGGTCTGTCGTTGGAGAATTCTGTGCTAGACATTACAGTTGAAGGGAGCTCATGTTCTGCACGCACCCTGTTGTGGGCATTTATGAGAGGAAGAAATCACCGTTCTGTAAAGACGCTAGCTTGTCAGAGAGTCATGGTGACATGATTGAGTGTCCTTTCCAGTTTCTGTAGTGGATATGCTGGTAGCTTCCCTACTGAGGAATATTCTGGAGCGATCCTCCAAACTTCCTTTTCTTAGATTCTATTTTTATGTTGATGAGTGTTTTGTCTGCATGTATGTATGTATACCATGTGTGTACCAGATGCCCTTGGAGAAGGCCAAAAGAGAGCATCTGATCCCTGGAACTGGCATTACAGATACATGCCAGTTACCATGTAGATGCTGGGAACCAAGTCCCAGTCCTCTAAGAACAAGTGTTCGCTCCAGCATCCCTCCCCAGTCAGGTACAAGCGTCCTGTGCCTTCAGCGTCCCTCACTGGCTTTTGCGTTCACCTCTTCTGAGAAGTGGAGATGCTGCCCGCCTTTTCCCCAGCCTGCCTTCTGGTCTTCCTTCAGCATCAGCACAGCTTCCCTGAATGGCAGGAATGACAGTGAGCCTACCTGACCTCGGCTGTGCTCTCAGAAGATGGCTGCTCTCTAGTGTTTTAATCTGCTGTGGAAGCATTCGGATCCATAGCTTCCATTTCTTCAGCCGCACTGACAGATTGAAATGGAAGCTTGGCAGTCATGACTGGGGAACAAGTAGAAAGCAGGGAGGAGAGGCAGTTTCTGGCTGCTCGCAGTCAGAGCCTGTGGCTCTAACTGTAAAGATTCAGACTATCTGGATGACATAGAGTTAGGAAGAGGGAAAGGTTTCTCCATTAAAACATAGCAATTTTTGATTAGAACAGGAAAGATTGATAAATGTGACTATTTCTGATTAATTCTTATTCTTTGAAAGACGAATTGGGGAAAGTATTTAGAACCAAAATAATAAGCAGCTTGTATTCTGAATATTTAATTAACTGCTGATGGGAGTGTCCTCACCATATGTGGATAAAGGTTGACAGTGTTTTCACTGGAAACAGGAAGGAGAGGGACACGTGTTACCACAGTTCCTCTCCTGGGTATGATCCTTAAGCGACAGTTTCTCCTGCCCTCTAATCTCACTTCACATTTAAAATATATCATCGAGGACCTCAAAGAACTTACGTTAACTTGAATCATATGTTACCTACCACTTCAGCAAATAAAAAAGTCAAATGTTTTCCATGAAAAAATTTTTGGGCCTAGTGATGTAGCTTAGCGAAAAGGGTTGCCCAGCATGCTTAAGGGCCTGGACTCAGTGTCTGTCCTGGAAAAACCAACCAGAAACCACCCCAAGAAGACGAGTTGTTGGCACGGACGGCAATTTGCTTTGTTTTGTTTGGGACTAGGGTCCAGCCCAGGGCTGAGCACATGTGGTGAGTCCTCCACCTCCGGGCCTCATCTCCATCCCAGATGACATGGGTGGTTGTTGCTGTTGTTCTTTTGTTTTTATAAACTTTCCAAGACAAAAATACTAACAGAATCTTTTTTATTATTATTATTTTAAAGACAGAATCTCACAATGTAGCCTTGGCTAGCCTG
This sequence comes from Ondatra zibethicus, assembly GCA_004026605.1. Taxonomy (NCBI): domain Eukaryota; kingdom Metazoa; phylum Chordata; class Mammalia; order Rodentia; family Cricetidae; genus Ondatra; species Ondatra zibethicus. The sequence continues at coordinate 101,402 of PVIU01001885.1, read as the reverse complement.
GTACTTCCTATGTAGACCAGTCTGGTCTTGAACTCACAGAGATTCACCTGCCTTTGCCTCTGAGTGCTGGAATTAAAAGATGCGTGTCACCATTCCCATGAGAATCTTGTTTTACTATGGCAAATCTGTTTGACCTCTGTCTTCATAGAAGACAGCTAGATAACAATATCTCCTTTTCTGTTTAGGCAGATATGTGTTCTTTGGGTTGAAGTATATAATGAAAATATAGTTTCCCACAGATACGTAATTGGTAAAAGGTGGAGCATTTAAATAACCTTTTCAGATAATTATGGATGTCCTTTTATACCCAATTAAAACTTGAAAGGTTGGTGCAGTGTAGTACCTAAAACCAGGTCCCTGAATTCTTAATTATTTGTTACAGTAAATGTGGCTTACCTTGGCTACTGAATAGGCTTTTACTTATACCTGATTACGGTGTATCACCCATTGATTATTTAGAAAATGCGGGTTTACTTGGTTATGCATAACTTTTCATAGCTGATGGTTTTCATTGTATGACATTAAAATCTCTCATTGTTAACCTCACCATTGACCTCAGCAGGAGCACACTAAGTTCTGGGACACAGCCATGCTCAGTGTGGCAGATCCAAACTGTCCCAAATTCTCATTTTCACTCACAGGTCTGAGTTTTATTGCTGCCACCCAAACTATCCGCCAATCCTTTCAAATCTGAATATCCACAGTGTCAAGCAAGCTGACATGGCCCATGCTTGATAAAAGCCGCCCCATCTGTTCATAGGCCGACAAGGGCAGGGGCCTTTCTCAGGTTCCCTGCGGACCTTGGCCAGCTCATGTGCTTGTGTGTTCTCCTGTTTCCCACACAGAGGAGCTAGGGCTGTGTTTAAAAGAGAGGGTTAATAAAACTAAGACTGCTCATTACCTGGGCATTTGCAGTGACTCTGATGTGGATGCAGGGACATGCCATCATGTTCTTCCTAACTTTGCCTATGTGAAGGACCCGGCTTTTTTACCTATTCAAAATTCCAACTGTGAAAGAGTAATACATCAGAATTATGGCAGTGGTCTTGACTGTGCATCCCTTGAAAGAGTCTAGGGAGCCACCAGGGTCCTATGTCCCTACTACTGCACAACTTTTGTGCCTGGGGTGGGGGCATGTAAGGTTGAATACATGGCTGGATGGTGCTTGTTAGGGTAATAGTGATGTTGTGTGTTTTCCTGTGAAAGAAATATTTGTTTTAGAATAGGCAAACTCTAAAAACTTTAATTTATATTTTAATTTCCTCGCTCCATGTAGGAGATTCTTGGCACTTTGGTGAAGACTCCCATACAAATCAAACCAGCAATCTCTAGGACATCACTCAGCACACCGCAAACCAGCGTCCTTGCCTAACCTGCAGCTACACTGGGATCATTGTTTTAGTACATACACTCTTGCACCCAAACCAAACTGAGCCAGTCTGTGCCAAGGAGCAAGAGGACATTGTTTTCTTTTCCTTTCCTTTCTTTCTTTCTTTCTTTCTTTCTTTCTTTCTTTCTTTCTTCCTTCCTTCCTTCCTTCCTTCCTTCCTTCCTTTCCCTTCCCTTCTTCCCTTCCCTTCCCTTCTTCCCTTCCCTTCCCGTCTTCCCTTCCCTTCTCTTCCCTTCTTCCCTTCCCTTCCCTTCTCTTCCCTTCCCTTCCCTTCCCTCCCTCCCTTCCTTCCTTCCCCCCTTTCTCTTCCTTCTTTCTTTCTGTTCCTTCTTTTCTCTCTGTCCTTCCTTATTTTCTTTCTTTCTTTCTTTCTTTCTTTCTTTCTTTCTTTCTTTCTTTCTTTCTTTCTTTTTGTTTTGTTTTTCAAGATAGGGTTTCTCTATGTAGCCCCGACTGTTCTGGAATTTGTTCCTGGCTGGCCTTGAACTCACAGAAATCTGCCTGCCTCTGCCTCCCAAGTGCTGAGAAGAAAGGCAAGTACCACCATAGTTCACTGAGAAGATACTCTTGTTGGGAGCTCAGGAGAATGGGAAGTTCATGCTTTCCTCCACAGGTCAGCTCCACCATGGTCCATTCATCTTAGCAATGGAGAGATGGAGAATGGACCCCCTTTGCTTACGCACCTGGGCACACACTGAAGGCCATGCTTGGCGCATAGAAAGCACACTTCTATGTAGTCAGTCTTTATGGGCTGTTTTTTGACTTTATTTTATAGCACAGACCTACTTGAACTCATGGCAGTTCTCCTGCCTCAGCCTCCTAAGTGCTGGTATTGCAGATATAAACCTCCATACTCATCTCTGTTTTGTTTTAAAACTAAGAATTACTTTGGGTAAGCTATTTCAGACCCAGCATCCACACAAAAACCAGGCATGGCGGTGCATATTTGAAATATTTGAAATTCTAGCCCCAGGGAGGCAGAGACAGGAGGATTCCTGAGTTTATTATCTAGCCATTCTAGCCAAATTAATGAGCTCCAGATTTAGTGAGACGCCCTGTCTCAAAAAATAAGGCTTAACTTGATGAAGACACCCGCCATCCACTCTGACCTCCACATACCGTGCACAAACGAGCGGGATGTCCATGAATAAATGAGCAGCATTGAGGCTGGTACAGGCCCTTTATCACACAGCCAGGACCCAGAGTCAGTGAGCACTGGTCTCATCAACCCCAGCCACGATATTCTTTGTAAGCATATGGTCTGAGTCTGAGTGTTTCACAAGTTAAATATAACAAATCTAAATGAATCTGCTAATTGTGCTTTTCTTAATGCATTTCAAATAGGGCAGCCTCTAATTATGAGCAACCCCTCCTTGCAAATGGCTGCAGCTCTTGCCCCAGTTTCCCCTTCTATCCAGGCCCTGGGGCTGCAGCTGCAGAAGTCGTTGTGGTGCTCACAGGGACTCAGTTGGTGTGGAGGAAGGGAGGCGGCTTTGGTGAAGCAGTTACCAGGGGAGTGGACCCAGGGGCCAGCTGGACTGTGGGTTCTTACAGTTCATTCCTGTTTTCTTGCCCAGTGCTAGCGTGGTTTTGTTTTCCTGGTTTACCCTTGTCGTGTGCTGTAAAACTCAGTGACAAGTTTGGAATGATGTGAGTCTTTGCATTTGTTGCTGTTGTTTGTTTTTGTTCTTATTTTTTGAGGCAAGATCTTGCTATGTTGCCCAGGTCAGCCTCTAACTTGTCCAAGCAAGCCCTACTGCTTCAGCTCCCCCGGTGCTGCACCCATCCTAACACAAGTGTTTAACACATGGCAAAGAGGTTATATCTTAAGAGACAGGAAGTTGGGATGCACCACTTCCCAGCCCTGTGACCTTCAGGCGGGTTGCTTCATCATCAAAATTAAGTCTCTTTTACCTTCTATGAATAGAAATTTTTGTACCTACCTCCCAGATTTACCATATCATCCCATATCTAGGACATGGTGAACTCAGTACATGATAACTCTTGGGAGAGTTCAAACCAAAAGAAAGCTTATTAATGATGTATGCAGGGTAAATTATTCTTAGTCAGTGCTTTGCTCCAGGTATCTCGTTGAGTCTGTTCCCTGGAGCGCCTGGCAAGGAGAAGGCAGTAGGTGCTAGGGGAAAGGACAGGGAGCGCTCAGGAGATCTAGACAGCACATGGAACTGGGAAGTGGGGGAGACGAAACCTCTAAAGCTGGGAGATGTTTTGCCTGCACCGAACTCTATGCTCACTGTTGCCAGGCCAGGAACTACTATTAATGAGTACAGTATCTGCGCATTGACTGCACATTTAATCAGCCAGAGAAATTAAAACCACTGTGTTTGGGCCCTTCTCATCCATCAGTCTGGATCATTTTCTCCTCCTGGTCCTCCTCCTCTTCCACAGGGCCTCCCTCTCATAGCATAGACTAGCCTCAAACTTAATATGCAGCCAAACTGGCCTTAAACTTGGCCCTTCTGCCTTCATTACCAAGTGACAGTTAACAGTCCGGGCTGGGAAGCTTCTGAAATGTGTGGTGTAGAGTAAAGATATTTGTAAAGGATGCCTAGAACTTGTCCATTTTGACTTCTGTACCAAAGAACTCCCCCCCCACACACACACATCTCACATGCGTGTGGTCCACATTTATCGTGATTTTGGGGGATGTAGAGGAGATGCTGTTCTTTAAGGTGAAAAGCTTTATTCATAGTGGCTACAAGATGTCCCAGGTACCATGGGGCATGCATGCCAAGTAGAGGTACACATTAGGATGCCAGTGCAGAGCATGCGGTCAGTGCCAGCAGGAAGTCCTTCTGAAGCATACCTGTTGGACTGGATTTTAAGAAGGTGCTTTCTTAGACTTAGTGTGTGTGGCTATCATTTCAGCACTAGAGAGCCTAAGGCAGGAGGTCAGCCTGGGCTACATGACGAGACCTTGTCTTGAAACACAAAAGCAAGCAGAGGGCCCAGAGGTGGTGGTGGTGGTGTTGTTTGTGCCTTTAACTTCGGCATTTGGAGTCAGAGTTAAGTGGATCTTTGTGAGTTCAAGGCCAGCTTGGTCTATATCGTGAGTTCAAGACTACCTAGGACTAAGTGGGACGATGTCTCAAAATAAACAAATAGCATCTAGGGTTATAGCTAGGAGAAGGGGGAGGCCTTTTAGAGGGGGGGAATGTGGTAGAGAAAGCCTGGAGATGGTGCACCTCAAGGCAATATAGGCAGTTGGTTCTGGGTGGTGTTAAGGACAGAAATTCTAAATTTAAAGGAGGTTAACAAAAAGTAGGTGGGCCAGGTAAGGAGAGACTTGAGGCTTATGGTAAGGAATTTGACAAGCTGGTGCAAGTGCAGCACGGGAGGCATCTTTCTGTAGACAAAGGACTGGAAGCAAGCAGGCGTCCATGGACATATCCTTCCTGAAGAAAAAAGGCTACGTAAAGGTGGAATAGGAATGTCTGTGTGAACCAAGGTGCATATAAGCCATGGACAGGGGCTGTGGAGGTGGGATGGACGGAGTGAGAGCCAAGGACAGGGGCTGTGGAGGTGGGATGGGATGGTGTGTGTGAGCCAAGGACAGTGGCAGTTGGGGTGATGTGCATATAACTGGATGAAAGCAGGTTTTTAGTCATAGGACAGAAAGCTTATTGTTCAATTCTACCCACCCTTGCATATTGTGCAAGATCTAGGCTGGTCAGATTTAATGTCTATTTGGGGGTGGGGGAGAGGAGAGAGATATGCAGAGGTACAGAAAATAGAATTTTTTTTGAAAACTATTGTTTGGACATAGACGATTGAAAAGGCCATTCAAGATTAGGTGTGGCCACTGCAGTCCACTTGTAACTGCTGGTTCCTACTAGATTGTTTCTAGACATCTCTGGAAGATTGTCTTGACTTCTCTAGATCTCTTTCTCCCATTGTCAGATGTTCTTTATGCGATGGCCTAGATGGACAGAACCCTTGGGAGAATATGAACAGAGTTCCATGTAGGAGCACAGAGAGCTTTATTTATGATAGGAAGAGTTTTGTCGTGAGCCTGTTGCATACAGCACCCAGCCGCATGCTTGGCATCTCTAGAAAGGCAGGAAGGAGTGTGGGTGTGCCCTGCCTGACTGCCCTGGCCCAGCCATGGGAAGGTAGTGATTTTTGTGACTCCCGTTCAGTGCAGAGACTAAGAATGAGAGGAGCTGCCCGAGAAGGGACACTAATTAGGCAGAACCGTCCAGTAGACTCCGTAACGGGTGAGATTAAGGACGGCGGCTTTCCCTAGGAAGCCTTCTCTGTTTGAAGGGATTGAAGAGTCCGTACAGTGACAGGAAAGACAGTAGACCGTCAAACCTTATAATCCCTGTGTCTTTGCAGTTTGCCTCATTTCGTATGTGTGTTTTTATGTAGGTACAAATAATACTCAATATGATGCTGTATCCCAGAGTGTGCACTTGAAATTATAACAATAATTTTATTGTATTTCAGGATCATTTTTATAATAGAATTTAACATTATGAATAATTCCTTGTGCTTATAACTCAGAGTCAATCAAGCCATGTTAAGTATTATTCTTATTTTTATATCCTAATCATGGCCATATATATGTCTTCTATGTATTCTTTCTAGCCTTTATTCAGTTATTTCTCTAGAATCGATTCATATTTTTATTGAGTCAAAGGGTATAATAATATCCTTATGTTGCTTGTCACAGTTTTTTTTTTCTGAAAATAAATCCTGTATCTGCTCAGCACTTAGGTAATCCACCCAGAAACTATGATGTTTTCTTATTTTACCACAATTTTGATGTTATCTTTTAGATCTCAAATTGACAAAGTATTATTCCTTTAATTTAACTTTGTTCTTTCTTTCAAGAGTAGGGACTGAATGTAGGGCCTCATGTATACGAGGCAAGTGCTCTATTGCTGAGCTGAAGCCCCAGTCCTTAAATTTATCATCTTAAAAATTTATCTTCATTCATAACTTAAACTAAAAATCACTTCATTAACTTGTAAGTAAGTGAGTCACAGCCTTTATTATGTTTCTAAAACCATGGGTAATATCTTCTCTGTTTGATGTTTCCAGGTTTGTATCACTCTTATTAAAGCTCTAAATCTGTGAAACTGCAAGTTTTCTTTTCTTCATAATATGATATGTCGGCTCAGTCATATTTACACATTTAGCATGTTTTGAAATTTCTGAAGTCTGACATGGTAGCAGCTTATGCTTGTAATTCCAGCACTTGGGAGGTCGAAGCAGGATTGCTGTGAATTCAAGGTCAGGTTGGTCTACAGAGTGAGGCCTTGTGTCTAGGAAGAAGACGGAAAGAAGGAAGGGAAGGAGGGAGGGAGGGAAGAAAGATGGATGGAAAAATGATGGAAGTACGGACCAGCCTGGTTTTATTTCAGCTGATATATACAGATCTGACAAATAAAGGTACAGTGTTTCCTGTAAGCTCTGAGGCAGATCTTTTTCCAAGAATTGTTTTCCATGTATTTGACGCATAGCTTTGTAAGCCTGGAATAAGCCTTGTGTCTGCCCACACTGTGTCCCTCTAGCCCATCCAGCTACTTATCACTCCCAGACTCATTTTCCCAGCGCACTGCCTTAGCCGACTCTCCATTTCTGTGTGAATTAAGTATACACTTTTCGCCTTGATGTTCAGGATGCCAGTAAAGCATGCCTTTGCCAATCATGAAAATGGCACAAGAACATCCGTGTGCCATGCAGCTCCTTCCTCACCCAGATTGACGTAGTTAAAAACCTCGTTCCCTTTTAAAGCCATCCAGTTGAAGCTCTGTGAGTGAGGACCACGGCTCAGGGCCCTAGAGACTCTTATGCTGGCTTTGCACCAGCAGCTCAGTGCTTTCAGCCTGGTGCAGGCCTCTCTGTGGATGGGCTTCTTCCGCCCTGGAGATGGGGTCTTGTGCATCATGAGAGTAGCTGCAATCACGGGCACAGGGTAAATGCTAAGTAAATACTAGTGAGGTAGAGTAATAGCAATGTCACAAGCTTTGTGCTCCAGCAGATGGAAGCTCAAGCCACAGCTCTGTCCCTCCGCTTTTTAGACATTCTCAAAGTTGCTGGATTCCCCAGTCCTGATTTACAGATAGGCCTGAAAATAGGTCTACTTTATTCAACATAAGACATAAAATGTTAGCACATTGCTGTACAGTGTAGCATAAATAATAAAAACCCAGAGATAGATATTGGGGTTCAACCTGAAAATCAGAAAAGCAAAGCAGCCACCACACCTCAGCACTTGGGAGGCAGAGGCAGGAGGATCTCTGTGAATTCAAGGCTGGCCTGGTCTACAGAGTGAGTTCCAGGACAGACTCCAAAGCTACACAGAGAAACTCTGTCTTGAAACCCCCCCAAAAAAAAACAAGAAGAAGAAGAAGAAGAAAAAGAAGAAGAAGAAGAAGAAGAAGAAGAAGAAGAAGAAGAAGAAGAAGAAGAAGAAGAAGAAGAAGAAGAAGAAAGAGAGAGAGAGAGAGAGAGAGAGAGAGAGAGAGAGAGAAGCAAAGCAGCAGCCACCACTGGCTCTTCTACCTCAGACTGGAAATGTGTGATCCTGTCTCCACTAATCCTCAGATTGAGACTGAGAAGAAGAAGAAGAAAAAGAAGAAGAAGAAGAGAGAGAGAGAGAGAGAGAAAAGCAAAGCAGCAGCCACTGGCTGTTCTACCTCAGACTGGAAATGTGTGATCCTGTCTCCACTAATCCTCAGATTGAGACTGAGACGTGTTTCCTCCCATCTTATATTTCTCTCTAGTGCTGGGATTAGAGGCATGCACCACCACCACCAGGCCTCTTTGGCTAACTAGTGTGGCTGCTGGGTTTAAAGGTGTGTGCAACCACTGCCTGGCCTGTATGGATGACTAGTGTGTTGCTTTGCACTGATCTTCAGGCAAACTTTATTTGTTAAAACACAAATAATATACCACTATAGAATAGTAGGCACAAAGTTACAGCAGATGTTTATTATATATGGCACTGTTCTAAACCCTTTGTGTTTTAGCTACACAGCCTATCTGCCCTATGAAGTGCACCACTAATATTATTTCCCAGAGGAAAAACTAAGACACAGGGAAGCTAAGTGGCTTCTCGAGGTCACACAGCTAAAGGCTGAGGATTTGGGACTCAGTCTTAGATTCCTGAGCCCACTCTTACTGCCTACCATGTGATTTCTCACTATTGCATTGTATTATTGAATTGTTGGCACTTATTTTATTATTTTATTCCCCTCACCACCCACCTGTCTCATTTAGGGATGTAGAGAGTTCTTCATATTCCCTATGGCTCCTAGGAAGTACTTCCTGCACAGAAGACATCCAGCAAATATGTGTTCGGTTGAGCATAACGAACCTGCCCACTTCTGACAACCGGTCACATGTAATCCGCGGGTGCTTTCCCTTACTGGGCAGCTGCCCTCTGGCAGACCATCTCTGGCTTCATTTTGGACTTATTTAATTTGCCCACTTAGCTGCTTTCAGGAACCTCGTCCTGCAGAGAAGTCTTCGTTTTTGAGGAGGCATGGGACTTGGTCTGGACTCGGGAAGGATGAGGCACCTAGAGGACTCTGATGGGGAGAGGCCGAGGGAGAGCTGCCCTTCATCCCTGCTGCCCTTACCTGTGACTGAGCTGGGAGGAAGCCTCACTCCCAGTGCCATGGACATCCTCATGTGAGAGACTTGATGCTGTTTGGCTTCTGTTCCCAGGGGTCCCTTTTGACCCTCTTGTCTTCTCCAGTCCCCTCTGCTCTGGCGTGTCATGGGAGAGAAGGAATGCTGTCACACCCTCCTGTCATGTTGCCACACTGACTTCCATGGACTTGGGAGTCTCCTCTCAAAAGCCCCTTTATATTAGCAGTCTTCAAATGGAAAAAATGAGGTCTGCAGTAATCCTACCTCACAATCTAAAAACCAAGAGGTTTGATCAGACTCCTCCTCCCTGAGTAATCTGAATTCCTGTATCATTGTTTTGCTTTGATATTAACATTTTGAGTATTGTTTTTTACAACACTCTTTTATTACCACATCAGTATATGCTCATTACAGGTAGTGGTTTGAATGGCAATGACCCCTATAGGCTCATATGTTTGAATGCTTGGTCCCCAGTTAGTAGAACTGTTTGGGAGGGATTAGGAGGTGTGGCCTTGTTGGAGGAAGTATCACTGAGGGTGAGCTTTGAGGTTTCAAAAGCTCATGCCAGGCCCAGTCTCTCTCTGTCTCTGTCTCTGTCTCTGTCTCTCTCTCTCTCTCTCTCTCTCTCTCTGTGTGTGTGTGTGTGTGTGTGTGTGTGTGTGTGTATCAGGATCTAAAGCTCTTAGTTAGCGTTCCAGCACCATGCCTATCTTTTTCCTGCCATGATGACCATGGACTAACCCCCTAAAACTGTGTGAGCAAGCCTCCAGCTAAATGCTTTCTTTTTTAGGAGTTGCCATTGTCATGGTGGCTCACAGCAATTAGAACAGTAACTAAAACATTACAGGAAGCTAAAAGTACAGAAAAGAGTTTGTTAAAAAATAAAACTAGCCAGGTGGTGGTGGCACACACTTTTAATATACCAACGCAGGCAGATCTCTATGAGTTTGAGGCCAGCCTGGTCTACAGAGCGAGTTCTAGGACATCAAAGCCTACACAGAGAAATCCTGTCTTGAAAAACCAAAATAAATAAATAAAGTAAATAAATAAAATAAAAACTAGGCTTTGTTACTTAGTGATAAGTCACTTTTAACATTTTGATAAATATGCTTCTTGTGTTTATTTAATAACCACCTTTGTAAAGTTAGATAGCAACTATACATACCATATCTTAGTGTTATCCCATTGTATGAATTGTAAGTATTGTTCTTGATTGGTTTAAACAATAATGGAAGTAAAGGGAAAGTAGAATTTATGTGCGCCATTGATAGTCACCAGTAGGCGTTTGTTACTAGCGTGTTTCTTAGGACCTACATCCACTTTTACCCAAACTCCGTTTTGGAGTCTGCTTCAGGCAGAAGAATAACTGGAAGGAAAAAAACCTCTTGGGTTGGGGAGAGTTAGAGGTGGTTTCCTGTGTGGATGGCAGGCGCTGGCCTTCACCCTGTCATCTGAGTCTTGCTGCTGAAAACAAAACTGGCTTTGGGCTGTGCACTGCTGTGTGTGGTGCTTGATTCTATATGCCTTGCTTTTCCATACGCCTTGCCAAATTGGTTTCCTGACCATGACCTTGTAGTTCAGCATTTCCTCTTCCCTCCATCCGTTTCCTCCTTCACTTTTGATCATTGAGGACCCCCCCCACTTTGAATCCCAGGGCAGTTAGCGATAGCCAGAGCTACAATCAGGAGACCCCACCCTGGTCTCCTAAATTCTTTTTTGGAAAAGTACATTTGAGGGTCTGTCCTCTGTAACTGTAACCTGACACCACCAGGCAATAGAAACTGTCTTTCTGTTTGGCACAGCAGATGTTGGAGCAGTGAAACATTTTTTCTTCATTAATCCTGGCATCAGCTTTGCCCCCAAAGATAATTTTCAACTCTTACCTGACATGTCTAATTCTGCCGTCTTGTCCAGCCCTGACCCTCTCTCCTGGATGAAGTTCTGCATTTCTGTGTACTTTGAAGACAGCTTTTACAAGTGTGGCTTGTCACTTTAAGCTCAGACCCTCTTAAATGGACCTCATTGTGCTACACACAGACCTGCTTTCGCTGCTTGTTTTTTTTTCCTTCCTGTGGAACCGGATACCTTCTGTCTCCTGGAGAACTAGCCATTAGCACAGGCAGAGAGCAGCAGAGTGGCCAGGCGCAGCCTAAGCTCACAATCGGCTAGTTTTTCTGTAGATCATTAAAGCCACTTCAAAAACATAATTTTAAAAGTCCTAATAACCATACCTATTAAAATTATAAATTGTGGGGATGGGAAATCTTAGTAATAATTCTGTAGGGCACATAATTGCAAGTAACTTTTGCTGAAAGGATAATACACAGAGAAAATTTATTTTCAGATGGGACCCACACACACAGCAGACAGTCTGCCCATTAATACAAGTCCAGTAAAAGTGGCAGTGGAATTTTTTTTAAAAAGTTGTTTGTTGTTCCTGTCTCTCTCTCTCTGTTTCTCTCTCTCTCATGTGTGCTCTGTGTGTGGTATGATATATGTGCGGGCATAAGGTTCCATAGCACCAGTGTGATGGGCAGAGAACAGCCATGGAGTCAGTTTTCTTCCGATGTGGGTTTTTTCTTGGCTTGGGAAGTTAGATGGATGATGGAACCTTTTGCTGACAGAAGAAGAAGGGAAAGGATAGTGTATTCTGCCTTGGACCCTTTGAACTTAGAATACCAATAAGATGTTTCAAAGGAGATGTAGAGTCCGGTATTTGGGTTTGTAATTCTGAATCTCATTAACTATCTAGCAGGAGATACACATCAGCACAGAGTCCAGAGTTGACAGCTGGGAGTGGTGCTCACACAGGAGAGTATTTAAGTGAGAAAACAAGGAAGCCAGCCAGAGGAATACCCGAGGGAGTAGAGCCTCCAAGAGACTGAGAAGCAGAGAAACAATGTGGTCAAATAAGAATTTTGGCTGGGTATGGTAATTCATTCCTGCAATCGCACGATTTGGGAGGCTAGCCAGGAGAATTGAGAGATTGGGACCAGCCTGGGCAGCCTTGTTGGAGGAAGTGTGTCATTTTGGGGGTGGGCTTTCAGATTTTCTCAGTCAACTTCCTATGGCATGCTTAGCAAGATGTAACCACCACCGTGTGTTGTGGAATATTAGTTGAAGATGTGTTACATTCATTTATGCTGTGTAATATTTGTTTAATGATGTAAAGATATGTTGCATTCTTTTATGTTGCATTTATTTAACTCTGTGAGGCTGTGTTACTTTGCCTGTCTAAAACATCTGATTGGTCTAATAAAGAACTGAACGGCCAATAGCAAGGCAGAAGAGAGAAATAGGCAGGGCTGGCATGTAGAGAGAATAAATAGGAAGAGAAGAGAGAGTGGGAGGAGCAAGGAAAGGAGGAAAGGAGAACTGGGAGCCAGCCACCCAGCCATAGGGCCAGCAATAGAGTAGGAAGTAAAAAAACCAAAAAAAAAACCCAAACAAAAAACAAGATAAAGAATAGAGAAAGGTAACAGCCCAGAGGCAAAAAGTAGATGGGATAATTTTTAAAAAGCTGCCTAGAAACAATCCAAGCTAGCTCACCAACTCCCAGAGTGGACTGGGAGTCAACACTGAAGGGGGTTGACAGTTGGGGCAGACTGAGGGGCCACTGATAGTGACACTGGGACTTGTCTACTGCCTGTACTGGCTTCTTGGGATCCTATTCTCTTTGGATGTAAGCTTTGCTCAACCTAGATGTAGTAGGGAAGGCCTTGGACTTTCCACAGGACAGGATGCATGGCCTTCTCAAGATTGGAGGCAGGGTGGGGTGGGAGGTCTGTGGAGGGAGTAGGAGGGGAGTGGAAGGAGGGGAGGGAGTGGGAATTTGGATTGGTATTTTTTAAGTAATAAAATAAAAGAAAAAAGAAAAAGAAACCAAGCTAAGGCTGGGCATTCAAAAGTAAGAATAAGTCTCTGTCATACATGGATCTAGCTACATGGGAAGTAGAAAAAGACAAGATTTCCTGAGTAAATTGGGAGCATGGGAACCAAGGAAGAGGGTAGAAGGGGAGGGGAGCAGAGAAAAATGTATAGCTCAATAAAAAAAATAAAAAAAAAAGAATAAGTCTCTGTGTATTTACTTGGCAGCTGGGTAGCGGGCCCCCAAAGAATAAAGAGTAAAAAGAAAAAAGCAAAACCAACTGCAACCACTTCTGCCTGCACACCACCATGCTCCCTGTCATGATGAGACGAGGTATCTCTGTGCTGCTACTCCAGCAAAGCCAACCCTCTAGCAGTCCCACTCCCTGTGAGGTTATGGGGCCAGTTACATTCAAACTGCCACAGTAACCAAGAGGTTCAAATAGGAGGGATTAGTCACCAAGTAAGTTGATGTTGATGGCCCTGGCTGTGCCTCAGAGCTTGAAGGAAGTGTCACACCTCTCTCTTCCATCTCACTGAAGTTGGACCTGAGAGTGGAGCCTAGCTTCAGTGTTTCTCTTACATGCTGAGCTTGCAAAGCTGTAGTAGCCGAGAATGAGGAGGAGGGACAGACACACTGGGGACCGAGTGGACCTGGCCGATGAGTCGTTGGTGATTTGGTAGAGTACAGTTTCAGTAAATAAATAAGACGGGATTATTTCAGTTAGCTTCAGGGGAGGCTGGGCAGAGGAGAGTTTGGTGGTGAAAGTAGAGTAGATAGAGAAATCGGTGCCAGGTGCTCCCCAGCTGTCCCACAGAGTGCGTGCCATTGTCAACTATTGCCAGTGCTTGGATCTCTTTGAATCTGCTTGAGATCTTCGTATGAGACCCGAGAAAATGGGGCTGGAGAGATGGCTCAGCGGTTAAGAGCATTGCCTGCTCTTCCAAAGGTCCTGAGTTCAATTCCCAGTAACCACATGGTGGCTCACAACCATCTGAAATGAGGTTTGGTGCCCTCTTCTGGCCTTCACACAGACAGAATACTGTATACATAATAAATAAATAAATATTTTTTTAAAAAAAGAGAGAGACCCGAGAAAATGAACCAATGCTATAAGGAATATAAGAGATCAGCAAAGCTACAGGGATGGCCTTAGTGGCCAGGAGTTGCATTCTGTAATTTTTATTGCCTGGTTTTACCGCTCTGTTATTGAAGTTGCATACAGTGCTCATGCGTATAGTGGGGAGATACCGAAAGCAGGAGACAGGTTTGCAAGTTAGCATTTGCTCAAAATTGTTCTTAAAGTCACTTAGGAAGGTGAATGGTGGGGGCTAACATCTCATCTTCACAGGAACACTTTCCCCAGCAGCAAGATGAAATAGTTGATATTCAAACACTGATATTGTGGGGGAAATGTGACTCTCAGCCAGGCGGTGGTGGCACACACCTTTAATCCCAGCACTTGGGAGGTAGAGGCAGGTGGATCTCTGTGAGTTTGAGGCCAGCAAGGCGAGTTCCAGTAGAGTCAGAGCTGTTACACAAAGAAACCTTGTCTCAAAAACAAAAGAGTGATTTTCTACACTACAAGAACTTACCCAGCTTAATTAAATATTGTTGTTAAAGACAGGTACTCAGGCTACTGAGGAAGAGTACTTAAAACCTGGAATCTGCTGAGGGTACAAATGGGATAACAATGCTACCTAAACTCTTACTTTCCAGTTTGAGAATTAAATTCAAGATAGTGCACAACTACTATATTTGTGTTTCTGGTGGTGGTAGTGGTACAACCACTTCTGCCTGCACACCACCATGCTCCCTGTCATGATGAGACAAGGTATCTCTGTGCTGCCACTCCAGCAAAGCCACACCTCTAGCTCTGTGTGTGTGTGTGTGTGTGTGTGTGTGTGTGTGTGTGTGTGTGTTGTATAGTATATGCATGTTTTGACAAAGGCTATAGCCCAGGTTGGCTTCTAAATTGCTGTATGCCCAAGGATAACTCTGAGTTCCCATTCTTCCTACCTCTACCTCATATGCACTGGGATTATAGGCATGTGCCATTACATATGGCCTTGTGCTTGTACTTTTTGCTTGCCCAAAATTATTTCTAAGAAAGTGTAATAGTAAAATAAATAAATAAATAAAAAGAACAGAAAAAAAAAGAAAGTGTAATAGTTAAGAACTTAGTCTTTCAACAAAGAGGACCCTAAGAGAGACATACATGGATCTAATCTACATGGGAAGTAGAAAAAGACAGGATCTCCTGAGTAAGTTGGGAGCATGGGGACCATGGGAGAGGGAGGAAGGGGAGGGGAATGGGAGAGAATGGAGAAAAATATATAGCTCAATAAAAAAAACAACAAAAAAAGAACTTAGTCTTTGAGACATGGTAGAGCATGTTTGTAACTCCCACATTGGCGAGGCTGAAGCAGGAGGTCTAAGCTTGGGTCCTGCCAAGGGTACATGCTGATTTGCAGGCCAGCCTGGGCTACCGTAATAGTTATTTTTAGTTGTCCACTTGGTTGTATTAAGAAACTCTTAGTCCC
The DNA here is from genome assembly GCA_004026605.1 of Ondatra zibethicus. NCBI lineage: Eukaryota > Metazoa > Chordata > Mammalia > Rodentia > Cricetidae > Ondatra > Ondatra zibethicus. The sequence goes on along the minus strand of PVIU01001885.1, from coordinate 85,975 downwards.
TCAAGGTATATCTTGAGTTTATCTATGAGAACTTTCTAAAGAGGATTAACTGGCAGAGATGGGTCCTGAATGTGGGTGGCACTCGCCCATGGGCTGGGGTCCTGTACTGAACGCGAAGAGGAAAATGAGCTGAGCACCAGAACCCACCTCTTTCTGTAGTGTAGTTAGCTGCCTCATCCTCTCTCAACCACGTCTTCCCCTCCTGTGCTGGGACTTAAAACCAAGAGCCAGACTAAACCCTTCCTCTGCTGTCACAGCCATGAGAAAAGTAATTAAGATACACACTAGACCTTGTCTCCAACGAAGCAAAGTGAGACAGCATGGGGCCAGCATCAGTTCCACTCACAGTATGTTCACGTCACTTCCTGTCTTTTCCTCTGATCAGCTATCTATAAAGTAGCAGGAGAATTATATGTGCAGTGTCAGTATATAGCCAGGGACATGGACCTGGTTGTAATGATGGTATGTGCTGATTTGTGAGCATAGTGTGGTGTTAGACTACAAGGCCAGAGTTTTATTAGAATGACCTGTGGCCCAGTAGATAATCTTGCCTCTCCAGTCAAGCAATGCATGAAAGAGCTGCTGGCCAAGATTAAATGCTCTCACTATGAAAAGGGATGGGGCTGTGACTTTAAAAGGATTGAACCTACTTAAAAGAGATCACTCTTCAAACTCAGAACAAAACAAACCCACTTGTCAGGACACAAAATCAATCTTTGCACCCAGGTGAATGGGAAGTAATTAAGGTAGTAGACTCCTGTTCTACTCGAGAAGATGGTACTCTGGGGTTAAAGGCAGTCTCTTCGGTGAGGTGCTGGACTTTAGGTCTTGAGTGTGGGCCAGGCAGGAGAGGCTTTGTTTTAAGTGTGTCCCTGCTGAAAGGGGCAGTGTGAGCCTGGAGACGGGCTGATGCGCAATGGCTGTAGATGAAGCAGAGAAGTGCAGAAAAGGAAGCAGCTCATTTCGATGGGGGAAACGCGTAGATCCACAGTGGAAGCTTTTCCAGTCCCAGGGTCGGTCTCTTTTATCATAGTGGTAAGGTTAAGTAGCAAGCTAAAGAGACGTCTTTGTACTGTGAACAAGCATTGTCACCAGGCTGCACGTGTGCCCTGATGCTCACAAGAGAGGCAGCCGCCCTCTGAGCTTGTCTGCTGGTCCTGCTTCTTCCCTCAGAGTTTCTCAGCTGCTTTAGCTTGCTGTGCACAATTCAGAAGAGCACCATAAGGCAAGCTGCTTTTCTAGCTACTTTGGTAGATAATCTAGGCCTATTAGAAGGAAAAGGAGACTTCATGTTATCTTGGCATTGGAAACAGGCTCTTGCCGTGTAACCCAGGCTGGATTCAAATCACGGTCTTGCTTCTGTGCAAGAATTACAAAGGTTTGAAGTGTGGGACCTTGTTCTTTGTTGGCAGACATGCTAAGTTTTTAGGCCTTCACTATCATATGAACAGATAAATTCTTTTGTTTTAGCAGACTCCATATTAAATTTTACTCCTTTGGAAATAGCTCTAATCCTGTGTGTGTGTTTACGTGGTGTGTGTGAGAGAGAGAGAGAGAGAGAGAGTATGTGTGTGTGTGTGAATGGGTGTGTGTAGTGTGTATTTTGTTACTTACCTGCTTACAAGGATAATATATGTTTGCATGAGAAATCCAAACCATTAATGGGTATCCCCTTCAGTCTCCTCATGCAGAATGTTGATTTAAAAAACAAACATCTGGGTGTGGTGTCACATGCCTTCAATTCCAACACTTGGGAGGCAGAGGCAGACAGATTGCTTGTGAGTTCAAAGCCAGCCTGGTCTACAAAGTGAGTTCTAGGACAGCCAGAGCTATACAGAAAAAACCCTGTCCCAAACAAACAAAAAACTCTAACCAACTTCTAAACTTTTTTCTTCCTTAGGATATGCATGTATATAAACAGATATATTTACATATGCATATATGTATGTGTGTATATGTGCATATGTATGTATGTGTGTGTGTGTATGTATGTGTGTATATTTGAATAAACTCTGTCAGCACTGTCTCTGTTGATGCTGCTCTTGGTTTTGCTCAGTTTTCCTGTCCTGGGATCTTTTTCTGACACTACAGATTATCTTTTTTCCATTGTAACAGAGTATTCTAGCATCGGCTATCTTCTTTTCAGAAAGTCGTATTATTGGGCATTTGTGTTTCTTTCATTCATTATAAGCAACATAGCGCTGGAAACATCACACACCCTTCTTCTGTCTTGGCATATGTTTCCATTTTTCTCCATAGGATAAACTCGTAGGTGTGGGCTAAAGAGATGGCTCAGCAGTTAAGTGCACTAACTGTTCTAGAGGAACCAGGTTTAATTCCCAGCACCCACATGGCAGCTCACAAACATCTTAACTCCAGTTCCAGGAATTTGATACCCTTTTCTGGCCTCCAAGAGGATCAGATACATGTGACGCACAAACATACTTGCAGACAAAATAGTCATATACATAAAGTAAAAGAATTTTTAAAAGCTTCATTTATTCCTCATTAATGTCAGTACCTTTTATGTACTTATTGACTAGTAATCTTATGAATTACATAATTATCATTTTTATTTTATTACTGTTTATGGATTATTACATAGTCATGTCTGTCTTTCTCCACTTTAAGCTCATACATTTTGTTTATCCCTTGGACTAACCAGGCTTTTTGATTGCAAAACTAGAAACTGACAGTGGCCTACTTAAGTCAGAATGGTATTCCAGCATTGCTAAGATTAGAAATGTAGAGTCCAGGAAGACGCAGGCCTGGACCAGAGGAGGGCTGTGACAGGAATGGGCCCTGAATTTGCTGCTACTCAAATAATGGTTGAGGTCAATGTGTGTTCTCACTTGCTTTACCCTGTGGTAGCAAAGACAGCCAGAACCAAGCTTCACTATCTTAATATTCCATAAAATTAGAAAGAGTGAGTGTGCAAACACCTTGGTGTTCAGTCTCTAGAGGGCACACCCCAGTCAGTGGGTGTGCACACACCTTGGTGTTCAGTCTCTAGAGGGCACACCCCAGTCAGTGAGTGTGCAAACATCCTGGTGTTCAGTCTTTTGACCTGTTTTGGGGTATGTAAGCATCAGTGAACCAATCATTATGGCAAGGGACATGATGTGCTTTGATTGACCAGGCCAGGGTCACATAGCCATCCCTGGTATTGAGAGTGGAATCAACTGGAATGAAAATTAAAAATGAAAAGGAGCAGGACTTTTCGTTGAGTAGGGAGCGCTTCTGGAAGAAAGGGACCAAGTGCAGCAAAGCAGTTACTGTTCTCTGTGCTGGGGCACTTGGAGTATTAACTGGATTCTACACTCACTTGTGCACAACACTGATTCAGAAAATTAAAATGTACTTGTTAAATCTGTTTTTTTTCTTACTATACATCAGTCACTAGGAGGAAGGATACTAAAATGCCAATAAGGCTACATGAGTGCCTACTTTTTAAAAATGTCAGCATCAACCAAACAGGCAATAAAATAAAATGCCAAGATGAAGGTAAGTCTCACTCTCTGTAATTAATTTTAAAAATGAGCCTGTTGTAATGGCAAACTTCAGTAGGATATGCTGAAGATAGGGAGTCAGGAGGATCAAGAGTTTGAGGCCAGCCTGGGTTATAATCAATCATACTAAACAAAAGAAAGCTGCCTTTTAATTATATACACACAGGGAACATGGATTTTATACAACATATTTTCAAGCAGCCCAAGCAAGAGCAGCTTCTTACCCAGATGGCTAACCTTGTCACAGCGACAGCAGACTCCACAAGAAGTCTCTTCAGTCCCCATCATCTCTGAAGTAGATCAGTGCTGCCAGAAGCAGATGTGTCTCATTGTCATGAAATGAACAAAACATTTAAAATGCCATATTCTGCAGGTCTTTGAAAGGTTTGAAGAACATTTATCTATCTAAAATATATTTCCATGTGATCTGGAAAGCATACCTAGCATATCTGCAAATTTGATTGTTATAGATGACTACTGACCTGTATTTCTTGATTATCCTAAATAGTTCATAATAATAGTTTTCAAAAACTAGAATTTCAACTTACATTTTTTTTGTTTTTTTTTAAGATTTTATTTATTATGTATACAACATTCTGCCTCCATGTATGCGTGCATGCCAGAGGAGGGCACCAGATCCCATTACAGATGGTTGTGAGCCACCATGTGGTTGCCGGGAATTGAACTCAGGACCTTTGGAAGAGCAAGCAGTGCTCTTAACCACTGAGCCATCTCTCCAGCCCTCAACTTACATTTTCAAAATAACTGTGTAGATATAATACCTTAATCAAGAGCAGAAACATATTGTATATATGTTATAACAAAAATAGCCTTAAATTGGTATCAATATACAAATTTTTTTAGATAAGAGTAGAAACATATATACAGTGTGTTATAACAAAAATACCTTAAATTTGTGTCAATATACAAACGTTCTTTAAAGAAGAGTAAAAACATATATACAGTGTAAGAAAATTGACTTTGAATTTGTATCCAATGCCAAAATCCATGTCAATGAAAAATATTTGAGATTATTAGTTTTTTTTTTAGCCTATAGTCCTGTATTCTCCTAAAGATAATAAACATCCATGACCCACAAAATATCCAAAGACCACCCATACTTCCTTTCTCTTGGGAATGGGTACATTGTGTTCTATTTAGTCTGTTCCTGCTGAATGTGGGTGAAGTATTTTTAGGGTCCCAGAGAGAAAATTTGAGATAATGGCTAAGTCCTGGGAAGACCAATTATAACCTTTGTTGATAGATATTACCTGTCAAGTTTCAGGAGATCTCCCCTGATCAAACGAGATCCAAATCAACCTGGAATGAATCCACAGCCTCTTGTTTCCTGTGGAAACAAAAGCAAAACCTCTGCTCCAAAGCAGTTTTGATTTTCATTTGACAAATGCATTTTTTGACATTTTAAAGTTAGGGATTCTTCTTTTTTTTTTTTTTCGAGACAGGGTTTCTCTGTGGCTTTGGAGCCTGTCCTGGAACTAGCTCTGTAGACCAGGCTGGTCTCGAACTCACAGAGATCCGCCTGCCTCTGCCTCCTGAGTGCTGGGATTAAAGGCGTGTGCCACCACCGCCCGGCTAAGTTAGGGATTCTTAAAGTATCTAGGCTGGTTTATGTCCACAGTCCCTCTTTCAGTTCCAGGTCTCTCGGCAACTGTCCTTTGCTTTTCATCAATCAAAAGAATCAAAATCAACACAATACAGGATCCAGACTCACTGTGTGTTTCCTATCTTTACATGACTTTTTTTCTTTTACATTATTTTTACTGTCTCTTTAAAGCTTTATTTTATTATTTTTAATCTATGTACTTCTTCCTATGACTACTATACCCCTTTCTTTCTCTCTTAAGCCTATGCACATTGTAAAACACACTGGAACCTGTTTAGAGGTTTTCCCATCTGGACCTCTTTCACTGCATATCTTTTAGCCTTTTTTTTTTTTTTTTTTTTGACTGCACAACAAACTTTAGACTGTTAAGTTACTACACCTGGATCTGCCCATTTGGGTCGGGTCATGACAGCCAAGCCTAAAGCTGGCAGCCAGGTCAGAGATATGTGACCTAGAACTGTGTTAAACCTTCCTAGAGCTCTAGAATGCTGATGCTTGTGCTGTGGCAGGCATTTTTACTTAGCTTTTTTTGTCCCTGCATTACTACTGGCTGCTCTAGGGCTCACCAGCAGGCATAAACCCTTAAAGGAGCCATACTTTTTTTCAGCTTCCTCAGGCTCTAGATGGATTTTTCTCGAGCCACATGTTGGGTGCCAAAGTGTTGTGTGGGTGTTTTACTCTTTTGGCCCACCACCTAGCTCCCAAATAAATCACACACGGAATCATATTCTTAGTTATGAATGCCTGACCTTAGCTTGGTTTGTTTCTTGCCAGCTTTTCTTAAATTATCCCAATTACATTTTGCCTCTGGGCTTTTTATCTTTCTCTATTTCTGTATACCTTTCTTTCCTTCCTACTCCGGGAGTGGCTGGGTGACTAGCCCCTGATGTCCTCCTCTCCTTGTTCTCTCTTTGCCCAGATTTCTCCTCCTGTTTATACTCTCTACCTGCTAGCCCCACGTATCCTTGCTTCTGCCTAGCTATTGGCTTTTCAGCTCTTTATTAGACCATCAGGTGTTTTAGACAGGCACAGTAACACAGCTTCACAGAGTTAAACAAATGCAGTGTAAACAAAAGTCACACCTGAAAATAATATCTCCAACAAAGCTATGTTTCTGATCATGGACTGTGGTGTGCTTTCTCGCTTATTTGTTTAGTTTTGGTTACCAGGATCTAACCCTGGGCCTTGGTTGGTAATAAACTAGAGCTCCGTGCTGAACTGTGGCCCCAGACCTTGGTCTCTTGTCATAGCTGCAGCTGTGGGATTAGCTCTGGCATACGCTTATCTGGGGACCAAAGGTAGGCTGTGCCGTACCGGCTAGGGTTTTCCCAATGCTTGAGGTTCCGTGAGATGTCTTCTGGTGTGTGGCAGAACAGTGGTGTCCCCAGGTGTATCCAGTGTACAGTGGTCTCTGGAATTAACCCCGTCCAGCCTAGCGGGTGTAGGTTGGTTAGCACTTTTGCTTATTGGTGGTCTTATTTTTTTGTCACTTTGCAATTGAATGATTTATACAAAGGCTTTAGTCCTTGGGCAAACATTATATTTGTTGTCTAAGTGCAGAGTTTAGCAGTGAATAATTTTATGACAGACCACATTTGGTATGCCTAGTTATTCAGGGACTTAAAAAAAAAACATGGAGGAACTTTTTAGTCATACTTCCTCTATGTTCTTAGTCATCTGTTCCTTTTATGGTAGTTATTAGTGAGTATCTCTCACCCTTCTATAATGTTCAACAGTGTAAACTCGTTACAGTGTTGGCTGTGGTGCTCTGTATAGTTTAATTACAGGATAATCAATGTAACTTGTGAAAACATAATCTAAATGTTGGTATATTCTCCACATGGCAGAACCACAGTTGTTAATATATCAAACTCTTGCAACCACTGAAAGAAGTTTCTCTTTTAGGTATCATGTTTTCTCTCCTCTTATACTGCTTCCTTGTCATCAACCACATTCAGAATTAGTAACTGGAGAACTGAAAGTTAGTGTTAATGGAGGCTTTGCTTTAATGCACAGGAAAAGAAGCATTTTTTCCATTCTAGGCAGTCAGAAGTATTGTGTACATTTAGCTACTTGACCCTAGTGACCTGGCAAACACAATGTTGCACAATTGCACCCTACCTTCCTGAGTACAGAGCAAGCCCAGTGTTCCTCACCGCCTGGTCCTTTCTACCTGTAACAGTCACGCTGTTGTGCTCCTGTAAGGGTGTACCAGAAGCATTTCTTGTCCTCTTTTTTAAATAGCAGATATATATCACTCAAACTTCTTCTATCCCTTCTGCTTTCTCCTCAAACCGGTAGACCTGTTTCCCTGAACTGAACACTGGGACAGGCCTTGAAAACAGCCCTACAGGTAATGATTCATTAAGGTAAGAAAACAAGGATTTTGGTTGATGAGTCAGATAAATGGTAGGTCTTCCTCCAGACCTCCGGCAAGGCAGTGTGTTGCAAAATGTCTTCTGAAGGTCTGGCAGGCGGATGACTCACCGTGTCCCAACAAACTTGTTGTCTCTCCCCTTGGCCCTTACCTTCCTCCCTACATTGCCTTCTGTCCTGCATGCATCTGAACTGGAGTCCCACTTCAGCCTCCCTCTTCCTCTCCTCATACCCAGCTCCCAGAACTCTTGGGATGGGATCAGGTCCTGGCTCCTTTCATCCTCAGTTGTCTTACCCAGTAGGGACTTTGGTCTACTGCAATCTACTGTGCAGATTCCATTTTCCTTGTGTACTGTGGTGTGGAGAAGTTTGGAACTTACTCTCTGCAGGACAAAGCGCACACTCACGAATGCCTGCAGTGGCTCCTTGTTTCATCACTGCCACCTCCCGGATGCATTGACTGTTAGACTTGCAGCAAAAGAGTCTCAGTTTCCTAACACACTTGATCCTCAGTTCTCTGCCTCTCCCTGCTTCTGCATGGTGAAATGTGCACAATCTAAATCTCTGCCTTGGCTTCACTAGGCACAGTTGTGACTTTTGTGACTCCACAGTTTATTCCAGTTTACTCTTGCTCCAGAATTACACTACCTGGCTTCAGACCCCCAGATCTCTGCTAGCTGAGTGACTGGTAGTTGGGTAACTACATAAACTTTCAAGACACTCAGTTTTCTTATTTGTAAAATGGACACAGTAATGGTGTCTGACCCAAGAGGATACTTTGAAGATTAAGTGACAGGTAAAGGTATTTAGTGCTCAGTGAATGTTATTATACAATGATTTATTTTTTATTAATCCTTAAATAACTTGTTGTGCGCCTTTCACAAATAAACTATTTGACTCTTATTTTAAAATGTCTTATTCGTTCTTGTCCAGTGTCTATGGTGGGGCTTGATATTTTCTTAGTATTGTGGTAGGGCTCTAGAGGTCCTCCTGTATGCCAGTGCTGTAGTGAGCGATCCAGAGTCTTCCTGTATGCCAGTGCTGTAGTGAGCGATCTAGAGTCTTCCTGTATGCCAGTGTTGTAGTGAGCAATCTAGAGTCTTCCTGTATGCCACTGTTGTAGTGAGCGATCTAGAGTCTTCCTGTATGCCACCGTTGTAGTGAGAGATCTAGAGTCCTCCTGTATGCCAGTGCTGTAGTGAGCGATCTAGAGTCTTCCTGTATGCCAGTGCTGTAGTGAGCGATCTAGAGTCCTCCTGTATGCCAGTGCTATAGTGAGCGATCTAGAGCCCTCCTGTATGCCAGTGCTGTAGTGAGCGATCTAGAGTCCTCCTTTATGCCAGTGCTGTAGTGAGCGATCTAGAGTCTTCTGTATGCCAGTGTTGTAAGTGATCTAGGGTCTTCCTGTATTCCAGACCCTGCACCAAGACCTTTCTTAGAGGCACCTCCCATCACAGTGCTCCTAGGAGAGAGGAGCATTAACTGATGAAGAAACTGAGGCAATGAGAGGTTAAGTACCTTGTCTCTGGCCACAGAGCTGGTAAAAGGAGGAATAGAGTTTGATCTTAGGCCCTTTACCACCACACCAGGCTAGCTCTTAGTAAGTGCTTATTAAATATGTTAGAACAAGTGAAATCCAGATAAATAGGCCTGTGAGAGAGTGCTGACAAAATCTAACAGAAAGAGATGTGGCTAAGAAGCAAATCATCAAGCCCGGCTTGGAGCACCCTTCTTAATCCCGAAACTCCTGAGGCAGAAACAGGTGTACTCTGTGAGTTCGTAATCAACCTGGTCTACTTAGCAAGTTGCAGGTCAGTCAGGGCTACTCAGTGAAATCAGTCTCAAAACAACAAAGAAACAAGGAATAAACAACAAAAGCTTTCAGAAGCCGAAACCTCCCAGATGGTCAGGTGAGAGAGTGAATGAGAAGAAAGTGACAACCATAACAAGAGGAAAATCAGAGTTAGCAACCAAAGGTGCAACTGGTCCTTTCAGAGGAACACAAACCTAGTACCTCAGATTAGCTTAAAACCAACACTTAAATTGTATTTTAGGGACCAGAGAGATGGCTCAGAGGTTAAAAGTGTTTCCTGCTTTAGCAGAGGATGCAGGTTTAAGCCCCAGCACCCATATCAGATAGCTTACAACCACCTATAACTGCAGCATCAGAGGTCTGACCCCCGGGCTCCTTGGACACCAGCATACACATGCACACCCACACAGACACATGATTAAAAACAAACCTTTTATGATTCCTGTGTGCTAATGTTTCACGGTTCATGGAGGACAGCTTTGTAGAGTCTAGCCTCTCCACCTTCAGGTTGGCTCCTGGGATCACACTCAGGTGTATATGACAAGTGTCCACCTACTGAGCTGTCCTCACTGGCCCCAAAAGGTTATAATGAGGACTTTTTTGTCCATCACTATAGAGTAAATAACTCAGATAACTAGAAAACTGGACAGAAATATACGAAGGAGATGTTTCATATATTAGACGTCAGGCAGTGTGGACCCTAATGCCTGACAGAGTAAGTCCTGAGGTCACCATTGGTTCTGTTAGAGCATAGCCCATCTGTAGTTAGTGTACCTGAGCTGAAGAAAGGCTGCAGAGTATGTGTGAGGCCAGATGCCAGAGAGGAGGAGTCATGAAAAAAAAAAAAGAGCCCTAGACATATGCATAGGGTTCCTTAAGTCGGGAAAACACCCAGCCAGGTGTGCTGGTGGGTCCCAGGTCACCCTGAGTTTGGTCATATGCTGGGAGAATTCGCAGGACCTACCATACCGCCACACTCGTGGCACTGAAGATGTATTAGCAGTGGAAGGACTCAAAGCGAAACATCAGCAAAGGGAAGAGGCGTGTGGGGTGAAGTCAGGAGCACAGGGTTCTACGAATCCCTCCCAGTGACATCATACAGGATGCAGACACACTCAATTTCCTTAGCAACAAGCTGTGGCAACGGGTATGTATAAATGTCTCCTTGCGAAGCTATCCCCGAGCCTTGGTGCTAGGGTTTTATTAGGGGCAGTCCTGCTGTGTTAATTCGACTCTGTATACTGAGCAAAGAACTAGGAGAGACTCCAGGGGACATTTGGCAATTTCTGGAGACATTCTGTATTGTCACAACTAGGAGTTGCCGCTGACATGTGGGACAGAAGCCAGGAATGCTGAGAAACAGCTGCATTCCACAGAATAGCCCTGTGAATGGTGTGGCCTCATGTATCAGTAGAGCCAGAGCTGAGAAGCCCTGAGCTAGACTCCAGCAGAATTTAAGAGCAAATCTGGAAAAGATCAAGTTAATTTGCCGGTGACTTAACATGTTGGTCAACTTTTTAAAAAAATGATTGTTCTTTGACAATTTCATACCTGTGTGAAAGACATTCTGGTTATTCTGTCCTCCCAACCATCTCATTTCCCTCCCACCCCTTCCAACCTCCTCTCCTCCCTATGTGTCCCTTCCCCAGATTTGTGACTTCTAGTTTTGCTTTAGGACCCATTTAGTTTAAGGAGGGCCATCAGTGTGATCATTGGATTTGAACTACCATTGGGTACAACAGCTGAAGGCAATGACACCCCCTTTGCCTTAATCTTTTGGTAGGAAATAGTTCAGCAGTGAGGAGTAGGGTCCCCTGTGCCTTCCTCCATTCTTTTATTTATTTTGGGGCTTTGTTTGTTTGTAGATGCAGTCTCACTTGGCTGGTCTGAAGCTCACTGTGTAGACCAGGCAGGCCTCTGTCTTCTTAGTGCTGCTGTGCCTGGCCTTCCTCCGTTCCTGGCAGTCTGTAATGAACCCACTATTTCACAGACCCACTACATCTCAAGTTGTTGTGTTGTGTTTGTGTTGTGTTTGTGGCTATGTATTTCCAAAAGACACCATTTTGCAGCCTTTCTCTCTACCCCGTTCCCAGCTCTCACAATCTTTCTACCTTCAGTTTTCCTTGAACTTTGGTGGGGATGTAACAACTGCTTTGTTGAGGATTGAGTTCCCATCCGTGATTTAGTCTCAGCATTCTGTGCAGCCATGAGTCTGTGCATTCATAGCAGTTTGTTGGAAAAAGAGACTTCTTTGATTAGAGTGGCAATTGTCTGTGGATATAAATATAAACAAAAATTTATATCTATGGATACAGAAATTGTCTGTGGGAGCTGGGCGGTGGTGGTGCACGCCTTTAATTCCAGCACTTGGGAGGCAGAGGCAGGTGGATCTCTGTGAGTTCTAGACCAGCCTGGTCTACAAGAGCTAGTTCCGGTACAGGCTCCAAAGCTACAGAGAAACTTTGTCTCGAAAAAAAAAAAAAAGAAAAGAAAAGATAGAAATTGTCTGTGGATATAAACACACACACACTCACACGAGAAGAAATTGTCTGTGGATATAAACACACACACACTCACACGAGAGAGAGAGAGAGAGAGAGAGAGAGACAGAGAGAGACAGAGAGAGAGGGGTGCTGGTCACTGTAAAGAGGACTGGAAATGGCTAAGAAGATTAGCTTGCAGGCCACTGTTACCAGTGTAATCAAGGATTTAAAATAAGACATGAACATATAAGTATTAAAATGGAAGATTCATTTAAACCAGAAGCATCTGAGACGAGCGCAGTAGATGAGACACTGTAGCACAAGTTGGGTGGGCTTTGCCAGCATGATGCACGAGGAAATATGGCTGTAAAAGAAATGGACAGAGAATCTCAGTGACAGGAAAACCCTTATTAAGTAACCCAGAACACATTCTAAGGGTAAAGGGCAAAAATAAATGAAATAAAATAAGACTCAAAATAAGACTCAAAGTACTCAAATTTGATGAAAACCAGAAGCTCTCTGAACCTAAAGAGAATAACACAAAACTATCAAATCACATAATCACATTTGCTTCAAAAACAAAAAAAACATAATACTGATAGAAATGTCAAAAAAAAGCATTAAAAGTTCCATCTAGAAAATTGATACTCCCTGTCAGGAACTGTGAAGCAGAAGACTGTAGAAGTACGTATTCGCGATGTTGGAGCAAAGCCAGTGCAAAACCACAGACCCGGTGAAAGCCCTCAAAAATGAAGATCCACCAAGACCGTTTCAACACCGAAAGCTGAGCAAGCAGCACACCAACCTGCACATCAAGAAGGGTAATGAAGTTCTCAAGTTGAAGAAAGAGCCCAGATGGAAACTTAGATGTAGACAAAGAATAATAGCACCAGAAATGGTAAATATGTAAGTAAACATGGAAGACTCCATTCTAAATAGAGCACTGGAGAGATGTCCTTCTGCTCTAGAGAGGGTCTGAGGTCGCTGCCCTGCACCCACGTCGGACAGGACAGCTCGCAGTCATCCGTAGCTCAGCTCCAGGGGAGCTAACACCTCTGCCTTCGCACACTTGCGTTCACTTGTGCATAGCCGCACATGTATGTGCACACAATTAAAAATGAATTTTTAAAAAGTTAAAAACAAAAATAGTTAACTATTTAAAATAAATTTAATAGCATTGTATTATGGCATTTAGAAATTACATAGAATTGAAATATATGAAACTAATAGACCAGGAACAATCTTAAATATATCCAGAGTGGTCTTGGTATTATTTGAAGGCTATAGTCTCAGTTTAAAATGTGTGGGACTGGAAAGGCCGCTCAGTGGTTGAGTGCTTCCTGCTCTTGGCCCTGTGTTCGGCTCCCAGCATCCATATCAAATAGCTTACAACTTCCTGAAACTCCAGCTCCTTAGGGATTCAATACCCTCTTCTGGCTTCTGTGGATACCCCTATACACATGGCATATACTCACAAATGCATGCATGCACACACACACACAAATACACATAGATACCATAAGATAAAAATGTTTAAATTGAAATGTATATTATAAGCACTAATAAAAATAACTAATATTCAAATGAAAAATAAAATACTCAGTCCAAAAGAAAAGAAAAATAAACAAAAAGAAATTTTATTGTCATTCCTTCTAAAAAGAAAGAAAAAAGAAAACAAATGCAACCCATACCAATAATTAAATTAAGAGTAGATGACTTAAAGAAGCCAGCATGGGAGGTGGGGAAGCCAGACTCAAGTGTCTGTTACCTATAAGGAGAGCCCAAATGGCTATCATCTACAATTATATTATCTATGCATTTCTCATATAAAGACAGGTTAAAAATTGTTAGAATAGAGAAAAATAAACTATAAACACTAGCAGAAAAAAAAACTTTGATGATGTTAGCAATGTAGAGAAAGTAGATTCAGAATTTTAAAAATTACCAGGAATAAAAAAGACATTTTATAATGATTATAGTACTTTAAGAATGTGTTCTCAGTTTGTTTCACTTTTTTAAGAAGTAGAATTCTCTCCTTGAGTATGGATTGAACCTTGGAACTGACAGGAGAGTTACAGAAGCTGTAGCGGGTGCTGGATGGATGGTCCAGTGGCCATGAGCACCTGTAGCTCTTGCAGGGGCTAAAAAGCACCTGTAACTCCAGCTCTAGGGAGATCCAAGGGCACTGATGCCTCTGGCTACCTTGGACACCAGCACACACTTGTGTATACATACACATAATTAAAAACAGTAAAAACAAATCTTTCTTTAAAGGGTACCGTAACTTCCAATTTGGTTGTTTCCCATTGAGCCGTTTATATTGGTGAAAGTTCAGTGCTTCTTGGTTTTGTGATAATAAATTTTTCCATTTCTCAGGTCATTCTTATTTATGTGCCTCACCCTCCCCACCCCTGCCACCCCCACCGTGTTACATTAGTCTTAAAGGTCTCCTAAGCCTTAGTAGGACTTGAATTTTTCTTCTCAGCACTAATCTTGCCTTTCTGTGTGTGTGCACACATGTATGGTAGGGGTCTGTGACCTTAATTTTCTTATCAAGGCTTGTTTGACAGTTGGCATCGGCATCTTTCAAATGCGTTTTGTGAAACCTGTCAAATTTCCGGTGAGATGCCTTTGCATATAGTGGGCCATAAATTGTGAAATTAATTCTGGCACTTAAATTTAATGTAGAGCTAAGAATCTCGTGTTGTTGAGTCCACAGAGAGCAATCATTGATCCCGCAGATAAAAGAGGAAGAAAATCTTTCCACTGTAGTTTGGTACACTGCAGAGACTCACAGGTTTACTCTTACTGGGTCACAGCCTAAGAGGAGGGTGGAGAAGCTCAGCTCCTGCTGGTGTTGGAATGCGGTGATGAACATCATAGGAATTGTCCCTCATGTGACAAAGCTGTCCCTTACCTAGAGGCAGCTTGTGTCCTCTTTTCCTTCTGTTGGTTTTTCAAACCAGGCACAGAGGTTTGCTTTGTTCGTGTCTAGCCTTCTCCGGAAGCTCATCTCACACTTTCTGGGTTTTTGATGGTACATTGCCTGTGCACTTAGGAGAATAATGGGAACACGGAATAAGGGGAATAACATGAATAAGATACACTTGCTCACTGGATCAGCTACACCATGACGGGGTCTTACAACTTCCTCTGTGTTGTGGCAGGAGCCCTGAATAGTCCCTGGCAGAAGTTTCCATTGCCAGGGGCCCTGATGGGCCACCATCTCAGCACACTTGTTATACTTCTGCCACTTTGCACGTGGCACAGAGGCTTCATGGGAATCTGTGTGCTTTTAGAGGTTATTCTTTCTAAGGCCTGAGGAAGGTGCAAGCAGTCATTTGGAACAAAGACCAAGGACTCCAGGAAGAAAGTTCTGCCAGCTGACTTTGGGAGGTAGATTTTTACCTCTGAAGAGGGGAAGGATCTCTGTACACACACCTGCTACCCCCACGCTGACTTCTTTCTATCACATCCTGTCTAAGCACCAAGAGCAAAGATAGCTTTTCAACCCTGCCAATATTGTGAAAGCCCTCTGAGTTAGATGAGTCATCTGGATGGATTGTACAGTATGAATTCTTCCTCAATGAAACTGTTAAAAGATGCTCGTTTGAACTTTAAAGAAATCAATCTGGAGGATATCTCTCTCCCTCCCCTCACCTCTCTCTCTCTCTCTCTCTCTCTCTCTCTCTCTCTCTCTCACACACACACACACACACACACACACACACACACAC
This sequence comes from Ondatra zibethicus, assembly GCA_004026605.1. Lineage (NCBI taxonomy): Eukaryota > Metazoa > Chordata > Mammalia > Rodentia > Cricetidae > Ondatra > Ondatra zibethicus. The sequence continues at coordinate 70,433 of PVIU01001885.1, read as the reverse complement.
GCAGAGGGAGAGAGAGCGCGCAAGTTATTCTGTATGTGTAAGAGTCTGTTTGGAGGTAGAAACTGCAGAGACTGAAGACCAAACCTTTAATTTGCTGGTGTGTAAATGTCCCCCAGTCTTAGCAATGTGGTTGTTGTTACTTACACTTCTCATGGGTTTTGTAGCACTTTGTAAATCTCACTGAATCCCATTCAGTTATAATCAAGATGCCGTTTTATTTTGATTGAAAAGAGTATGAAATCTTTATGGTTGTGTGATATAGGCTATTACTTTGAAATTCAATCCTTGGTCCGAAAAATAAAATAAAATTATTTGAGCAGCTTTCAAAGACCAGCAGCTAGTGTACAAATTGTCACTATAATCAAGGGCATTTTCTTTTTAAGATCATGTATACAGAGTATCTTGTCATATCCACATCCCCCTTTCCCCTCACTCCCTCTAGACACCCCTCCCAACATGTCCTCTCTCTTTTGGGGGTGGGAGGCAGCCCACTGTGTCCAGTTAATGTTGCCTGCTGGATATTGGCTGCGTCTTGTGCATGTCTTGTGCAGGTGACCATGTCGTGTTCAGAAGACAGCATTTTGCAGTATTTCCTCTGTCCTGCAGCCCTTCTATTCTTCTGTCTCTTCTTTCAGGATGTTGCTGCACCTTGCAGGGGGTTGATAGAGATGTTCCATCTAGAGCTGGGCATTCAGCAGTAATTTATTCTCAGCACTTTGACTAGTTGTGAGTCTCTGCATTACCTGCTGCTCAGTACAGAAAAAGCTCTGAGGTGTAAGCATTTAGACAGTGTGTCTATTTAGTAAAGCAGTAATAGGTTCCCTCGTAGGGCCTACGACCGCTAGAACTGTGACTTTTGACTAAGTTATATAGTACCTGGCATGAAGTCCTTCCTGTGGAGCAGGCCTCAAATCCAAGCAGTTGGTTACCCTCCTAACCTCATGCCACTATTGCACCAGTGAACATATTGCCTGGCATGGCGCCATTGCAGAGTTCATCACTGGGTAATAATACTATCAATGCCTTTTCTGTACCAGCAGCTCATATACAAAGCTGTTATCACACTCTAGATGATGTATTACTTTTCAGGGACAGGATCTTACTGTGTAGCCTAGATTGGCCTTGAACTGCCAAACTTTCTACCTTAGACTCCTGAGAGCTATATAGTTCTTTTATTTTCGCACATACATTTCTTCTTAGTTTCCAGTATTTTTTGAAAATTGAAAAAAATATCATTAAATGAAATGTACATATACCTTTCCAAAATAGTAATTTCTTACCACTGCTATTTATATTTTGTAATATTTGTGTTAGTTATCTTTTGCTATGTAACAAATGAACTTAAAACAATAAACATTTATTATCTTGCTTTCTGTGAATCAAGAATTCATCTCAGGGCTGAGAAAATGGCTTAGTGGTCAAGCGTACTTGTTATTCTTCAAGAGGACCTTTTGGTTCCCAGAACCCACATGATGGCTCAAAACCATATGTAACTATAGCTTCCAGGGGATCCAACACCCTCTTCTGGTCTCAGCAGACACACACAGGCATACACACATGGCACATACATGTAAATAAAATAATAAAAATAAATTTAAGTATGGCCTTCTTGGACACTTGTGTCATAGGCGTTTCAGTGTCAGCAAAGGACACTGTCATATTTAAAGACTAGGATGAGGGAAGATTGGCTTTCCAGCTCACTCACCTGGCCAGGAGCAGGCGAATCCAGTTCTCACAGGCTGTTGGAATAAGGTCCCAGTTCCTTGAGGGCAGTTGGCTGGTGCTTCTTAATATGAACTGGATCTAGAGTGGCTCAGTGTGCAGCTGGCTTCCATCAGGGCAAGCTAGAGAGCAGGAAAAGGCAAGCAAGATGAAAGGCATAGTCATATCTTGAAAGCAAGGTCCTTTGTAGCATCTGTTAAAATTAAAAAAATTATACGCAAGGGGAAGAGAATTTCACAAGAAAGTAGATACCGAAGGCAGGAGAAATGGTGTTCATCTTGGAGCCTGCTTACTTTGTTTCTCTCAGAAAGTTCTGTATAATACATGTTTCAATTTAGATTTAATTTGTATTACTGACTTTGAGGTATCTTTTGAAAATCCTAGTGATACTCAGAGATGGAGTAGATAGAAAATTGGGTAACAATATGCTAGTGCTGCTGCCTCACTTCCTTCTCACTGCCTTTGTCTGCGATAACTCAGACTCTAAACCCTGGAGCTGGGTGTGCTAGTTCTGTTCCAGGCTGAGGCAGGAGGCTTGTTTGACGTTTGGAGTTTTAAGCCAGTCAGGGAAAGAATGAAATAAGATCCCATCTCAAACAAAGTTGCAATTAGGAGAAACCGAGAAGGTGGGTGGGGCAGGGACCAGAAGAAGCAGCTGTTCTATGTTCTGCACCAAAACTTTGCCACAACCACACCCAGCCACAAAAGAGGTTAGGAAATGTAGTCTGAGCAGATGGACTGGAACCCATTTCACCGTGGGAGAAAGGAGTACAAGTATTGAAGGGGAGTTAGTGTTTCTGTCAAAACTTCCAGTAGCACAGGATTGGGGACCACACAGCTGCTCAGCTGCAGCTCACCCGCAGCTGAGCAGTCGAGTCCCAACTCAGAGCTCCTTACTCATTTTGCTTTGGTTTGGATTTTAAAATTTATCTTCATGTATATGGATGTTTTGCCTGCATGTATACCTGGGCACCATATGTGTATCTGATGCCTGCAGAGGCCAGAAGTGGGTGTTGAGTTCACTAGGACTGGAATTTGAGATGATTGTTAGCTGCCATGTGGTTGCTGGGATTCGAACATGGGTCCTTTGGAAGAGCAGCCAGTGCTCTTAACCATTGAGTCATGTCTCCAGCCAGAGCTTACTACTTTTAACTAACACTGATGGCTACTAAGTATTTTATGTAGCTTCACAAACCTGTACAGATCCGGAGGAAGCCTAAGGAAGGGCAGGCGTCCCAGCAGCTGTGAAACCGAGAGCAGAATGTCCAGTAGCCAGTATGGACACACAGAAGACCGAGGTGGAGGCAGGTTGGCAGTGCAGGGGGATATGGCACAGGGGCAGGAGTCCTGTGAACTGGTAGGGCCTGGAGGCCTTGTACCACACATTAAACCACTAACGATGATTAACGATGCTGCAGAACTCTCTCCACTGCGGTTGAAAGAAAAAGGGTTTTGGCACTCTAAACTTCAGAGTTAAGCTTCACCAATTAGCTGGGAAATTCCTTTGTATAGAACATTCTATAAAAATGCTGTCATGTAAAGGAACAGTCTCTCTCCTCACTGTATTCTTCACCTTGATTAATTAATGCTTCCATACCGTTCCTGTAGGAAGATGTTTCCCAAAGCCCATTTCTGGAGTCTAGGGTCACACATTTCTCACAGCAGTTGGTACTAGTGAGGTCTTCATTTTTAAAGAAGTGTTTTCTATCCTTTACTTTCAAACATTGCAGATTGTAAGCACAGAGCGGTTACCCCATCGGCGCTGTCATCTTCCAGGGATTAGAAACTGTTTGGTTACAGTGTTGTTGAAGGTAGGATTATCGAAGTGTTCTCTTGTTCTCACGTTTGAAGTTCACCTGCATCCTAATCAGTTTTACAGATGTTAACCCTGAATATTCTTTCCCATTTACCCCAGTGGCAAAGCTCCCACCCACTTCAGATTCAGACTGCCACAAAGTAAATCCTATCAGACAAGTAAAACACCGTCAATAACAGGAAACATTGCTACAAAAAATTAGTTCATCCAAGTTTAAAAGTTTACTATATGAAAGGCTTTATTAAGGGATTAGTAGAGGCTACAGATGGGAGAATAACTTGGAAACATTTATCTGACTGTGGACTAGTATTTAGAATATATAAAGAATTGTCAACCAGATAGTGCACGCCTTTAATCCCAGCACTTGCAGAGGCAGGTGGATCTCTGTGAGTTCAAGGCCAGCCTGGTCTATAGAGTTACAGGACAGCCAGAGCTACACAGAGAAACCCTGTCTTGTAAGACACAAAACCAACCAAACAAATGAACAAAAAAGAATTGTCAAAATTCAGCACTGGGGATGTAGTTCGCTGGTAGAACTCTTAGCATGAATTTTTGTGTTCCCACCTGAAACATAAAAGCAAAACAAAACTAAACTGTTTAAAAAAACTAATTAAAATATGATAAAAGTCATGAAGAGAAACACTTCATTAAAGATACTGTGCATAATCCCAATAGGAAAATACAAAGGAAGATGAGAGGTATGTGTGCATATGTATGTTATGTATGTATGTATATATATATAGTAGTGTGTGTGTGTGTAATATATTATATAATAGACTGATATATATGTCAGTCAGAGTTTTCATGGTTGTGACATGGTCCAAGGAAAGAACTGGAGGTGACTGTAAAGGATTCAGCCTGGCCCCCTCCTCTGCTGTGTATGAGCTGTGGTGAGTTGAGCATCGTGGAAAGAGTTTTGTGCCTTGTGTTGGTCCCAAAGCTGAGATAAAGAAGATCCAGGAGCAGCATATACCACTCAAGGGAAGACCCCATGACTGCTTCCTCCAACTAGGTCCCATCAGAAGTTTGTCACTTCCCCGTATGGCCATCAAATGATGACCACTACTTAGGTAAGAGCCCTCACGACCCATTCACCTCTTGTTAATTAGGATCCACTACTTAGAGATCACTCCTTTGGCACATGAACTTTTATTGTAGGCTATGAAAATGGCTAAGATAAAAAGCTGTGAAAGTGCTGACTGCTGGCATGGATGCAAAGAAACTGTCACAGACATGGGGCCGCTAGAGTGTGTAGAATGTGTAAGGCACTCTGGAAAGCACCTTAGCAGAGCATCCTCTTGTGTGTTTGTTTGCTTGCTTGTTTGTTTTTTGAGACAGGGTTTCCCCGTGTAGCTTTGGAGCCTGTCCTGAAATGCACTCTGTAGACTAGGCTGGCCTTGAACTCACAGGTTATTCTTTTTTAAACAAACTACATATGCCACTGCCACACAACCCAGTAGTTGCACACTGGGGCGTTTATTCCAGAGAAACAAAAGCTTAACACCCTACAGAAACCCACACACAGACTCCACAGTGACTTGCTAATATTCCCAGACTAAAAACATTCCAGAATCTCTTCAGTGAATAAATAATCAAAGCTTGATTCATTTAGTACTAGTCAGTGATGGAAAGGAACTAGCTAATGACTCAGGCCACAACTGGATGAGCCATGCTGAATGAAACAAGCCAGTTCAGAGAAGTTGCATACTGTATTATTTCACGTATATAACATTTTTAAAATTTATTTTTACTTTGTGTTTATTGGTGTTTGGCCACGGGTGTCAGTTCCCCTGGAACTGGAGTCACAGACAGTCGCCAGCCGCCACACGAGCGCTGGGAATTGAACCCGGGTCCTCTGAAGAGCAGTCAGTGCTCTTAACCGCTGAGCCATCTCTTCAGCCTGTATAACATATTTTAAATGACTGAATCGCAGAAATGGAAGACAGATCAGATTCCAGGATTTATGGAAAGTATGAAAAAGAACAGTGGTTATGATTGTAAAATGGCCACCCAAGAGATTTATGTAATAGTAGCAAAGTTATGTATCTTATATCAGTGTCAAAATCCTATGCTATAGATGTACAAGTTGTTAATTACCGTTGGAGGAATTGGTGAAGGATACTTCAGGTCTCTTAGATTGTTTCTTAGAAGTGCACCTAGAAATACAATCTCAAGATGAAATACAACTCAAAAATTATAAGCTCTTTAGAACTTCACTAGACTGTGAACTCTGAGGATGGGGTGGGGTGGGAGGTGAGTCCAGGAATCTGCATTTTCTAGTAGCTAATCGAGTGTCTGAGTAGAAGATACCTGGAGAAGTTGACATGCTGCTTCGGGAGCAGAAGCAGGGGTCTTGATAGACCCAGTCTACAAGCCATGGCTGGCAGTATGCCAGAACAGTGCTGATCCAGCCTGTGCCTGCTAGCCAGGCGGCAGTGTTTTTTAATCCCAGCACTTGGAAGACAGAGGCAGGGGGATCTCTGAGTTTGAGGCCAACCTGGTCTACACAGTGAGTTCCAGGACAGCCAAGGCTACACAGAAAAACCCTCTCTTGAAAAACCAAAACAAGGGACTGGAGAGATGGCTCAGTGGTTAATAGCACTGACTACTCTTCCAGAGGACCAGGATTCAATTTCCAGCACCCACCTGGCAGCTCACTACTGCCTATAATTCCAGTTCCAGGGGACCAGACACCCATGGCAAAACACTAATGCACATAAGATAAATAAATTCAAAAATCTAAAAAAAGGGAAAAGAAAAAGAAAAACCAAAACAAAAAAGTCTGAGGGAGGGGCTGGAGAGATGGCACTTATTCTTGTCGAGGACCCCAATTCAGTCCCCAGCACCAAGTGGTAGTTCACCACTCTTGGTACCTCCAGTTCTAGGAGATCTGACGCCCTCTTCTGACCTCTGCAGGCAAAACACGCATACGTATAAAGTAAATAAATGAGTAAATATTTTAGAGAAATTTTTGTTTTGTGTATAAAATTTCAGTAAGAAACAGTATAAAATGCCAAGAATATATCCACCTTACTCTGAGTCAAAACAACATAAAATGTAAAACAGTCTGAGGGAAATATTCCTGTCATAAAGTCTATAGTTTTTTGTTTGTTTTCAAGATGGGTTTTCTCTGTGTAACAGTTCTGGCTGTCCTGGAACTCTCTCTGTAGACCAGGCTGGCCTTGAACTCACAGAGATCTGCCTGCGTTTCCCTTCTGAGTGTTGGGATTAAAGGTGTGTGCTGTCACTACTTGGCCATGCCTATAGTTTAACTGAAGCAGAAAATAATAATCATAGTCCATTAAATTGCTATGAGATGATGGATATTTTGAGGAAAATAATTAAAGCATTATTTAGGGGTTAAAGATAGAAAAATTACTAAATAGCAAGTTTAAGTCGGGTTTGAATACAGAGCGGGAACATTTATGCCAAGGGAGGTAACCATTGTGATATAACCTCAATTAAGACAATATCAGTGGTTATCATATTTAAGTTTGAGATACTAAAGGAATGCCCTCCAAGGGACATTGCTACCTATTCTAAATGTATAATGCATTTGCAGTTGTACAAGGGACAGTTATAGCATATTTGGCATAATAATGACCTGATTGAATATATAATGTTTTTACCACTGAACATGGGATAGTTATATCATGTTTAGGAGTTATTATGACCTGATTTGTGTTTTAATATGGAAATTAATCATGACATAAGGAGATTTGATTGTGTCAAGTTGACAAGGGGTGGACTTGTGATGGCTATTCTTGATTGTCAGCTTGACTTCGTCTGGAATGAACTACAGTACAGAAAATGAAGGGCACACTTGTGAGGGTGTAAGAGGTTGTTTTTGCTTGGTTTGAAGTGGGTGAATCCACCTCTAGTCTGGACCTTTGAGGTAGGAGGACACACGCCTTTGATCTGGATCTTGAGGAGGGAAGACACCCTTAATCTGGACCACACATTCTGCTGGAAGCCAATATAAGGTCATAGAAGAAGGAAGCTTTTGCTCTTTGCCTGCTTACCCTGCCTTACTAACACATCCATTCCTTCACTGGCACTGGAGCCTACTTCTTTGGGTTTCCAGCATATACTGAAGACCAACAGAGACACCCAACCTTATGGACTGAGCAACTACTGGGTTCTTGGACTTCCCATTCATAGCCAGCCATCATTGGATTAGCTGGACTGAAGCCTGTAGGTCATTCCAATAAATCTCCTTTATTTAAAAAAAATACATATATATATATTCATATATCATTCTGTAAGTTCTGTTACTCTAGAGAACCATAATATAGCTATGACCAGTATAGATCTGGAGGAAGAAAGCTCCCATATAAACTTTCAAGAGCTAGCAAAGGAAAGAAGGTGTTGGTAGAATAAGGATGAGCAAGGAGAGCAATTTGTGATGGGGTTCTAGGGGCGCTAAGAGTGGAGAAGATGCTGGGCGGTCGGTGGTGGCGCACGCCTTTAATCCTGGCACTCAGGAGGCAGAGGAAGGCAGATCTCTGAGTTCGAGGCCAGCCTGGTTCCAGGACAGGCTCCAGAGCTACAGAGAAACTGTCTCGGAGGGGGAAAAAAAGAGTGGAGAAGGTGTACTTAACTGATTGAAATGGGAGGTCACTGTTGGATTTGGAGTAGAAGAATGCCATGACCCAACCTACATTTTTAAAAGGCAATTCTGGGAAGCTGGAGAGATGGCTCAACATCTAAGAGCGCTAGCAGAGGATTTGGGCTCCCAGAACAACATGGTGCTTCCCAACTATCCCAAACTCCAGTTCCAAGGGATCCAATACCCTCTTGGACCTAAGGGCAGCAGGTATACATGGTGCACATACCATCATGAAGGCAAAACACTTTAACACATGAAATCTCAAAAGTAAAATAAAAAGAATCAGTCTGGTTATGTTGAGATGAGGCAGTTGAGGACCATGGTAAGAAGGTGGAGAGAGAACAACCCAGGCTGGAGAAGGCTTTGCAGTTGAGATTGCATACTGATCTTGCAGAGGACCCGAGTTTGATTCCCAACACCCAAAATGTGTGGCTCTATCCCCAGAGGATCTGAACCCTCTTCTGGCATCTGTGGGCATCTGCATTCACATGTACACTCGCACATATACACATAAATAAAATAAGATGAAACTTAGGAGACAAGGGAAAGCATAACCTTCAGAAGCTTTGTCAGTGCTCCTGAGGTGACACTGAGGTGACAGTGTTCAGGAGGACCACCAGGAATTTGAGTCCAGCCTGGGCTACAAAATGAGACCCTGTTTCAAAATACAAACAGAAAAAAATATAATAGCACAACATTTATAACTCTGAAAAACATACCAAGTGAGAGAGACCAGACATAAAAGGACAAATATGTGTTGGTATGTGAGGTGCCTAAAATAAGCCCAGAGAGATAGAGTTAAGTAAAACAGGCTACCAGAAGCTGGGGCAAGATAGGAGAGAGAATAATTGTTCAGTCTGTATAGAATTTCTGTTGGGTTCATAAAAAAAAAAGTTTCAGGAATGGACAATGTAACATTCATTGTATACTAGTGTACAAGAAATTTCTGCTACTGAATTAATTATATAGTGACAAAAAGCACGTTTTTTGTTTTTTGGTTTTTTTTTTTTTGAAAGTGAAGGGCTGGACTGAGGGTATAGAGCAATAGAGCACTTGAGTAACATGCTCCAAGGATCTGGGTTCAATCCCCAGTACATATTTAAAAAGCATAAGGAAGCTGCCAGGGATGGTGGTGCACGCCTTTAATCCCAGCACTCAGGAGGCATAAGTAAATAAGCAAAAATAAAAATAAAAAAAAATCCCCATCATTTCTGTTCTGGGTTGATTTTAGGCATCGTCTATGACTTGAATCCCCTTGCAGATTTTTTAATACATGTTTCTTGCACTCCTTTGTACTTCGTATTGTAGTCATCACAATTAAAGAGAATAATGTCCCTGTGTACAGGCCATTATTATCGGAAGACCAGGAGAGAGCCAGTTATTACAAAGTGAGCCAACTAAAGTGTTAGAAGGCCTTGAACTTGAGATATTCTTGTCTCTGCTTCCTCAGGGTTATATTACAGTGTTGTTATGCTCACAAGAGCATATCGTTTAAATACTATATTTTAAAATAATGTGTGTGTACACTAAGGAAAACTATTCTCTCAAATACTGTTTTTTGAAAATAATGTCTTGAGTGCACTTCAGTAATTTTCTTGCTAAAACAGCATTTCTACTAATGCCACAGAGCCGATAGGGAGAACGCCTTGAGGACTGGGAGGTTTTGTGGCGCAGCGTATTTAACAACCGTGACAACTCAAGAATTGTAAGCAGCCTCGTCTCCTTGTCTGGGATCCGTCGGCAGCATTGTGTCTACTGGCAAACCTTCCACATTCTGCTTCAGCCAAAGCCGTGCCGATGATGGTCTGGGAAATGTTTACAGAGTGTTTTCAGGTCTTGGTAGTATCTGTATTTAAAACAGATTTCCTTTCAAAAGCCACCGTTCTAAAAAAAAAAAAAATGTAGCAAATTTGAAGTAAAATAGCGTGAGTCTAAAATTGCTTCTCAGTCTTGATGAAACAAAGGCTGGGGTGTTGCCGTGGCCCGGAGCGAGCTCTCACTGCTTTGTAGGATTTCAGAGGTGAATTTCGATGGCTGGAAGATAGATGGATGCCAGATGCAGTTTGACATAGATTCAGGCAGCTGCTCCGAGGCTAGGTTTCATTAGCTGGTAAGTGCGCCAGCAGACGCAGCAGTGTGGGCCCACATGCCAAAAGGACAGTGAGAGAGAGCAATACAATATTCACTAAGTGATTTTAATCTCGGAGATTGAGTGTCGCCCAATCACTTTCCAAGTTATAGAAAACAATGCATTTGAAGCCATTCGAGGGTCCAGGTCTTTGTCCACCTGGGGAAGAAATTTTTTCCCCCTCTTTTGTTTGTCTGTTTTAAAACAACAGTCACAAAAAAAGTTCATTAAGCCCATACAGGTAGTTTGCAATTAAAAATCATGTCAAGCCGGGTAGTGATGGCGCACACCTTTGATCCCAGCACTTCAGAGGCAGAGGCAGGCAGATCTCAGTGAGTTCGAAGCTAGCCTGGTCTACAGAGTGAGTTTCAGGATAGTCAGGGCTGTTACACAGAGAAACCCTGTCTTAAAAAAAAAAATCCTGTCAAATTCCCTAGCACACACACCCTTCCTAAAAATGATCACAGCAAGGGACCAGTGAGTATGTTTAAGTGAAAGTCTTAGATGAAGTCCCCAGGCCTCTGCCAGCCTTCGAGTTGTCCTCTGCGATCCCTGTCAAATCCATTCTCTAAAACAAACAACAACAAACATAACAAAACAGAAGTCTACACAGAGAAAGCTTATGTGTTTTTGAGACCATGTGATCTGCATAGGTAGTGTTGAAAACTACGTACACGGCCTCATCTAGTGAACTTAAAAAAGTTCGAAGGGAGTTTAACAAGTTTTAAAGATAAACTAAATAAAGGCTCCCTTCTTCAGGCAGCAAAACAGGGGCACTGGAGCCCAGCTTGCTGCCTGGAGTCAGTGTCATGAAGCTGTCCCCTCACGGTGTCCTGAAAGAGCCAGGAACAGCAGGTGTTGTATTTAGCTCTCAGCAGAGGACTCTCAGTATTTCTGTGTTCTAGATGTCTTCTTCTTACACAGATATCCTCGGGAAATTTAGCATCTATTGTTATGAGAAAAGTTAGTGTGCACAGAGAACCCTGGAGAACCTTGGAGGAAAGTGCCAATGAATGAATCCAAGTAGCCACTGTGGTCATTACTGTTAACTACCAACCAATACAAAGCCACTTTTTTCTTTGACACTTCAATTCATTTTCCTCCTCAGTGAAACCATACATTTAAGCATCCTGGTTCAGTGACTTCTTTTATGTGTGTTGTATCTCTTTTGTTTGTCCTTTGTGGTTTTGTTTGCTTGCTTTATGGTGCCGGGGACCATAAAGACTTGAACTCACACGTGTCAAGTCTGTTCTACCATGGATCTGTATCCTTCCCTAAGTTTAAAAGGGAGACTGATTTTATTTGGGTAGTATTGTGCTAAGGTAAAAAAAAAACTGTTGATGTATTAAACTTGCACAGCTAAACATGTGCTGTTCCGGCCTGAGAGGTATGAGTAGGAGTTCCTAAGGAGGATTTGCGTGATATATATTTATATATAGTTATTTATATAATATATAAAATTATATTTATATTATAAATATAAAGTGTAAAATATATTTATATATTATATATACTATATAAATTACAGTATATATTTTTCATAAAAGCACAAAGCCTCATAAAAGACATTTCTAACTTTATTCTTACATATATTCTATTATATTAAATACTATATAATACTTATTATATTCATGAATATATATCTTCTTATATATATATTTATTCACATGGACTGTAGATAAAATGCCTAATGGATAGCAGCCTTTGGGGACACTGAGAACCTGAGGATGTGCTTTTTTACCGTCCTTCCAGTCCTTAGCCTTATAACCTCAGTTATGAGAAACAAAGACCCGAGGTCATTTAAGCTGGTGATTGTCAGTGCCTGAAGCCCCTAGCCTCTCAACCCGGGGTCAGAGAAATCTCTGTGTCTGTGATTCGCACCAGCGTCACGGGACCAGAAGGATGGGTATATCTACTCCAAGCAGTTATTTTTTGTATGTGTTCTCTGTTCTCAGGCTCACTTACCAAGCTCTTATTACTTGCATTTTGTTTCTTTGATTGTTTTTCCAGACAGGGTTTCTCTGTGTAGCCCTGGCTTTCCTGGAACTAGCTCTGTAGACCAGGCTGGCCTCCCAAACTCACAGATCCACCTGCTTCTGCCTCTTGAGTGTTGAGATTAAAGGGGTGCACCACCATCTCTGGGCTCCTGCATTTTAAAGCCATTGAAGAATGTAGCTGATTTGTTCGAGTCTTTGTTGTGATTTCCTCTTACAGTATAATTAAGGAAAAGGACAAGATAATTAAGAATTCAGAGTGTAGGGGCTGGAGAGATGGCTCAGTGGTTAAGAGCATTGGCTGCTCTTCCAGAGGTTCTGAGTTCAATTCCCAGCAACCACATGGTGGCTCACAACCATCTGTAATGAGATCTGGCGCCCTCCTCTGGTGTGGGGGCATACATGGAGGCAAAATGTTGTATACATAATAAATAAATAAATCTTTTTAAAAAAAAGTATTAAGAGTGTAGCTGAATGTGGCAGCAGCTGACATGGTGGCTCATGCCTATAATCCCAGCATATGGAGGGTGTAGAAAGTGGGTCAACAAGTCAAAGTCATAGCAAAGGTAGTGAGTTATACTGGTGAGACCTCCTCTAAAAACAACAAACCCGTGCAAACTCAACCAAAACAACACACCAGTTGAGAGTCTTACCCTTTACTCCTGGTGGTTTGTGAGACAATCTCGGTTAAACTTTGCATAGGACCTCACAATTATATTACATTATGTACATTGTATACATTAGTACATTCAGATAATGTTAGATAAAAATAGTGGGACTGGTTTTATATTGAATTGCAGCGGCAGGGGGCAGTTTGAATGCTAGTCAGCTGAGAAGATTTTTCAGTAAGAGTAGCTTTTCCTGTCTTCTATCCTGACCTAATACAGGGATGGAGTTGCATCTCCTCTCTAAGGCACTATAGCTTTGTCACAGACCCTTACATAAGATCTGTCACAGTGCAGTGCTGACTAAGCCTGCTGGAGATAGGTAGCTGGATTCTCCAACTCCAGAGGCCACCAGCATGGTGGGGAACTCAGTGAGCAGTCTGTTGTAATTGCTAGCAACAGTAGCCTCCACCATTGGTCCTCATTTTCCTCAGCAGCAACACTAGACTCTGACTGTGGCTCCTGCCCTCTACCTCCTTGTTGAGGCGTGATCCTGTGTGATCTAGCCTGTCTTCAGACTCATGATTCTCCTGCCTGAGCTCCTGAGTGTGCTGCCCTAGCTAACCTCTGCTTGAGCTCCTGATGGTGCCCCCATAGCTAGCCTCTATCCATTTTTACAGATGGGGAGACTAAGGTCATTGCCAGATCAAGCTAGAACTTGAAACCCTGTGTGTTCCAGGAATGTTTGACTTCAAAGTCAGTGTTCTTAGAAATGTCAAATATATTGACAATAGCTTGCTCTAAATGATACTTCATTATAAATAATCTCAAAATGCTCTATATGGTTTTCCTACAAAAGAACCAAAATCTAATGGCATAACAGCGGCCAACCTCGTGAAGAGCTTCTGTGGAGACAGTCACGAAGTCAGGATGATGTGTGACTCAAGGTGCCTCTACTATGCTGCATACCGTCTGGGCTGGGAGGGAGGGTTGGGGTGGCTGCTGTGGAGTCATACGCAGCACCCCTTGTGTGGTGGGGGCAGAGGAGTGTGAGCAAACGTTACGCAGAGCAGCTTCATGCCCCACCCAATGGTTCATCATGGCATTTTAGGCTGTGTGTGTCATCGGCCTATGTGGGCTGGAACAGCACGGAAGCAAGCATAGTAGCAGTATCTGGAAATACAAATACCAGTGGAAAGACATTGTGTTACCTGTGGCCCCATAGCGCCGATGCTTGTGAAATCTGTACTTTGGGGGCTCTCTGTCTTTCTAGATAATGCTTTCACTAGCTGAAACCAACTTAACGTTTTCTATTTAAGTGTCTAAGATTTAGTTGTAAAATTTCTCTCGAAGCTAAAGCTGTTTATAGAAACTAGCTGGTGTGTAGGCATACTAAAAAGAAAAAGACAGGCTATATTTAAAAAAAGATATGTTAACGTTTTTCTGATCCATGCCACTAGGTAGGCAGACAGACAGATCCCCACACATAGTTCTCATCAGAGTTTGCTTTTAGAAATGAGCTTCGGCAAAGAGCCTCTCACTCGACATTTAACCAAAGTAGCACTGCAGATTCCCAGCATGGGCTCTGTTGCCCAGACTGAGAGGCTTCCTGAGCCAGTCTCCAAGTGCACAGCAGCGCAACTGCTGGCCTCACCGACTGCCCTGTAATCTGGGCTTGCTATGCAACTTCAAGGGCAGTTGCCAGTTTTAGAGGGTGTGGCACAGCTGGACTGTCACCATCCTCACCCAGGGGATGGCAGTGTCACAGTGGTTTCCTGACAGCACAGATTTACTGAGTTCTTAGAGTGTTGGAGAGCTGCTTGCACATCAGCAGAACATGTGTAGATTTGCAACCATAGCTCATGCAGGAACTTCCCGTTTATATAGCGCACTAATGTTCTATACCCTTAGTTTTATAGAGACCTTAATTTTTTCTCTAGGTGTATCAGACTTGGTTAGCGCAAGGAGGTCCTATGAAAATCTTACTTTACACAGTTGTTGCTGTGGTCAGTGTTATTACATACTTTGCATAGGCAGTGTTGATATTTCCTTTTCTCATGACTGGGATTAATTAGAGTGTTAAGGTATTCAGTTGAAATAAGAGCTTTAGATCATTCCAAATCAGGACATTAAAAAAAAAAAACAGTGATCAGTGTTTTAAAAACCCTCCTTGCAGTTAGCTGCTTTTATTCATTTTTTTCTTTCTTGCCTACCTCATTCTCCCTTTTTAACCTCCATTTACAGTCTTTGGTTTAAGGGGGAAAGTCAAATATATAGAAAATTAAAAGCCGCATGGTAGAGGCACACACCTTTAATCCCAGCACTTGGGAGGAGAGGCAAGTGGATCTCTGAGTTAGAGGTCAGCCTGGTCTGCATGGTCGGCAACGTGAGTTCCAGGACAATCAGGGCTACATGGAGAAACCCTGTCACAAAAGGGGGGGAGGAAAAAAAGAGAGGGGGGAGGGAGAGGTGGAAAAAAAAGAAAGAAAGGAGACAAAAGAGTAAGAGTAAATAGCTGGAGAATGCGTATTAATGTGTGTGGTGGTGCTCCGGCTCTGTGGTACTCTTCCTTCTCAAGAGTATAGCTTTGCTTGGTTTGTAAATCCTGAAAAACTGGAGTCTCAATGTTTTGTCTGCCACCACCATTTCTTATTGGCCTCAGTTTCCTTTAATGATCAATAGTAATACAAAGCCTTTGTAAAATGCTTCCACATGCATTACCTTAGCCGGGCAGTGGTGGCGCAGGCCTTTAATCCCAGCACTGGGAGATAGAGGCAGGTGGATTTCTGTGAATTCAAAGCCAGACCTGGTCTATAGAGCTAGTTCTATGGCTGGCTCCTTAGCTACTGAGAAACCCTGTCTTGAAAAACCAATGAATAAATAAATACCCTCCAAACATTACTTACCTTGATTTCTCATGATCCTGAGAGATTGGTGGTACATTTATTATATTTTTTGGATAAGAAAACTAAGATATAATGAATCTTAGAGGTTACAAATCTCCTAGGGAGGTTTGCCCACCCATATTTGCCTAATGCCTATACCTCAATATCCCAGTTCCATGAGTCTGGGCAGGATATAAAAGGATATGTTTTGTGTGTGGGGGGGGGGAATCACCACTTTCTCAAACATTCCTCTGCATTTTTCTGTGGTCCACCTCGGCTCCCACCTGTAGTCACAAGCTAAGCTTTTATGACCAGTATGTGGTTTACTGTGTTGCCTCCACCTGTATGTTACAGAAAACCCAACAAACGGTGCCTTGAACCTAAGATTCCATGGTCCCATAATTGGCTGGTGTGACAGTTGCAGTAATGCTCTCCTGTGTTACTGTACATGGGGAAAGGGACTTAATGTGCTTAGGTTCCAGTTCTTGAGACAGGGCACTGCTCTGGATTATCTAGCTGTGCATTTGTGTTCATGAGAGTACTTATAAGGAGGAGGCAGGAGGACAAAAGGCAGAGGAAATGAGGTTGCAAATACTGTTTGGAACGATGTGTTTTGAAGCTGCAGGAAGTAGACAGAAGCCTAGGAATGTAGGCAGCTCCTCGAAAGTTAGAAAAGACAAGGAAATAGAAGAAACACTTTGATTTTAGACTTCTGGCCTCCAGAACTAAAGAGAGTAAGTTTGTATTAGGATGGCCAGACCCTATATTGAGAACACATAGTTGGGTAACTGGTTGTTACAATAATCGCTCCACATATGACTTGGTAAAAGCCACTCACTCGTTGCATTGGGTTACAAGGTCCTCCACAGCCTGCCCTGCTCTTCCCATATTAACCCATCCCAGCACTGCTCTTCCCATATTAACCCATCCCAGCACTGCTCTTCCCATATTAACCCATCCCAGCACTGCTCTTCCCATATTAACCCATCCCAGCTCCCTCAGCTCCACCTCCCCATCCTCCCGCCCACAGAACCTGCTGCCTTTGCTGCTCTCTCTTCAGCAAACCCTCTGCCTCAGAGCTGCTTGGCCTGCAGCCTCACTGCCTGCAGGTCCTGACTCAAATGCCGTCTGTTCAGCTTTATTCTGTTTTTCTCATGTTCCTGGCTTCTGTGACCTAGGACATACGGTGGGCATTAAATCCATATTCGTTGAGTATATGCAGAACTCTGATTAATTTAGTAGGACTAATTACTAGAAGTGAATTCCCTGCATTACAGATTTGAACATTTTAAAAGGTTCTTGGAACACGTGACTAAAACCCTATTCTGCCCGAGGTCAAATCAATTCATATCCCATCAGCAACTGTGAGACAACCCTGTCCACTTTATACTCATCAGTCATAAACAACTCCAGCCAGCTTGGTACATGGAAATTCTATTTCTTTTACATTTATATGGCTTTTATTAGGTGAATTTGTATTTTTATGGTATTTATTAGCTTCTGTCTTTTGCCCATCCTTCTAATGGCAATCTGATTTTAGTGTTTTTCTAGTTTAATGCTGATGTTTTCCTGACCGATTTGTAGACTCTAACAGCTAGTCTATGTTGCAAATATTTTTCCTAGTTTCCTAATTTTTTTCAATTTTTCATATGTATTTGATTTTTTAAAAAATGTACTCATTTTACTTTTTTCCCTTTTTTATTTGGAAAGCTCTTATCTAGTTCTGAAATCAACTGTTCACCTATGATTTCTTTCTACTTTTTTATGTTTACGATTTTTTTTTTAAGCAGGGTTTCTCTGTGTAACAGCTCTGTCTGTCTGTCTGCCCTGGAACTTGCTTTGTGGACCAGGCTGATCTTGAACTCAAACTCTCTGAGATCCACCTGCCGCTGCCTCCCGAGTGCTGGGACTAAAGGCGTGTGCCATCACTGCCCAGCTATGTTTATGATGTTTTATGTTATTAGTTAATCCCTGGCGTGGTGCTTGCTGTGTGGACACAGTGCATGTACCTCGGTAACACCTTCTTGAAACACTAAGCCTTCGTAGTTGGTAGGGCTGTTTCAAGTGTTCAGTTCAGATTTATTCTGTTGTTTAA
The DNA here is from genome assembly GCA_004026605.1 of Ondatra zibethicus. Classification (NCBI taxonomy): domain Eukaryota; kingdom Metazoa; phylum Chordata; class Mammalia; order Rodentia; family Cricetidae; genus Ondatra; species Ondatra zibethicus. The sequence goes on along the minus strand of PVIU01001885.1, from coordinate 52,579 downwards.
AGACCAGAACCCAACCCTTAATTATTGTAGCTTTTAAATAGGGTTTGGACTCCTTTTCAAAAAAGTATTTTTAACAGGCTGGAGAGATGAGGGCTCAGCATTAAGAGCACTTGTTGCTCTTGCAGAGGTCTTGGGTTCTATTCCCAGAACCTGTATGGTGGCTCACAACCATTGGTTTCTCCAGTTCTAGGGGATCTGATGCCTTCCTCTGACCTCTGTGGGCACCAGCACCTGTATGGTGGCTCATAACCATTGGTTTCTCCAGTTCTAGGGGATCTGATGCCTTCCTCTGACCTCTGTGGGCACCAGGCAGAAACATGGGGCACACAGACATATACACAGGCCCTACCATACACATAAAATAAAAATAAATCTTAAACAATTTTTTAAAAATTTTTAAGAAAGTTGTAGCTGCACGGTGGTGGTGCACGCCTTTAATCCCAGCACTCAGGAGACAGAGACGGGTGGATCTCTGAGTTTGAGGCCAGCCTGGTTTAGAGAGTGAGTTCCAGCATAGCCAGGGCTACACAGAGAAACCGTGTCTGGGGAGGGGCGGGGGGAAGACAGGTATGGTGGCACACAACTTTAATCCTAGCACTCCAAAGGTAGAAGCAGGTGTATCTCTGTGAGTTTGATGCCAGCCCGGTCTACACAGTAAATTCCCAGGCCAGCCAGAGCTACATGTCTGAGACCCTCTCTCTCTCTCTCTCTCTCTCTCTCTCTCTCTCTCTCTCTCTCTCTCTCACACACACACACACACACACACACACACACACACACACACAAAAGCGCGCACGCACGCATACATATATATGTTGGTTCTCATCTGTTGGTTCTAAATAAATTCTGAGATCATTCTGTCAAGTTTAGGAGTAGTTACAGATTTAATGTCTGAAAATTAAAATCAGGTCTTACCATTCTTCCATGGAAAATCTCTTCCTAACTCCTCCTGGCCTTCTAGGACCTGCCCCAATTGATCTCTTTCATTTTTGCATGGCCACTCCCCCCTGGAATTTAACCACGAGTACATGCCAGTGTCCTGCGTTTTTTCTACCTCCCTGTCTTTGCTCCAGCCACCCTATCTGGTCATAGTGACCTTGATTAATGTCCTTGTCTGACTGACCTAAAACCAATCACCATCTCTCTCAGTACCTACTTCCTCGCGGACCGGCTTTGTGCATGGTTCAGCCACCATGTGACCTACTCTACCACAGTGGCTTAGTCTTTCCTCAGGGGAAAGACTCTCTATTCCCAGGGCGTCAGGCATGCTAGGCAAGAGGATTGGTTGGTTGGTTGGTTGGTTGGTTGGTTTTGTTTTTTGTTTATTGGGATTGGGCTTCTCTGTGTTACAGCCCTAGCTTTCCTGGAACTCGTTCCAAAGCAGACTGGCCTGAAACTCAGACATCCTCCTGCCTCTGCTTCCTGAGTGCTGGGATTAAAGACATACACTGCCACCACCACCGCCGGCTAGGCAAAAGTGTTTCTACTGAGCTATATACCTTCCGTCCTCACCTTCATCTTGTATGTCTCCTATTTACCATGCTGCCGTCAGACAGTCTGTGGTATGACTGAATTAGAAGAAAACATTAGACTAGAATTTCGAAAATAGACTGTTGCAGCAACTGGTGTGAAAGATAAGTTAGGACTTGATTAAGGTTGCGATGGCAGAACTAGGATGTCTGGAAAATGGCAAGAGAACAGCTCTGAACCTTGAGCCTGCTGAGTGAGGGTGAGAGGACGATTCTCTGAAGCCCGTTTCCAACCCAGACACAAAATGGGTATTTAAGAAGGGTCTGATTAGGTCAACTTTATTTATAACGTTTCTTTATTTGGGAATGGGGGCAAGGCAGGTGTATGCATGGTGTGTGTGTGGAGGGCAGAGGATAGCTTGTAGGATTCCAGAGATTGAACTGAGGTCATCAGGCCACTAAGTCACCTCGCCATCTCCTAGACCAGTTCTAGTTGTGCTGTGATTCGGAGATACCCTTATGATAACCAGTAGAAATATCCAATATGCAAGGGGCTATAAATAGGCTAATTATATACTGCTACTGTTCAGAGGAGCACTTGGATTGGAAGAGGAACATAATTATTAATAATTAGGTTAACAAACATATGCCAGGAATGACTCTTATTTGAACTGGGATGTATATATGGTCTTCCCACATTAAAAAAGAAAAAGGAAAAAGTCAAACCTAAAGCCGAGAGATAAGTTATTAGTATGTAGGTGCCCTGAGAACGAGCACAGCTGCCTACTGAGGGTTTACAGGATGAGAATAAGAAAAAAGAGGCAAAGACAAAACCCTAGCAAGTATGCTTATTGGTTATCAACTGGGAAAAGTTTCCTCAATATTCTTATGCCCAAATTTCCCTTATACTTGAGTATCCCGACCAGTCACCCTATGGCACACTCCCATGCCCAGTGCATGCTTCCCTTTGACCCCGGACTGCAGTCAAGAGAGTTTTGCTTTAGTTCTAGGCGCTGTGGATAGCTCGGTGGAAGAGCACTTACCCAGTTGCATAGTGGCCTTGCTTTGATCTGCAGCTTAGGGGCAAAGGTCTAGAGCTGCAGGTTTATAACGAGCCTGGAAGAAGAAGAAGGAGCAAGGCAAACCTCCGGTGGGCAGAAGGGGAAAGAACTGGGAGAACCCATGGGAAGTGGGCAGTAATAGCAGGTGCTACCTATACTGCAGATGACAAGAAATGCTACTTGGACGTGGCATTTAGAAGACCCTCTTTCTGAAGTGGCCAATACAGTTGTCTTGGAGCAGGAGACAAAGCTGTGAAGATTAAAGACAGGAAGAGCCATCTCTGCCCGCTGCGGTACAGCACTATTGTGGGAGAGAATTCCACCTTGTTTTAAGTGAAGGTAGAGCTCGTTGGCTCTGTGGCCTGTTGACTGCTAGAAGCGACTGTAGAAAAGAGCAGAACTGAGTAGCAGGGGATATAAGAAATGCCGTCTGCAGTCAGCTACCTGTTGGGAGTGCCTACATAGTGGTTGAGCGCTACAGTTGATTCCAGAAGCGAGAGAAAAAGGAAAGCATGGTCTAGGTGTCTTTCTGTTTGGTTGACTTGAAATCTAAGTGTTTCCTCTTTCTCTTAAGACTCAAGATGGACACCTTGAAAAGGATGTTAATGTGTCTTCTTGTTGCATTGCTCTGTTGAAATGCCATTGGTAAAATGTTGATAATCCATAAACCTAGATTTACGGGCTGATACTATGTATCCTTATTAAGAGGGATGGAAACAAACTGTTCAGGTGAGCACATTCCCAGAGAGAGAGAGAGAAAGAGAGAGAGAGTTTTGTTATATACATTGGATGGGAAGCAGAGGGGTTTTGTTGTTTGTTGGTTGGTTGGTTTTTGAATCACTTTCTCCATCTGTAGGTCTAGCTGGTTCTGAACTTATGATCCTCGTGCCTCAGCGTCCCAGGCACTAGAATTACAAGTGTTTTAATTATGGCTTCTTTTTTAATTATTTGTTTATATTTTATGTACATTGGTGTTTTGCCATGGGTGTTGGGTCCCCTGAAACTATAGTTATAGACAAATGTGAGCTGCCATGTGGGTGCTGGGAATTGAACCCAGGTCCTCTGGAAGAACAGTCAGTGCTCTTAACTGTTGAGCCATCTCTGCAGCCCCCTAGTTATAGTTTCTATTTCTGTAACAAAACACCATAACCAAAAAGCAGATTGCGGAGGAAAGAGTTTATTGTAGTCCATCTTTGGAGGAAGTCAGGACAGGAGCTCAAGCAGGGCAGAATCCTGTAGGTGGGAGCTGATGCAGAGGCCATGGAGGGTGCTGCTTACTGGCTTGCTTCCCATGACTTGCTCAGCCTGCTTTCTTATAGAACCCAAGACCACCAGCCCAGGGATGGCATCTTCCACAATGGTCTGGGCCCTCTCCCATCAATCACTAATTAAGAAAATGCCCAAGCTGGGTGGTGGTGGCACACGCTCTTAATTCTAGTGCTGAGGAGGCAGAGAGACAGGCAGATCTCTGTGAGTTTGAGGCCAGCCTTGTCTACAGAGAGGGTTCTAGAACAGGATCCAAAAGCAACAGAGATAAAGCTGGGCAGTGGTGGCACACGCCTTTAATCCCAGCACTCAGGAGGCAGAGTTAGGCAGATTTCTGGGAGTTCGAGGCCAACCTAGTCTACAAGAGCTAGTTCCAGGACAGGCTCCGAACCTACAGAAGAAACCCTGTCTCAAAAAACAAAAACAAAACAAACAAACAAAGCTACAGAGAAACTCTGTCTCAGGAAGAAAGAAAGAAAGAAAGAAAGAAAGAAAGAAAGAAAGAAAGAAAGAAAGAAAGAAAGGCAAAGAAAAGAAAGCAAATGCCCTAGCAGCTTGTCTACAGCCAATCTGTTTGGAGGTGTTTTTTCAGTCGAGGTTTTCTCCTGTCATGTGACTCTAGTTTGTGTCAAGTTGACATAAAACTAACCAGCACAAAGTGTGTACCATCATGCATGGCGAAAAAGTGGATTTTTTCCCCCCTTGAGATATGGTTTCTCTGTGTAGACCTGGCTGTCCTGAAACTCAGGCTGGCCTTGAACTCAAGAGATCCATCTTCCTCTGCCTCCCAAGTGCTGGGATTCAAGGCCTGTGCCACCATAGCCTAGCTGAAAAGGTGAATTTTTAAGGAAAAGAAAAAAAAATTTTAGAAGCCCTATTAAAACAAAGCAACAACATTAGAATAAAAAGCTGCCTTGTTTTCTGGTCTGCTGTCTCACAGTGAGAAACTTTTATATGTTCACTGCCTCAGAAGGAAGAAAGCAAGGACACCAGCAAGAGAATCAGGTGTTCCGTAGCTCTGCAAAGGCCTCAACACTCTGAAAATAGAGAGTTCAGGCATAATGTGCGACGGACCAAAGGCTGTTGTGAGCTGTGTGCAAGAGTTGTTGAGAGCTTGTATTCTGCCCCTTTTTTCTGTGGGAGTTATTTCCTGTTGTTGACTCGAGTTCTTTATTTAGACCCACCTGGCTTCAGAGCGCCTGCTAGCTTGCAGAGGGAAGTGTGCACTTAGACAGTCTCTTTGAGAAAGACCTACTGCTCGTGCATTCGACAGCATGATGTGCACAGACGGCAAGATCCTGTATCAACATGATCTTGTTTCCATTTAGAAACATGCACCTGTAATCCCAGCCTCCCTAGAGTCTGAGGCAGCAGGACAGGGAGGTTCGGACCAGCCTGTACAATTTTTAGCAAGGCTGTCTCATACTAAAATTTAAAGAGAGTGAGTGACAGAGATACAGCCAGAAGTGAAGTGCTTGCCTGGCATTGGTATGACCCATGGTCCAACTGCAGTATCACAAAGTAAATAAATAAACAGATAGATAGGTAAATAAATATGCATATATATGTATGTGTGTATGTATATATATTCATATGCTAAGTAAGTTCTTTGGAGTTTTGAGGAGGTGATCAGATGGCCTTTAAAGTTTGTAAGGAAGTGTAGCCCTTCTTGCATGGTAAGAGTTAACTAGCAATCAAGAAATATGCCCGAGCACAGCTGGGAGCCCTGCTGGACAACCTTCTCATTACTGTGACATTGCCATTGAGCTTTGCCGTTGCTGGTTTTGAATCAGGGTCTCACTGTGTAACCCAGACCTTGAACTTGACATCCTCATGTCTCTAATTTTCAGGTACTCAGATTACAGACATGTGACACCAGGCTTCTTGCTCAGCCCTTTATTAAGAATATTTATATAGTCGGGTGCTGGTGGCACACGCCTTTAATCCCAGCACTGGGGAGTCAGAGGCAGGCAGATCTTTGTGAGTTCAAGGCCAGCCTGGTCTACAAGAGCTAGTTCCAGGACAGGCTCCAAAGCTACAGAGAAACCTGTCTCAAAAAACAACAACAAAAAAGAATATTTATATAAAACTATTAAAATATATAAATACATAATAATTAAATTTTTAGTATAGAATAATACCACAAAATTAAGGAGAATAAATTGCTACTAACATCATGGGAGATAATGAATATTTACTGTATATATGTCCACTGTGTCTGAGTGTTTGCTTGCATGTATATCTGTGTGTCACATATGTGCCTGGTACATTTGAAACTGGAGCTAAAGGTAATTGTGAACCATCACATGGATGCTGGGAACTGAACCTGGCTCTTCTATGAGAGCAACAAGTGCTCTTAGCCTTGAACCATCTCTAATCCATGTCCAGTATTTTTTTTAACAGACATTGGATACTGTATATAAAAATTTCCTCTTAAGTTCTGCTTTGTGGGATTCATAAAGAGGAAAACAAAGAAAATGTATTTCTTTAACTTAGTAAATTCTGAAACAGTAAATTAGAATTCTTAAATTGTAACACATTTATTTGGTTTCGATTTTTTTTTTTTTTTTTTTTTTGGATTTTTGAGGCAGGGTTTCTCTCTAGTTTTTCGTGCCTGTCCTGGAACTAGCTCTTGTAGACCAGGCTGGCTTCAAACTCACAGAGATCCGCCTAACTGCCTCCTGAGTGCTGGGATTAAAGGCGTGCGCCACCACCTAAAAGAAATAAACTCTCTAGACTCTTTGTGTCACTCCCCAATTCCATTCCCCTCCTCTCCTCACCAGTAGACAGTGTTTTTATGAACTCTATTGTCTGTCATATAGCTCGTATGGTTCCTACATATGTACTTGTAAGCAGTAAATAACATGCTTTGAAAACTTTCTGTTCTGAGACAGGGTCTCACTGGATCCCTGGCTGATCTGAACTCCCCACGTGCACCAGGCTGGCCTTGAACTCACAGAGACCCACCTGCTTCTACCTCCCTAGTGCTTGAATTAAAGGCATGGACTACCACTCCTGCTTGTTTTACAGTATCGTTTTGTTTTGTTTTGTTTTTCGAGACAGGGTTTCTCTGTAACTTTGGAGCCTGTCCTTGGACTAGCTCTTGTAGCCCAGGCTGGCCTCGAACTCACAAAGATCTGCCTGCCTCTGCCTCCTGAGTGCTGGGATTAAAGGCGTGTGCCACCACCACCGGCTGTTTTACAGTATCTTATACAAGTGGTAATGTATTGTTATGCCTTACAGCCTGCTTTATTGTCTTCAAGCTATTTCTGAGATTTTTCCATTTGTTGATATGTAATAGTTCTTTGAAATTATTGCAGTTTTCAAGTATATGGTTTTGTCCTCATCTGGAACTTTAATGTTGTTTCCAGCGTTTGCCATTATAAGCAGTGTACCATTCTTTTCTGTCTGTCTTTTTGTGTGTGTATCTCTATGGTGATTAAAAACAAGTTTCTCTAGACTCTGGACATAGCCTTTCTATGACCTTCTCCAAGAGAATTAATCCCCAATACCATAAGGAATCTATTATGGTCTTGTCCTGTAGTTAAATATTTGCCAGACTAGCATTGATTTTATACCTTCTTCTGAAGACCTGAAGGTATGAGCCCTAAATCATCTTCTGTTGAACCATAGTTAAGAAAGTCTTGCATGTATATAGGCATGAATGTGCCCTTCAGCTTATTGTTGGATCATTTCAGTTTTTTCTAAAATAACCGTAACCACTTATGTATTCACTAAAACTTTGCGAGAGTTCCTCTTTAAAATTTGTGTGTGTGTGTGTGTGTGTGTGTGTGTGTGTGTGTGTGTGTGTGTGCACTTGTCCATGCAGATTGACACTGGGATGTCTTCAGGTACCTCTCTGTTTATTTCTTTGTGTGTGTTGTGCATCTGTGTATGTATGTTCACTCGTGTGAGTACATGTGTGGGCATGTGTGGAGACCTGAAGTTGAGGATCACTGTCTTCTTGATCACTTTCTAGTCTGCACACTGAGACAGGACCTCTTACCCAATGCAGAGCTCTCTGGTCTAGCTGGTCTAGCTAGCCAGCTTGCTCTGAGCATTCCCTAGTCCCTGTCTCTGCCTTTGAGGACTGAGATTGTAGTTGACTGTCACACCTGCTCAGATTTTACATGGGTTCGGTGGACCCAAACTCTGCCCTTCACACTTAGACAGCAAGTGCTTTATCCACCAGGTCACCTCCCCAGTCCGCCTGCTTTATTATTGTTGTTGTTGTTGTTGTTATTATTATTATTTAGACAGGGTCTCACTATGTAGCCCTAGTTGTCCTAGAATTCATTCTGTAGACCAAGCTGGCCTCAGATTCAGAGATCCACCTGCCTTTGCTGGGATTAAGGAAGTGCACTACCACACCTGGCCACTCCACCTTATTTTTTGAGAAAAGCCCTCACGCTGAACTTGGAACTGAGTTTTATCTAGACTAGCTGCCCAGCAAGATCCGGGGACCCACATGTGTAGAGATTGCTCAGTGCTGGGGCTACAGAGAGACAGAGGAGTATCTGAACATAGATCTGTGCTTACCCTCTGGTCGGCTCCTCAGTTCTGAGCTTCCATTTTGTCTTCATCGTTCATTATAGTTTTTTACCAATTTAAAAGCTACGACATCTTGTTTATCTTTATAATTTGCATATTATTTTACTGTAGTTCCTAACTTTTCAAGTGTTTATTAGACATTCAATTTCCTGTTTTATCTGTTTTTTCTATTGTATTTTTTTTAGCCTATAAAATGTTAACTCAAGCATTCTTTATGAATTCTAAGTATTTTTGTTGAGTCTGTGACTTTCACATGTAACAATCTTTAGTTGCTTTAACTTGGTAGTAGTATATTTTCTTTAACAGATACTTAACTTGGTTGTTTGTTTTTTGAGACAGGGTTTCAATGTATAGTCCTGGCTGTCCTGGAACTTGCTTTGTAGGCTGCCTCGAACCCACAGAGGTCTGCCTGCCTCTTCTTCCTAAGAGTGTGCCACCACTGCCTGGCCATATACTTAACTTAGAATGTAACCAACCAACGTATTGATCGTTTTCTCTGTGGTTTGCGCTTTGAGTATCTTCTTTTTTGGAGTTCTGTATAAATGTCTCAACTAAGGAGATGTTAGTGAAAGTACAGAGTTGTGACATTTGAGACATGGCACATCAATGATAATAGAGAGTGGTTACAGCCAAAGTTTGGGGGAAAGATGGTGCTGTTGGGGTAAAGCCTCCAGAAAACACAGTGGGAATCGATGTCCTGATGGAGGGCCACACAGAAGCAGCTGTGTTGGTGGAGAGATGGGTACTACCAGTTGGGGCCCAACAAAGGCTGCAATGAGGAATACCCAAGCCTTTCTCCCTTCGACCCAATGACCTCCTACTGCTGTCTTAGCTGAATCTAATTGCCAAGCAGTTGGCAAGGCTTCATGGTAAGCAAGTACTCTACCCATTGATCCACATCCTGATTCAAAATTGAAAAGAAATTGTTGAAGTGTTTGATGCTAGGTACTAAACTCAAAGCCCCACATATTAGGCTAGTCCCTTGCCACTATAGTATACCCTCAGGCTAAAAATTGGGGCTTAAATTGGAGTTGCATTTAATAGGTTTAGGGGAGTATTAGCATTTCTGTAGGGTGAAGTATTTTTGTCTATGAAATGGCGTGGGTCTGCATTATGTATCCCTTCATCTGTGAACTTAGGAAAGGCATTTATTGTCTTTACTTTTCGTATGAAGATAGAAATTCTAGAATGTTTATCCTCATAGCTATCAGTTTTCATCATTAAAACTAGAAAGTAAAATGTTCAACAACTTCAAGGTTATAACAAATTGAAGTAAATTAAAGACGGATATGTAATTAGTTAAATTTTTTTCTTATCTTCTTTGTAATTTAGGTTTTAATTTCCTTTCCTTAAAAAAAGGTAGAATCGCCGGGCGATGGTGGCGCACGCCTTTAATCCCAGCACTCAGGAGGCAGAAGCAGGCGGATCTCTGTGAGTTCGAGACCAGCCTGATCTACAGAGCTAGTTCCAGGACAGGCTCCAAAGCCACAGAGAAACCCTGTCTCAAAAAACCAAAAAAAAAAAAAAAAGGTAGAATCTCACTGTGTAGCTCTGGCTGGCCTGGAACTCAGTATGTAAACCAGGCTGACCTCAAATTCAGAGTCTCCTGACTGCCTCCTGAGTGCTGGGATCCAAAGCATTTACTACCGCACCTGGACTAGGCTTTAATTTCTTAAAGAAGTTATACAGAAATGGAAACGGTGTTGAACTTCCTGCTGCCTCACTCTCCTTAGAGCTCGGGTTGAAAGCGTGCACCACCATTGCCCTTAGTGCCGCTGAATCCTGACCTCTTAAGAAAATATTAGAATGCATACGTGTGTGCATGTGCACACACTCTTAGTGTGTACACATGTAGGTTCCAGGCAGCAAATTCAGGTAGTCAGGCTTTATGGCAAGTAGCTTTACCTGCTGAGCCATCACTGATCCTCGCCCTGTTATTTGTTCAGTGAGCTTTTTTACTTAACCTAGTTTCTTTCTTTTTTGCTTTTTTGCTTTTTTGAGACAGGGTTTCTTTGTAGCTCTGGCTGTCCTGGAACTCACTCTGTAGATCAGGCCGACCTTGAACTCACAGAGATCCACCTGCCTCTGCCTCCCAAGCATTGATATTAAAGGCCTGCGCCACCACTGCCCAGCTTCCATTTTTCTTATCTTTATTTTGTTATTTTGTTTTGTTTATTACAATTGCTTTGGAATTTATTTTGTTTTTTACTGAAGCTGACCTAGTATACGGTGACATCTTTACCAAACAGACATCTTGATACAAATTACATATCCACCTAGACAGGTTTTGATTATACTTTGCTTGTTAATGGAACAGTTCTGTAGGTGAAGTCTTAACATCAAAAGCTTTGAGTTTGGGCCAGTAAAATGGCTCAGCGGGTAAAGCCACTTGTCAGGCCTGACGACCTGAGTTCAATCTCAGTCGAGATCCTTATAGTAGAAGGAGAGAACAAAGTCTCAAAAACTGTCCTCTGGGCAGATCTCTGTGAGTTTGAGTCTAGCCTGGTCTACAGAGTCAGTTCTAGAATAGCCATGGCTGTTACACAGAGAAACTGTCTTGAAACACCAATAAATAAATAAATAAATAAATAAATAAGCAAATAAATAAGCAAATAATTAATTTTGGGGGGAGCTATCCTCTGACCTCCACATGTGGATGATGGCACTCAAGCACCTGCACAAAATAAATAAAATATGGGCGCTAATAAAGCTTTGACTTTGCCCAGGCTCTCCGTCATTTACCTCTGTGAAGGTGGCAGGTAGTTTAGCGCTAATTGGACTGAGTGATCTATGTGCTATTTGAATATGTGCAGGGTGATAGCGTGTGCCTGTGTGTAGCATGGTGGCGGCAGTGGCGCTGTAGGCGATGGCCTCGGGGTTTGCTGCCATCCACTTGCCTTTCAACTTCTTTTTCAAAGGTAAAGTTGCATTTAGATCATTTGCACTGCTTTTTTTCTCCTTAAAGACAGTTTTTCCGTTAATTGCCCATTTAAGGAATTTCTTGTGACCTAAGCAGGATTTCTTTTCTTTTTCTTTTTTTGGTTTTTCGAGACAGGGTTTCTCAGTAGCTTTGGAGCCTGTCCTGGAACTAGCTCTTGTAGACCAGGCTGGCCTCGAACTCACAGAGATCCACCTGCCTCTGCCTCCTGAGTGCTGGGATTAAAGGTGTGCGCCACCACCGCCCGGCCTAAGCAGGATTTCTAAAACAAACAAACAAAAACAGTTTTGAAACAAGCATTCCTTATCAAGGTTATTTTTTTTTGCTCGCTATTTAAAACATATATGTAAAAATTGTCTGGTTAATCAGTGACCTTAATGTAGTATTGGTGTCTGAGCTGCATGTTTCACTTTCTCCCTAGGCGATTTTATGTTTCTGAAATTCCAAATATAAAAAAAAATGTAAATTCAGAACTTTCTATTTCAAGCAAAGGACTACGATTGCTTATTTAATTTAATTTGGATACAGGGCCTTATGTAGCCCAAACCCGCCTTGAACTGATTCTCCTATTTCTGGCTCCCAAGTGCTGGGATTACAGATGTGTACTCCCTGGTCCAGATGTTAGATAATTTTGAAACTGTCTCCTTCATTCTGGCAGTAGAATATTTTGTTGTTATTGTTTGTTTTATTTTTCTGGTGGTGGCTATCTTAAGAGAAGGTCTCTCTGTATAGCTCAGACCGGCCTAAGTGCACTATGTAGATGAGGCTGGCCCGCCTCAGATTTACAGAGGTTCACCTATTGCCCCTGTCTGCCCAGTGCTGTAATGAAGAATGCTGGGATTAACGTGTGAGTACTGCAAGTGCAGTTGTTTAAACAGCAGTTCTTCATCTGTGGCTAAATAAAGATAATACTATGCTGGTATGGAGTTCAGCAGTAGAGGGCTCATCTCATTAGCGTACATGACGCCCTGGTCCAGTCCCCAGCAAGACATAAAAATGGGAGGAGCTGTAAATTCCTGATCTTGTGTTTTTCCACAGACAGTTCCATTAAAGTCTTACATAATTTTAGCTGGGCGGTGGTGGCGCACGCCTTTAATCCCAGCACTCGGGAGGCAGAGGCAGGCGGATCTCTGTGAGTTTGAGGCCAGCCTGGTCTACAAGAGCTAGTTCCAGGACAGCCTCCAGGCTACAGAGAAACCCTGTCTCAAAGTAGAAATTTTATAGCTGTGGTTTAAAAATTATTTGAATATATCATTTTATTTTATAATCATCATCATATTCTTCCTCAAAGGGCCTCTTTATTCACAATTTTTTTATTTGTTTGTTGTTGAGTTGTTTATATTGCTTAGAGTGGCCCTAAACTCCTGGGCCCTTGGGCCTCCTTGGGTCTCTTCCTCCACCAGGTTTTCTGGTGACCGAGACTATGGGTGTACCCTACCAAATCTGGCTTTCATGGATGGTTTGAAGATGATCCTAGATAGTTACTACAATGGATATGAAAATTATACTATAGAAAATATAATTTAGTCTAGCTGATCATGTAAATATGCTTGATTTTTGAAATATGAGAGGCATCTGGCATTAGAGTCATGCTCTTACAAAAATGGTATTTTCTATCATTTAGGCGAGTTTTCTTTGCAGTTAAAATGACTAGTAATTTTTTTTTTTTTTGAGACAGGGTCTAACTCTGGCTTCCCGTAACTCATTGTGTAGATTAGACTGGCCTAAAATTGGCTACTAATTTATAGTATGTGTTTGGTTACTGGCATTTAATTTTTTGAGGTTTATTTTTATTTTATGTGGATGGGTGTCTGTACGTGTGTCTATGCACCACATGCATGCCTGGTGCTCACTGAGTTGAAAGACAGAATTGGATCACCTGGAACTAGAGTGACTGATGATTGTGGGCCACCATGTGAGTGCTGGGAATTGAACCCAGGTCTTCTTGAAGAGCAGCCAATGATGTTAACCACTGTGCCACCTCTCTAGCCCCCATGTCCTATATTTGTATGTATGGCTTAATTGGCACTTTCTTAGAGTAAGCAGGACAGAAAAGTCTTCATACGGAAGTACAGAGTGGTAGAATGATAGCAATAAATTGGTGTTTATTGGTAAGGTCTTTCCCCAGATAGAAAGTCTGTACCGGTTAACTTTCAAGAGTGTACTTTGTGGGCTGGAGAGATGGCTCAGTGGTTAAGAGCATTTCCTGCTCTTCCAAAGGTCCTGAGTTCAATTCCCAGCAACCACATAGTGGCTCACAACCATCTGTAATGAGATCTGGTGCCCTCTTCTGGCCTGCAGGCATACATGCAGACAGAATACTGAGAATACTGTACACACAATAAATAAATAAATCTTTAAAAAAAAAAAGAGTGTACTTTGTAAGGCCAGTTAGTTCTTTAACTAGGCTTGACTCGAATGGTATAGTACAGAGACACTGAAAAGTAGTTATCGATACAGTATTACTAGTGCTCTGTGATTATGAAAGTTAAAAAAAGAACCGCATATTTTGATTCTACACACACACAGTGGGAATCAGTCATGGTGGCATGGGTCTGTAGTTCCTTATTTGGGAGACTGAGGTAACAGGAACACATGCGCCTACAAGTTTGAAACTAGGTTGTGTAAAAGATTAGAGCACATTTATAACTTTAGATTTATGAAGGATTAACCCCTTCATTTCTCCACTCATTCTGCTAGTACTTTCCAAGTACATACTTAGTGACCGCTTCCTATGCCACCCTCTGTCTTGGAGGCTAGCAGTGGGGTGATAAAAATGGCTAGTTTAAGGCATATTAGAGATGAGTGATACTATTTCATTTTTATCCTGTGGTTCAGCTGTTTATTCTGTGGGTTAAAATAAGGCCAAGGGTTGGAGTTTTTGGTACCAGAAGCAAGAATTATTTTTATCTATATCCTAGTCTCTGGTTGGGCCCAAGTGATATGCAGTTTCTGATACACACCAGTGTCAGGCCATCCTCTGAGTCCCTTTCCTCCGCGAGGAGGCCTGGAGAGCTGCAGCTGCGCTGTGTGTAGCCCGGCAGTGTGCTGTGGAGACAGGCAATGGGTCCATGTGAGAGACCTTGGAAGATGTCCTGCTTTTCTCCAGGACTTTGAAACCAGAAGGTGGTTTGAGTCATCCGAACATGAAAAGTTTTGAGGAACAATAACTTACTAAAGAGAACACATTATTACCATTTAGAATTGTGGGAATGTGGACTTGATTTTATATTCTTCTAGACAAGCTGAGCAGCGTACAGAGCATTGCATCTCATTTTAGCCCTAGAATTCCTCCACAAGCAAGAGTGAAACTTCCCTTTCAGAGAATCCAAGCTCCAGGAAAGGGCTCCAGAAACCAGAGTCCAAGGTGCAGAAGTCAGCTCAATGCTGCCGAGGGCTGGATTCTGCCTCCCAGTGCTGGGGCCAGGGAGCTAGACCCAGAATTATCTGATATAACCCTGTGCTTGTTTCAGCAGGACCCGTGTTGGTCTGAGATCTGTGGCACAGTAGATTAAGTCACAGATTGGGCTGGCTTGATGGCTCAGTGGATAGGTGTATGTGCTGGGCAAGCCTGTGACATCAGAGTGTGATTCCTGGATCCCACGGTGAAAGGAGTAAACAGACTTCCAGAGTTGTTCTCTGACCTCCACATGTGGGCCATCGATCACACACACACACTAAAAATGTTTTAAGTCATGAATTAATCATAGCTCAGTAATGGAGTTGTGGATCTTCAGATTCCCTGTCAATAGTCTTCGCCTACCAAGTTAGTTTCTAGGACCGGAGAAGCCTGGAGGCTGGCCTTTTAACATCCTCTGACATTCTGTGAGATCTAGATGATGTGGGAGAAGAAAGTGTATTGCTCGCTAAGGGTTAGTGGTTTACAGACCCCTCTCTGTGATAGAGAGCCAGTGTGTGGAGACCAGCAGATAGTGCTAGATTGAGAAGCGGAAACATTTGGGTCCCCCCCCCAATGTTGTCTTTAAGATTGTATTGTGTTAAGATTTAGACACTGTCCGGTTTTTAAGAAAGAAAAAGGCCTAATCGCTGATACAAGAACGAAGTGCGGCCTGAGCTGGTAGCCATTACACCTCTGTTTCTAACAATCCGTGACTCCTAGAGAAAGGTCCTTAGCTTGGGGCTATAGCTATGCTGTGTGAACGAGGGCTGGATGGAGGAGCAGGGAAAAGGCCTAACTAGGTAGAAAGAAGCCTTCGGAGTAGGTTAGTTTGTCATCAGGCCCCTGGGAAGTCTGTGACACCGCACCATCTGCGTGAGATTAGCGTTTCCTATATAAGTGCCCGTGGGTCAGGTAAGGGATGTATGTGGCTTCCAGAATTTTATTTTGAAAATCTATCCCATTTTCTGTTATTATGGTAATTCTGTAGTTGGTATCTCATATTTTCCACGAAAAGACATCTAGCCAGCTTGTTCTATACAGTGGTTTAATAATCAAAGCATTTGTTCTTTTTTGACATTAAAACCAAGACTAAGAATGTTGATGGATGATTGCCAGTATTTTAGCCTCAAATCTAGACTAGAATTAAGTTGAAAGAAAAAATAAGTTTTGGAAGCCTATCTGTTTTTTCAGGCTGGGTAGCTCAGTGATCGAGTGCTTGCCCAACGTGAGCCCCAGCTTCCACACACAAAGCATCAAACAGAGATACAAATAACTAAGTAGTCTTTGTTCCAATTCGTATATCTGACTTGTCCTTAGTTTCCTTGGTCCATGCTAATTGAGTGATAAAAGCACCCTTCAGTCAGTGCAGTGCTGTACAGTCTGTAGGGCATACAGCTATGGAATTTCAAGAGAAGCAGGTCTGTAAAGTAGTATCCAGGACTTCACCAGGACCCCTCTGGATGAGCTCATGATTTCACAGGTTTCAGAATTTGCCATCAAAGTCTGTGCTGAGGAAAGGGAGTGAGTGCTTCTCTTCTCCCTAAACAGATGTGTGATAGTTAAATGTGACCGACTAACTTGTTCTCGATGAAGCCCTGAGAATAAGGTTATTTTAAAAGGAACGTTTAAAAAATTATTTTTTATGGTTTTGTCTGCATATATGTCTGTGTGACAATGCCAGATCCCCTGAAACTGAAAGAACAGACAGCTGTGAGCTGCCATGTAGGTGCTGGGAATTGAACCCGAGTCCTTTGGAAGAGCAGCCAGTGCTCTTAACTGCCAAGCCATCACTACAACCCCTTAGATGGACTTTTAAAATGTGTAAACCAAAGTTATATGTTCACTTAGATTTTCTTGATCATTTTGTAGGAATAACTAGTATTTTTCTTTAAAACATAAAATCAGGCCAGCCGTGGTGGCACACACCTTTAATCCCAGCACTCTGGAAACTGAGTCAGGTGGATCTCTTTCAGTTTGAGGCCAGCCTGGTCTACCTACATAGTTCCAGGGCCTGTGGGGCTATGTAAATTGACTCTGTCTTTAAAAAAAAAATAGTCATTGCATATACTTGAGAAGTTCAGGGAAGGGAGCCTGAAGAGATGGTGCAGCAGCTAAGAGCACTTGCTCCTCTTGCAGAGGACTCCAGTTTGGCTCCCAGCACCACCTGGCAGCTCACAGCTGTCTGTACGTAACAACAGCTCCAGAGAACCCAACACCCTTTTCTGGCCTCCACAGGACCAGGGCTTGCACATGGTTCACGAACATACATGCAGTCCTAACACCTTACTTGTAAGTTTTTTGTTATTAAGTGCAGGGAGGATCTTCCTTTATCTTTGAATGTCTGGGGTGTGACAGAGATGGCTGTGTTGGCCTCCATGGAGCTCAGCCTGTGGAGAAGGAGCAGGGAAGAGGTACCTGATGCTGCACCAGACCAGTGGCTGTGTGACTGCCATTTCACACTTTGGCCAACTGGGCAAATATGCCAGATTCTAAATCGGGAAGGTGAAAAGGCAACGCCTGCACTGATAGGCTACTGAGCATTCAAAACCACAGCCCGGGCAGCTCCTCACCCCAGAATCCACCATGGGATGCTGTCCTCAGAACCCAAGCTTTTACAGAGAGTGTGACCACGCAAAGGGGTTGTTTTCATGTTAGGCTCTTTTCTTTTGTACAGAACCACTGTATTTGTGAAACCATTTGCTAAGAAATATCCAAGTGTCATAAAATTCTATGTCTGTTTTTTTTAACTTCAATTCATGAATAACATTTTCAATTCATTTTAAATTCAACAGAACTAAATACCTCTGGCCTCCCACAAAGACATCATCACAGGAAGAGAGTATTGCGACTTCTATTTCAATGGCTGTTTCTTAAAGTGAGCGCTGAAAGGATAAGTGAGTGGGTGGGTAGGGAGCTGTGTTGTCTTCAAAGGCAGAACTCTAGAAATGAAAAAGAGCTTGACTCTCTAGCAAAACGTTTGAAAATTTTATGCCACCTAGGCATAAACCAAACAAGACCTCACAGGGCCTCGTGAGCATACTTTCTGTGATGCCAGTTTTAAATGCTATTATAATGACTTGCCAAAGAGATACACAATTAGCTTTTGATATTGGTTATACCTAATGAAACATCTATCTGTATGAGATTTTGATGATACCAAGGATTCACTAAAAACAACTGATAAAACCTGATTCACATGGTTCCTTTAACATTTTGGCCCACATTATTGTTATTATTTGAGACAGGTTTTCACTACGTTGTCCTGGCTGGCCTAGAACTGTCTATATATACGAGGCTGGCCGTGAACTAAGAGATCTGCCTGTCTCTGTCTACCTAGTGTAGGAATCCTACACCTGGCATTAACTCATGTTTAATTTTGATAAGAACATCAAATAAATAAATCATTACACAATACTTTGAGTTGGTCTTAATTTGTCTTGATGTTTAAAACCTTTACGTTAGGTCTTAAAGCTTTATTATCCTTAAATACAACTAGTGTAGTAGACCATTAAACAGCAAAGTAGTCTGAGAAGAAATTATTGATTGGGGTGGCAGCCAAAACTTTAAGGTGCCTGAATTACTTCTGTAATATCTTTAAGCAGAGTGTACATGTCATTTTTAAAGCAGTCATTAATGTTCCGGTTGAGCTGTCCCTTACCTCTTAGTCCCTTACCTCTTAAATTCGAACCACTTAGACACATGCATTCCATACTAATACTAAGGATAATAATATAAGGTCCGCTGCTAAGTTTGAGTAGTTAAAAACATTAGGCCTTTTTTTTTAAAGGGGAAAGTTAAGGCTATCAGCGTGAAACTGTGGGCTTCCCGTGTTCACCAAGCCTGGTTTCCCTCTGATTGGCCTGCTGGGTCTCCATATAGGATGCAACTCAGGTCTGCCCGGCTCCAAAGGTACTACTTGGTGGACCCATTTCGACTGTCGAACTTTTCTGTCGCCAACTCCTGATGGAGCTCTTGACCCCTCCCCCCATTCCAACATCTCCGAGGGCCATTGGTGGACCCTATCCTCCCGACGACCGGCCCAAGAGGCCGAATAGCTCGGATGCCTGTCATATTTGTGGTCTCGCTCCTCCACGGACTGTGCCCGCGCCGCCGCCTTTGTCACCGCCCGCTCCGTCATCTGCCTGTTTTCCACTACGTGGGGGTTAGTAGTGGCCCTTCAGCTTGAGCACCCCGGTTTCTTCCTCTCCTATTTCAGCCTTCGGTCCATAGAGCTGCCTGCAGAAGCTTGGTGCCCGCCTGCCCCTTCCTGAGCTTTCAACCGGCCGGAATTTGCATTTGTGGCACCACCCATGGAGGGCGGGTCCGGGGCGGGGCCTGCGAAGCTGGGGCGGGTCCTGCGAGGGCCAGGACCTGTGGAGGGGGGCGGGGCGGGGCCTGCGGGCTGAGGTGGGAGGGAGGCAGGGTGGGGCCTTGCTGCAGGGGCGGGGCTGTCAGGGCGGGGCCGGCCAGGGGGGAGGCGGGGCCTACGGGGCCTGGCCGGAGCTCGCCCGAGGCTCGCAGGCGGACGTCACTCCTGCACCGCGAGTGCTGGAGCACAAGCCGTGGGTCGCTCGGCCCGGGCGTCCCCTCCGCCCGCCTCCTGCTTCCTCCCGGCTGCCCGCCGCCTCCTCCACCATTGTATAATGTTCCCGACGCGCAGGCAGAGGACGCCGGAGTGATAACTCCGGCCTCTCCGCGCGCTCCCAGCCACCGTCGGCCCCGTGGCGGGGCGCCCCGCATGGAGCTGGCATAGCTTGAGGGGTGATTGAAAACCCCTCCGATGCGTTAGCTCAGGGCGGACCTGCCTGTGGTGAGTTCCCGGCCGAGCTTGAGGCTCCCCGAGGTTGGGCTCCGGCGGGCGGGGGGCGGTGCTGGGCTGGGCCAGGCGGGAGCCCAAGGCGGAGGAGGCCGGGCTGGGCAGGTTGGGGTGCACCCGCCTGGAGACCCCGACTGTTAGGACCCCGGGCAGGAGCCGGGCGACGGGGCCAGGGAGCTGTTGCCTTTACAGCTGGGTTGTCTGTGCTTGCCTTGGTGGCTGTGGTGCTGAGGACGTGCGAGACTTTTTTTTTTTTTTTTTTTTTTAAGATTCTGGTTGCTGGCATGGAGGCTGCTTCACTTTTGAGTTCCGTGTCTGGGTTTGCATCCAACTTGCTATATTGTGTTTTGAGAGTTTCCCGGTGGTTATACGTTAAAACAGCTCTCTTCGCCCTCTTTTCTTCCGTACCCAAGTGAATTGCTTTTGGATCCGAATGTATATTAAACTTAACGCCTCCCTGGTTTTTAAATTAGAAATCTACAAGTCATCTTGGTAGTAACCGCCTATGACGGGGCAGAGGGGGGCGGCGCTGAGGGGAGCCAGCTGTCCCGACGGGTAGACTTTGTACCATTGACACTGGGCACCCTTCAGAGAACCATTGCGTCGGGAGAAAGTACTGAATTGTTCATATTTTTTTCTTGACCATAAATTGTCTTAGCTTTAGCAGAAATAGTAGCATTCAATAGAGCTGAGAGTTGAACGTTAAGTTTCACAAAAGGATGAGACGGTCTGTTTTAGAATAACTTTTTGCTTGCAACTAGGTAGTTCCAGGAGTGGAAAGTAGGTTTTTCCAGGCAACACGGGAAGGACAGTGAGCAGAGTAAGACGCTCACCCTTAGAAATAGCAGTTTTTGTTTGAGTAGAATTAGTCAAACCTTAGCTGGCCTTAAGGGAGTGTGGGTGTTTTCAAGCTTTGTTCTTGAAACATGCTTTTGATTTCCCAATATATGTTAAGTGTTCAGAACCTGTGTAAAGAGCCTGGAAATTGTAGTCATCAGTAGGATCATCAAGGCCCTAACTGTTCAAAGTTGATTTTTGTAATTAATTTTTGTTATTAACAAGAGTGAGGTGGACCACTTAACCCTGGAGGGCTGCACACCTGAGAGTCTTGGGCTGGTCTGCTAGTCTGCAGTGGGGTGTGTGTGTGTGTGTGTGTGTGTGTTGCTTACCTCACCCTAGCTGCTACTCCACCCCACCCCTCTAGTTTCACTTTATTTTGATTTGAGGGGGAAGAATAAGATCCCAACTCTGGCATGAGCAAGACTAATAATTGTGGGTCCTTGCTTTCCTGATAGTGTCTTATAAGTTTCTTCATTTAAACATCCATAGAGCTGGCCTGGCTGTGATGGCATACACCTGTGATCGCAGCATTGGTGGCTCTAAGGACTAGCCTGGGCTACGCAGTGAGTTCCAGGCCAGCAGGTGTTTTGTTTTCAGGTCAGGCATGCTTTCAAATAGTATCTTTCCTCTTCTAATGAAAACATGTTCAGCAGTGTGTGCTCTTTACTGAGAAATCTTATGAAATGGACTTGGCAGCTTGCTCTCCCCCTCTCCACCTGGCTCTGTCCCTTGCTTTATTTCAGCAGGTAGGAGGGACTCAGGTCTGTAGCATCCCCTGTGTGGCAGGAGATGTCCTAGGAGTAGTTTTCTTGTCAGGTAAGTGGCACGGACTCGCAGGTAACAGCTGCTTAGACCAGCTTCTGGTAGAGAGCGGAGAGATTCAGAAAATCTCACGTAGAAAACACTCCCATTGCTGAATTCTCCTACATAAAAGCTTTTTTAATTAAGGAACAGAAATACAAGTTTTACCCAGTTACTAAGACTAATTATTAACAATGGCATAGTAAGCAACATATAATTTTCTGTTTTTAAGTAACTTAAATGTATGTGTGATGGCTGAGATCTTATGGCTGCCACTGGATTAAACAGCACTCTGATGGTAAAGTAAAAGTTCTGGTTCAAGAATGTCCTCACTTAGAATATGGACTCCAGAAACCGAGAAAGGTGAGAGCCATAACAAGATTTTTAAAGTTTCTTTTCTGTGGTTTCTTATTAAGGAATACTAGTAAAAATATGAGTTCTGTTGGTTTGGGGGTGTTGTTTGTTTTTTGCGGGTTGTTTTGTTGCTGTTTTGAGACAGGGTTTCTTCTGTGTAGCCCTGGCTATCCTCTGTAGACCAGGCTGGCCTCAAACTCAGAGATCCGCCTGCCTCTGCCTCTGGAGTGCTAGGATTAAAAGTGTGCACTGCCACAACCCATCCAGAGCATGAGTTTTGTTTTAATTTTATTTATATTTTCAAAACGAAGACCACTTAGCCAGTATTATTTGTAGAACAGTAGGTAAGTATGGTATTCAGAAGGGTGAACTCTAGTGTACTTAGAGAATTTCCTAAACTTAGCAGCTGTGGATATTTTTATTTATTGTCTTGGCGTATTGTAGGGAGAGAGAGCTCTAGTTGCAGGAGGCATGTCTGATTGTTGAGTCCAAAGATCAGACCTATGCTAAAGATACCAGAGGACAAAGCTTCAGTTTAAGTGAAAATGGCCTCGTGCTAAGAGTAATGCCAGCCTTCACATAGCTCTCTATTAGATGTTTTTCAAAGTTTTGTCTATGTGTGTGTGTGTGCGCGCGCGCGCAAGCACGCACATGTGCGCACACGTGTGCTGCAGGAAGGATTCACGTGGGGTCAGAGGGCAACTTTGTGGAATCAGTTTTCCTTCTCTCACTCGGGTTCTGGGGACTGACCTCTGGTCTCCATGCTTGAGTGGAAGTACTTTTGCCTGCTGAGCTATGTCTCAGGCTCCATTAGTTAGTTCCGACTAGAAATGCTGTGGCCATTGTGTGTGCACAAGCAATGCATTTTCTATCCGCCACTCATAAATACTCATTAAACATTCTTTAGACACTTACAGGCTGTGACTTCTGTTTAAGAAGGGTCTGGGTATTTAATTTGATTTTAATATTTCTGAATGAAACAACTACCAAAGTTGGGTTGCTTTTTAAAGAAAAAAGTATGTTGTCTTAAATAGCCAGTGTAGTTAGGTCTTAGAGGCAAACTTCTGTCCTGTACAAATACTGGGAAAGCCTCATGAACAGAGCTGTCCCCTGGAGCGTCCATCACTCATTGTGTGGAGCTGTGTCTTTCTCCATTAGCACTGACGAGCAGTTCATTCTTTGTATGAATCTGTGAATGGCATATGTCAGCCTAATAAGGCGGCATTCCTATTCTGGGTAATAAATAGACTCTTTGTTGTTGTTGCCCCCCGCCCCAAGATCATGAGACAAAAACATGCTTGACTGTCTAAAAATTTTCTTTCAAAAATGTATAAATTATCACATTTCAAGATAAAAACAGCATATACCTTTTAAAATGCATGATTTTTAATAGAACAAAACAAATACATTCTTGGACCGTGCAGCTTGCTTCTGGAAAGGTGGCTGTTTGTCGTCTGAAGGCCCTACAGGCCAGGAAGACTTGTTTGTCTCCTCTCAGGATCCTCTGTCTGTCATCTGAATTCAGTTGAAAATACTTGTTAGGATTCGCAGAGTCGAGCACCACGGCTGTGTGGATCTCTTGGAGAAGCCTAGTGTCACCTACACTGCTCTGTTCTGCTCCCATTGCAGTTTTCAGTTCAGAAGGGCGCTGCCTGGCCTCACACCCGATGCTCCCTTGCTAGAGCTGGCCTTGCGTCCCAGTGGACTGAACTGTGTGGGCACGTGGGGGTGGGGGCTGGAGGGAGAGGGCGGAGGACGTAGCCGCGGCAGGCTGTGCAACTGCTATAGCCAGTCTGACTAGTTTAAGGTGCCCAAAGGCAGCTTTGTTTCTCTGGTAACTCTAAGTAGCAGCAAACTTAAGTTCTTCAAACTCATGCACATCTACAGTGCCATGGCTGTGTCTCTGCAAAACCCGCAGCTTCGCAGGCTTCCTAACTAACCTAAGCGCTTCTTTTCACCTTCAAAACCCTTCGCAAGTAGCTAACTGAGAAGAAGCCACTGAACCACCCTTTTTCTTCTTCTTCGTCTTCTAAGTTTTGCTTAGAGTAGTGAAGGGAAAGGGATTCTGACTCTACTCCACTCTCTTGTGATTACAGTGGCTCTGTCAGCCTGGTGGCCACAGTAAAGTGTCCACAACTGCACAGTGGTCACAGAGCTTTCATGAAAGATCTGCAGTCTAGCCCTTTGCTCTCCTCTTTGGATAACTGCTTATCTATCGCTCCAGCCCATGCTGGTTCTGAACTTGGAGTAGACTGCTGGAGCACCCCACCCCTGTGTTGAGAAGCCTTGCCCAAGTTCGGACTCAGGGAATCTGAAAGTCCCAAGGTCATCTCTACCAGAACAGGTTTTGCGTGCTTCCAGCCACACGAACGACAAGACATTCAGGCGGTAGCTCTTCAGAGTCTTCTTCCTTTTTGAAGGGGACAATTTCAACATTTTTTGCCTAAGTATGTCTTTGTCTTTGGGTCTTTCTTTACATTCCCAGAAACCTGTTTGGCAGAACCTGGGTTCTATGGCTTCAGCAGGGATTTTTACTCTTTCCCGGTGAGACATGTGGTGAGCTTTTCTGAAGCTGTGTGTGTTTGCCCCTTCCTCAGTGCTGGGGATGGAACGCAGGCATGCCCGGAAAGTACTCTATGCTGAGTCCTGGGCAAACAAGTAAGTGATTTTTGTAATGCTGAGGATGGAACCCTAGGTCTTGCATAAGCTAGGTAAGCACAGAAAAATTTTTGAAATACTGATTTTAAAAAATTATTTCACTATGAGCAGAGATACAAAATAAAGTTAATTCCAGCTGGGAATGATTCTTAGCTGTGTGACAGTAGTGGATTTACAAGTCTAGAACACAGTTCCGCAGATGGCCCCTCTGCTTCTTGTAAAGCTCCCAAAGGCAGGTGGGACAGTGTTAGGGATAGTTGCTCCTGGGTGGGCTTGAGGAAAGCCTCCCGCTAGGATCGGTCCTTCAACGCGGTGGAAGTGGAACTATTAACTTATTTTCTTTAGGAATAAATATTTATTATACTTAATGTGGTACTCTGATTATTTTGATTTATTTAGCTAAATGACTTTGCTTAAAATTCAATAGGTTATAAATATCTGAGGTCCTTGAGGGAACCTTTTAATCTCAAAACAGCCTGGAAAAAAATGGCTGTTTTTACAAAGTATTTACTACCTTTTAGTTTGTATTTTCACTACTTTTTTTCTACTGAGTGAACTATTCCAAGTATGTGATACAAAATTTAAATTGTCTTTATAAAACCTTAGCAGCCTAATTCTTCCATTCTAAATTATTTTGCTATTTTATGTGCATAGGTGTTTTGCCTGCCTATGTATCTGTGTACCATGTGTGTACCTAGTCCCAAAGAGGCCAGGTTCCCTGGAACTGGAGTCACAAATGGCTTGTGAACCTCCTCGTGGGAGGTGAGAATCAAATCCAGGACCTCTGGAAGAGCAGCCCGTGCTCTTAACCACTGAGCCATCTCTGCAGCTCTTATCTACCTAATCCATAAAGGCAATTACAATAAATATTCTGGATATGTAGTTACTTACATGAGCCTCAAATTCACCATCCATTCTTTTAATCTTTTAACTCTTTTGTTTGCTTGTTTGTTTTTGTTTTTGTTTTTTGAGACAGGGTTTCTTCGTGTAGCCTTGGCTGTCCTAGAACTCACTTTGTAGACCAGGCTGGCCTCAAACGCATAGAGATCACCTGCCTCTGCCTCCCAAGTCCTGGGATTAAAGGCTTGTGCCACCACTGCCCGGCTAACCTTTTAACTCTTAAGAAACATTTTCATTAAAATATTTTCTGTTATTGCATTCTTAGGTTTTATTCTCCAGTTTTAGTGATAAGTTAGCTAGTTAACTAAAATGCAGTTTTATTTTACACTGAATTGGCCTTAAAGTTACTGTGTCCGTATGGCTGCTGGTGAGACTTTTAAAGCCAAAAGGGAAACTTTCATGTGCTTTTTGACAAATCACTTGGTTCCTCCTCAAGTCTTCTTTGATTTTCCCTTGACATTGTTTATTAAGGATCCCTTCTGTGAGGGAAAAACAAGGTATCTTTAGGGAAAAGATGCTACAAAGGGCTGAAACCAGAATCCCATCTACGCAATTATAAATACAAGAGAAAAATATTTTCATTGTGCCCGGGAATGGGGGAGGGGCAGAGTTGGAGCAACCTCCCTGGCACGCAGTCCTACGGGAAAAAGTCAAATCTGAGGATTCCTTAATGCTAATGAGACTGTAGACTCAGGATGCTGAAGATGTACCCTGGACACCAAATGATTAGGAAGTAGCTTCATAATGTAAATCATTATAATATATGTTCATAATTACTGGTTTTCAAATGGAAAAAAAGATACTAGTTCATCTGTTAGGAGCATTACTATTGCGCAAACATTGTATAACCTAAGCTTGTAATATGACTAGAGAGAATCCAGCTATTACACAGTAACCTGCTTTAGTGTGTCCCTGAGGTTACTGCTTTACATTTTACAATTAAATGACTTCTCCTCCATGTTCCCGATGAATGGTTTTCTCAAATAACTGCCTGAAGCATTATCTGTTTGGTGTGGAAACCTTTTACTGTTATTAAGGTGCAATAGGATTATTGAAAGTGGCTATACTAGTAAAAATTCATAGTTGTGAACGTAGGAGATTGCTGTGTTTGGAAGTCAGCCTCAGAGCCCCCACTGAAAGTCTGAACTGTCCCCTCCTCCTCCAAGTCCAACTTCATGATGACTTGGTGCTTGTTTTTGTGTGTGTTCTCAATTCAGTAATCCTCCAGGGGTCCTAACCATGGTTTCTGAAGCACTGGTGTTGCTTATACACAGGCAATAAAAGTTTGAACCATAGCATAATATAATTTGCTTTGGGCTTGGCAAGGCTTCTAGCTTTTAGCATTGTCCCTCCTGAATCAGAAGTGGAATTTGGAAGTGTAAATGCTTTGAAAACCCTGAAGCTAGAAACTGACTTGGAGTTGGAAGGTGCCTTGCTGCTCTGTGGCGCCCCCGTGTGGGAGGATGTGATGCTGTCTTTCAGCGTTTATAGGATTTGCTCTGGACGTGCTTGTTTACATAGAACGTCAGGAGCTTTCATCTGTGTAAACATGCTTATAGAATTAATGTAATTCTCGTGAAAGAAATTTGCTGTGCTTACTTGATTTTTTTTTACTTGTAGGGTTTTTAAAAAATATTGATGTATTATTTACCTTTTATGGAAAATTCCAGACAGACTCAGAAGGTAAAGTACAGTGCTCCTCATCCAGCTTCAAAGGGATCACCATTCTGTTGATCTTGCTTCGTCTCCATGACCATCTTCTGTTTGTTTCTGGCGTATTTTCTACCAATCTGGGGCCTCAATCATGTTGGGTATGTTTCTGTGAAACTGTAAGTTCAGAAATTGCCATTGACCGGAACTGTGGGGTGAAATAGAGGAATTGTTAGCACTTTCATTATCCTTTGGAGACCACTAGTGTCCTCCATCCATTGGGGTTGGCATTGCAGCCTAAAATTTCCAAGGGACAGAAGGCCAGGGTGTAAGAACATGTTCCACTGTTGACATGGTCTAAAAGCTGGCTTTGCTCACATTTTCACCAACAGGGCAGACTTCATCCTCCCATATTGCTCTTCTTTATACTCTTGTTTATTCAGTGTAATTGGTAATTTTGATTCCTTTTGTTTTCAAATGAAATGATAATAGTTGACAAACCAGCGTTAGAAATCGAATCCAGTTTAATAGAGGCGTGTGAAAATCCCAAGAGGAAAGCTAAATTTTATTAAAATGTGGACAGTAGAAAACAACCCCACATTATAAAGTTGTTTGCCTAAATATGCATGGAGGCTGGCCGCCGGGACAACTCAGCTTATCTCATGGCCTGTGGTGGCCCTCAGGAGGCTGTGAGTTTGCAGCGGGCTGGGTGGGCAGGGTTGGCCTGCGGGACTGTGGGCCTGGCTGAGTAGAGCCGCGGGCGGGTGTCGGGTTACAGCAGCCTGGGTGAGCACGGGGGACTGGCTGATCTAGTGAGTGACTTTATAATTACCTCGCTGATTCGTTAGGGGAGGCTTTGTCTTACTTACCAATTAGCATGGATGTTACTGCTGAGACCTCTGAAACCCTGGGTAGGCTTTGGTTTAAAAATAAGATCTTCCCGATTCCAACAGCCTCACAGTTTGTCACCACCATGGTGGAGGGGTGGGAGGTGCTGCTGTCTTCCTCTGTCTGCCAGGGACTGAGCCTCTTCCCCTGGTTACCTGTGTTGCTGTTGCTCCCCTGACCATGGGCCTTCACTGGTGTCTGAAGACTGCCTGCTGCCCTTCCCACCTATCATGTACCTTGCGCCCCGCTATCGCCCGGGACCTGGAGGCTGCTCTGTTTCTCCTCTGGTTCTGTGCTCTTTTTGTTCTGGCACTACTTTGTGCCTTGAAGAGGAAAGCAGGCCGTTAAAAGCTTAGATATGATCAGGTGTCTTAGTATGGTTCTTCAGGGTGAAACATGTTAAGTGTGGAGAGCTGTCTAAGCCAGTGTGGTTCCCATTGCAGCAGGATGGGGCCTTTCCTCCTTGCCAGCTGCTGCCACCACAGCACAGTGACTCACACCAGGGAAGGCCAGGCTGGTAGGGGTGTTCTGTCAGGGACAGAGCCCTTCGTTTGGACCACCTCAAAACAGGACTCCAAAGGCACCAAGACCAGGAACTGAGAAGATTCTGTTTCAGAAGTTGTTTCTGCACAGTTTCTACCCCAATCTTAGCCACTGTTGTTAGAGTGGAGACAGGGTGCCCCCCATGGGGGTCTTAGTCTCATTAATAAAACAAAGTAAGAATGAGTTCAACGGAAGCTCAGGGATGCTTATTAGAGTTTAAAAGAACACCCCCAGGGCAGAAAAGTTATAAATATCAGCAGCTACCCTAAGAAGAGAGTGGAAGAGAGAGACAGCCATGGCCTACACTGACATGGTGGTCAGACACGGAGGACAGCTGTAGAAAGAATAAGGAAGCCCAGAGTATCAGAAAAAGCACACTTAGGTTCTGACCAGCCTCTGAGAGAGAGGCAGAGAGAAAGAGGAAGAGTTCTACTTTCCTGGCTGAGCCTCAGAAATGGCCGCGGACCTGGTGGCTGGCGGCTGGGAGGGGCTAGGCTGAGGGGAAAAGGGGTAGAAAAGAAGAGTACAGTTTCCCATTAAAGGGAAAACATCCTCTACCAGTCTCTTTGGCTGTTTGTTTGAGACAGGGTCTCCCCTGGCCAGCCAGGAACTCTCCAGACGAGGCTGGCCTCAAGGCTCGCAGAGATCTGCCTCCTGAGTGCTGCCATGAAAGATGTGAGCTGACCTTCCTAGAGGTGTTCGGGCCAGGTAATTGGCTAGGCACAACTAGAATGTGAGGTCTCCTCAGCCAGAGGTGGTCCACCCACTTGCCAGGAGTTTCCCCTTATTGGGCCTTTACTGCCACTCACTCTCTGTACCTGAGACCCCGGACTCTGCTGTAGTTAGATTTCTGATTTAGTCAGGAGCATCAGCATCCCTTCCCTGCCACTGACCCAAGGCGAGAGCCGAGAGCCCGGGCAGCACCAGATGCAGGCGAGAAATCACTCATGTTCTCTCGGGAACCTTCTCTTTCTTGGCTCCTTTTTGTCTTCAAAAGTGATAAATTAGTGTAGAGGCCTGGAGTGGTGGGGGATCAGCATTGATGCTGTTGGTCTCTTCAGCAGTCCCTGGTCAGACCAGTGGCCACACTGAACCTGTATAAGGAAGAAGGAAGTGCCAGGGAATGTGGCCAGCCTCACAAGACCCACGTGCCTTGCCGGCAACCTCCTTGAAGTGGCTTCTTGACGACCCCATGGTTAGGGTGGCATAGTAACTGCCTTCTGAAAATCATGTCATGGAATCTGGAGAAGTAGATGGCTCTGGGGTTAAAAGCAATAGTTTCTCCTTCAGAAGACCTGGGTTTGATTCCCAGCACCCACATAGCAGCTCACAGCTGTCTGTTAACTCCAGTTCCAGGAGATTTGACACGCTTTTTAGACTCTGTGGGCACCAGGCATGAAAATGGTTCACAGACATATATTCAGGCAAAAACACCCATACATATAAACACAAATTAAATCTTTTTGAAAAAAGAAAAACCATGTCACTTAATTATACTATATCCCTGGAAAATGCAAACCCTGAGTTCTAAGTTCAAGAAGAAATTGGTGCACGCTATTTAGAATGTGTACAAGGTAGCAATCAGTTAAGCCCCGGGGTATTTCACGGTGACTGATGACTGCCCGAGTCCCCTTTCATCCTAACCTGCCCACATCCGGGATGCTAAGCATGCTCACATTCGTTCTGCTCAAGATGGCTCTGCGCTCATCAGAGCACTGCCCCAGCCCTCCCTGCTCTGATGACCAGGTGCGGCTGCTTACTCTTAGGCATTCTTTGATGCTTTAATTGGATGTGAGATTAGTTCTGTCTTGTCCAGTCATCTCTTTGCTTTGAAATTGGGGCTCAGGTATTAGTTTTGACCCTATCTGAGTAAGAAGTGAAAGGAATCTTAGTGTGTTTCTCCTGTCAGGTAGAATGACCATTGTTTGAAATGAATTGAATTAAAACAAACTTTTACATCTCCTTTTGACTGGCATGGAGGCTGCTAGTCCTGGTGGGCAGGAGAGGGCTCCATAGTACAGCCTGTCCTGAAGTCGGCAGGTGTCCGCGAGGAAGCCCCGCAGCCGCGGGCTGTGGAAGCCTGCAGGTGACCGCAGGTGCTCTGGTGGTGGGATAGCAAATGGTAGTTTGTAAAAGATTTTCTATTTGTCCCACAAAATCATAGATTGTTTTGGTTTTGTTTTTCTTTTTTACTCTGAGACAGGTTTCTCTGTGTAGCTTTGGAGCCTGTACTGGAACTCACTCTGTAGTCCAGGCTGGCCTCAAACTCAGAGATCCGCCTGCCTCTGCCTCCTGAGTGCTGGGATTAAAAGCGTGCGCCACCACCGCCCGGCAATCATAGATGTTTAATTTTGACAGTCCATAGAACATTAAAAGACAGTGATTTTAAAAATAAAAGAAAGATAATCATTTTTGAATAGTTGGAAAGAATTAAATTCACATTGCACGGGAGGGGGGCGTCTGAATGCCTTAAAAATAAAGGCTTTGGGATGCCACCCCTTAAACACAGGTACGACTTTAATCTTTGAGCAGGAGGCATTCCATCTAGTCTGGACGATTGCTTGTCCATTGTCATCATAAAGTGCTGCCCATTGCTTTTCGCCCTGCTTGCTTAGAACAGAGAGGGGCCTTCACCATCAGGCCCAGAGCAGAGACCGGGGGAGATCGTGGGTCTCAGCGATCACAGTCCGGCATCACTGGAAACTTGGGAGCACAGATTCCTAGAGCCCAGCATCTGGGCTTGAACAAGCCGAGAGCTGAGACTGGGGTATGTGTGAGGGGCTCACGGCTGGAGCTCTCTCTCCCCACTGCCCTAAGGTCCACAGCCTTCTCTGGTGGCCTCTCGTCAGGAGCTCTTCCACCCACAGACGCCTCTGCTCTGCCCCACACTCCTGCTCTGCCCCACACTCCTCTCCTCTGCCCCACACTCCTCTCCTCTGCCCCACACTCCTGCTCTGCCCCACACTCCTCTCCTCTGCCCCACACTCCTGCTCTGCCCCACACTCCTGCTCTGCCCCACACTCCTCTCCTCTGCCCCACACTCCTCTCCTCTGCCCCACACTCCTCTGCTCTGCCCCACACTCCTCTGCTCTGCCCCACACTCCTGCTCTGCCCCACACTCCTGCTCTGCCCCACACTCCTGCTCTGCCCCACACTCCTCTGCTCTGCCTCGCTCTCATCTTTTCATTTTTTCCACCTAACTGTTCATTCACTGGGGGCGATTTTGGTGTCAGGGAGGGGCCCTGAGCCGAGTACTGAGGTGACAGACCGGACCTCTTATGCCCCTAGGGGCCTTACAGTCTGGAGGTGGTTGACAAACATGCAAATGGGGCCACCAAGCGGGTTCCCGAGGGTCTCTGCCGCTCATTCACGCTGCAGGCCCACTGCCATATCGTGTGACTTTCTCAGGGCCTGGAGTGGTGGGACCGTGGGTAGCAGATCACAGTCTTCTGATTGTCTAGAGTCTAGACTTTTGTCTTCTGAGGAAAGTTGTACTGACACTTGTCTTTTTTCTGTTGCCGTGTTTTTTGTTGTTTGAGACAGAGTAGATTATCTGCCTCTGCTTTCCCAGTGCTAGGATTAACTAGAACAAAGTTTTGGAGCATTTGGGTTTCCTGAGAGAAGCTGTGCAGTAGAGACCAGGCCTCACACAGTTCAGTTTTGTTTGTTTCCTACCAGTGTGTTTGTCCTTTACCATTACATTTTAGTTTTCTGTTAGTACTTGCTAGATCAGTTTTACAAAATACTGACTAGGTGGGGGGTGCAGCTCGGTGTCTGAGCGCATACCCAGTGTGAGTGAGGCTGTTTTGAGTCTCAAATGTCAGGAGTTTGTTCCTAACCACTGGGAAAGGGTCACATTTTATCTCCGACCTTATAGTAAGAGCCACTGGATATTTGGAAGAAAAGTAATTGTTGATAGTTTTTAGGTTTGGGTATCAGGAGAGGAAAGGAGGGGCCATCCACCCCTTACCCCCGGTGGGGTGTCCTAAACTTAGCCCAAACCTTAGGAGCTCATCGGTCTTTGGGTAGATTTGGTTCTTTGCAAGCTGAGGGAGGGGACAGAGCGGAGCATAGAAGGGCCATGACTCTGGAGCCCTTCCACAGAAGGGGAGCTCTTCCTAACCTTCCCAGGAATCCCTTAATGAACCCAGGCTACTGCTCCTGCAGGCTGCCCCTTGTGAGGCCTTTTGAGAGGTCACCTGCCTCTCCAACTTCCCTTAAAGAGCTATTGTTATTTTTTCTTTCTTTTTTTTTTTTTTTTTGGTTTTTCAAGACAGGGTTTCTCTGTGGCTTTGGAGCCTGTCCTGGAACTAGCTCTTGTAGACCAGGCTGGTCTCGAACTCACAGAAATCCGCCTGCCTCTGCCTCCCGAGTGCTGGAATTAAAGACGTGGGCCACCACCGCCCAGCTATTGTTATTTTTTCTGAGTGTCTGAGGAGAAAGGCTTCTGAGGAGCCGGCCACCCTGCCCAGTAGCCTGCGCCAGGCCCAAAGTGACCAGCAGGGCCGTGCGCCTTGGCTGTTGCTGTCTGGCTGTTGAGAGCATGCTGGGTCTTCTTTGAGTTATAGTTTGCTTAAGGAGTTGGAGCATACAAAACCAGGTCTTCCTGGAGCTGGAGGTTCTCTGAGCTGGAGAATGGCAAGGCTGTTACCTTGTATCAGTCAGATTTGGGGGGAATCCTTAGGTCGGCTTTGTTAGACTTTTGCTTTACTATTTGGCTTAGCTAGATTGTGTACATTTTGCAGTTTCATTGGGTGCAGGGAGCCATTTTTATTTGATTCCAATACAAAACAGAAACATGGAGACAAGCCTGTTTGATACATAGTCCACCAGAGGTCCTTATTGACACACGTGAAGAACACCCAAGATTCAACTTGTCTACCTGGTCTTGGTCACAGATTTTGAGGGGCCGTTCACCCTCCTGTTGAAGGCAGCAGAACAGATGCCTCTGCAGGCTTTCCTAAACACCAGGGTTAGCATGCAGCTCTAGCCAGATGCTCACTCTAATTGGAAGTTAGCTGCTTCTCACACCAAAAACATCTCCACAGATGCTGTTCAGCTGTGGGAATTCTGCTAAATGCCTGCAGCATCACACGCCTGGGTGTGGGTTTCTTTTGTTTGTTTTAGGTTTATCTTATTTTTTATGTGTGTGGGTGTTTTGCCTGCATGTGTATATATGCACAATTTGTGTGCCTGGTGGTGCCCTTGGAGGTCAAAAGAGGGCATCAGGTCAGAGGTAGGCATCAGGCCCCCTGGAACTAGTTAGAGATGGCTGTGTGTCACCATGCAAGTGCTAGGAACTGAACCCTGGGTCTCAACAATAACAAGTGCTCTTAACCCTGAGTCATCTCTCCAGCCTATAGGTGTGACTTCTGTAGAAGTGGCAATTATTTCTTTTTTTTATGTTCTTTTTTTTTTCTAAATATTTATTTATTATGTATACAACATTCTGTCTGTGTATATGTCTTCAGGCCAGAAGAGGGCACCAGACCTCATTACAGATGGTTGTGAGCCACCATGTGGTTGCCGGGAATTGAACTCAGGACCTTTGGAAGAGCAGGCAATGCTCTTAACCACTGAGCCATCTCTCCAGCCCAGTGGCAATTATTTCTAAAGAAATGAATTAGTAGGCCAGAAACTCATTGAGGAGTATGTACTGAGAGCCTTAATCTCTGAGTGAGCCATGGTGGAAGGGTAGAACTAACTCCAGCAACCAACCCGCCCCCCACAGATGTACACACATGCATACACTCAAAACAAACAGATGAACAAGCAAAAAACCAGGGTCTTGCCGGGCGGTGGTGGCGCACGCCTTTAATCCCAGCACTCGGGAGGCAGAGGCAGGCGGATCTCTGTGAGTTCGAGGCCAGCCTGGTCTACAGAGCTAGTTCCAGGACAGGCTCCAAAGCCACAGAGAAACCCTGTCTCGAAAAACCAAAAAAAAAAAACAAACAAACAAACAAAAAAAAAAAACAAAAAAAAACCAGAGTCTCACTGAGGAGCTCTGGCTTGCTGGCCTGGACCTCACAGATCTACCTGCTCTGACTCACTGAGTGCTGAGATCAAAGTCATGGACTTTATCTGTAACCGAGAGACAGGAGACTAAGATGCAGATTGCTTAAGTCTAAAAGTTTCAATCAGTTTGGTTGGCAGAGATCTCATCTAAAAAATAGAGAGAGAGAGATAAAGGAGGGAAAAAGGGAAGGAGCAAAAACTATAGGCAGTACAGTTGTATTCTGGTCACAAGTCTGTACTCAGTTTTATATTAATGATTGGATATCTACATGCTCTTACCGAAGGTCATCTTTACCGGAGAAAATCAGTAAAAGTGCCGAATGGCAGTGAGTTTCTGGTTTGGTCTTGGCTGTATTTTAGTGTTTCTTAAATTTCTGTGCTGATGGGCCATCTTGATAGCCCCACCCCCTACCCAGTCATTTGTGAATTTCCGTAAAGCATAAAAACAATTATTTGAAAAGTGAAGTAAAAAGAAAATTAAAAAAAGCCTGTAAAAGTTTGCGTTGTAGGGTAGATTTGCAGACCTAACAGTCACTTTGTAATTTGCTATAAGCCTCCCTAAATAATACAGTGCCTTTGCTTATGTCATCTGAATGGGTACCAGTTCACAGGCTAGCCCCACCTATGAACAGTAGTTTGAGAAACGCTGGTCTGGGCTGTGCGTGTACATATTTGTGCACTTAAACATTTAAGTGGCCTGATCACAGGATAACTAACAGATCAGATAGCGCTGTGTCCAAATTAAATGCATTTCCAAGCTCTTTAGTCAAAGGAACATTTTTTTTTCCCTGAAAGTATTAAATGCTTTAATTGTAAGCAGATACACATATAAATGTGAATACAATTACCTCAAAATCCAGTTGTCTGGTGACGCCTCTGATGCATTGTTTTGCAGAGTGACCTAAGACTATCTCTTCTCTGGTTTATCAAGTTTAAATGAGTACAGATACTCCCGAGGAAGTGTCTGAAGCAAAGGCAGTAGACTCACTAGAGGTGGGATAAGCCAGCCATTTTTTATCAGACCCTCCTTGTCTCACTGAACAGTTGCATTGATTGCTGTCTTTGGTCTGGTTTTTGGTCCTAATGATTGATACCCATCTTGGTTAATGCTTATGAAATGAGGGAAGTGGTTTCATCAAGTAATTCCACATTCTTTAGAAGCAGCGACATATCTCAGAGCAGTGTTGGCATGGATAGGCTGCAGCTGTGTGAACTCTCCCTTCAGGAGTCAGACTCCTCGGTGGGGTCGTGTGCCAGGCTCCTTGGCCTCCAGGATGTCTGCTTTGTGGGGTGGACAACAGGGCCTTCCTTTAAACAAACGTCTGGGGAGTGTATTCCTTCTGTTAGCCTTTCCTTTGGGGACCAGACTTGAAATTCAAAAGACTTGTGAGACAGAGGGGGAAGTTCATGCGGTGACTCCTCCTACCTGGGAGACCACAGCGGTGGAGTGTGTCTTAGAGAAGGAGTGAAGAAGAACTGTAAGAGCTACCGAGTGCCTGTGGAGAGGGTTCACCAAGTGCCTGTGGAGAGGGCTCCCTGGCTCCAAGGCTGAGTTCCTCAGCAGTGAGCAGTGTGCCCGGCTTAGTGAGACCACGCCTCCTACTCTGAGAAGTGGTTAGGAAGCCAAGTTGGGCTAGGCACAGTGGTGAGTGGACAGAAACCCAGCGCCTGGTAGGCTGAGGCACAAGGATTTTGAGTTCCATCTAAGAACTCAGTCCGAAGATTTGTATTGAAAGTCTGCTTCAAAATGTGAAACAAAAACAAGACAGTAAGGATTGTGGGGCAAGGGCTGGTCCTGAAAGCTTGTGTCCACAGCAGAAGTTCTGAAAGGGGTGGCAAGGTGGCTGGGGACTAGGAAGGGCTGTTGCGATAGTGACCGCCAGCTAGGCAGCAGTATTCAGAACGGGACCTCACTGTAACCTTCAGCGGATTCTCAAGGTCCAGGGTATAAAAACCTTATCTCTTTCAGACACCCAGGTCTCTGTGTCATCACAGTAGGTGTTTGGTTATGACAGGTCTCCGGTACCCAAGGAGCAGGGCTCACAGTCAAAGCAGATAACTTCAAAGCAAAGCAGTCGTGTTCATACACAACTGTGTGCTGACAGACAGAGCCAGGCAGAAACCCGGGTTGAGAAACATGCATTCCACTTAGTCTAGAATGAAAGGCAGCGGCCGCTCAGTCTCTGTGGTCACTTTGCTTCACCACGTGTCCCCCGACAGCCAGGAAGGCTTTGTGCATAATGAGGAAGGAGAAACATTTTGAAAGCACACACGGTTCTACCAAAACTGTATGTGCTCTTCCTTCTCTCCCTCGATGCTTTCAGTTGTTTGAGTTGTGTTCAAGCTGTAATTTCTAACACCTCTGTCTGTTGAGGTTGTGCGTTGTATGTTCCTGAGCTTTAAAAATAAATGCATTTGGGGGAGGGAAGTTGAACCTGTGTGATAATGTTGGGCATGTGAATGCAAGCACATGAGCTGAGAAAGTCAAAACCATGGTTTCCATGGTAACTCCTAACTTCTCTGTGTCGTGTTGTACACATTACTCACGCAGAACGTTGGCCAGGATTACCTAGTGGTAAGAATTGCTCTGCAGGCAGACAAGGGTGGATGTTCTACTTCTCCGTCTACGGGGTCTTCCCCCGTAAGTCCACCTATTCTGAGGAACCCCGGGCAGGAGACTGCGCAGCTGGGTCCTAACCTCCAAGCTGTCGTCTTCACGGTGGAAATTAGCCTTCATGTGATTCATGCTGTCTCCTGTCTTTCTCCTTTGTAGATATATGTTGGGTAAAGGAGGGAAGCGGAAGTTTGAGGACCATGAAGATGGGCTGGAAGGCAAAATCGTGTCCCCCTCCGACGGTCCGTCCAGGGCGTCTTACACCTTACAGCGTCAGACTGTCTTCAACATTTCCCTTATGAAACTGTACAACCACAGGCCCCTGACAGAGCCCAGCTTGCAGAAGACTGTCTTAATTAACAACATGTTGAGGCGGATCCAGGAGGAACTCAAGCAGGAAGGCAGCCTGAAGCCTGCGTTCACCCCCACATCCCAGCCCAGCGACTCCCTGGGTGCCAGCTGCAGGGAGGCCCCACCTGCCTTCACGCACCCGGCCGCGCCTCCTGCTCACCCCTGTGACCCAGGAAGCACCGCACCCCTGGAGGCCTGCCTCACCCCTGCCTCCCTGCTAGAGGATGAGGACACTTTCTGCACTTTGCAGGCTGCGCCGTCTGCAGCTCCTCCCAGACGCTCTCCTCCAGCCCTCCCACCAGAAAAGGACAGCTTCTCTTCTGCCTTGGATGAGATCGAGGAGCTCTGTCCCACATCTACCTCCACAGAGGCTGTTGTGACGTCAGCGGCGCCTGACAGCCCGAAAGGAACCTCCAGTGAGTCCAGCGTCCAGAAGCCTGAGGGGCCCCAGGAAGGCCGCGCGGATGACTCACGATTCATGGATTCTCTGCCTGGGAATTTTGAAATAACCACGTCCACAGGTTTCCTGACAGACTTGACCCTGGACGACATCTTGTTTGCTGACATTGACACATCCATGTACGATTTTGACCCCTGCACATCTACATCAGGGACATCCTCCAAAATGGCCCCTGTGTCAGCTGATGACCTCCTCAAGACCCTCGCCCCCTATAGCAGTCAGCCTGTCGCCCCAAGTCAGCCTTTCAAAATGGATCTCACGGAGCTAGACCACATCATGGAGGTGCTTGTCGGGTCCTAAGACTGTGCCTAGCCAGGCCCTGCAAGCGTCCCCGCCAACCTGACAGTTTCTCCGCACTGTGCATGTACCCTTGCTTGCCTTTTTCAGAGAAAAAGAAAACTTCACAAACGGATCACACTAGTATTTTCTTTGAGCAGAGTTGGAGTGCCTTCATTGGAGTATGACCACTTTTAATACACGCTCTGCGCGGCTCCTCGGAGCCCCGCTGCCCTGGCCTAGGAGAGCAGACCTTTGAAGACTGTGTTGCTAATGCTGAAAGGTGAACATGAGCAGTTCAAATGAAGCACAAGGATTGCGTTGGAAAAGCTGTAAATTGCGTGTGCATATTTGTCTATTTTTTCTATAAGTTTTATTGCAAGAGGTAAAAAAGAATATATATCTATATTATTTGGATAATCTCAGTACCTTTCCTGGCGTTTTGCCCTGTATAAGTTGACTGGGCAATTCCGCCTTTTTAGAGGCATTAACTACTCGTAAGTGTTGCATTTACATGGCTGTTTAGAAAACTGCTGCCCAAATTTATTTTATATTTTTGTACAGATTCTGCAGTTTATGATATTGTTTTTCTAAAAACAAATGCTGTTTATACATATGAGATAGCTATTTTGATAGGATTTGCTCACATAGTTCCTGCAAATGTAAGCTGTACAAGTTGCACTTGTACTTTTATAGAGTCGTAATGTTTTATATGTGTATGGTGCAAGAGAAAATTGGATCAAATCAATCTGCAGTTGATGTCCCCAAATGCAAACACACACAGCGCTTTAATAAAGGGCCAGGTGATCTGACACCCAAATTTCACAAGCACCAGCCCTTGGCACGATCACCCGCCAGTACTGTGACTTCCAAAGCCAGAGCCCTGTCTGCTCATCAAACTTGCATTAAGCCGTTGTGGGGGAGATGGCTGCAGAACCTGGGGTTAATGTGATGGTCTCCTTAGCTCCCTCTTTTGAGCAGAGGCTGTATCATCTTGTGTAAGAGTATACTCATGGCCAGGTGTGGTGGCGCACCCCTTTAATTCCAGCACTTGGGAGGGGGGGGGCAGGTGGATTTCTGTGAGTTCCAGTCCAGCCAGAGCTCTACAGTGAGAACTCTGTCTCAAGGATGGGGGAGTAAGAGAAAGACTATATTCATGCCAAGTTTGCTCTTTTAATTGTTTTTATTTTAATTTTATAAAATGCAAACCCCAGTCTTACCCCTTCGGCATAGCTTTTATGATGAGACCACAATTTTACATAACAATTTTACAGCAAGCAACTGACCTCTTCATGGAGCTGAGCCCTACTTCAGTGCTTAGGGCTCATAAAGAAGAAATTCTCCCCGAAGGCATCCATCACGTTGCTGAACTGCCTTTCCCAGTGTCCCTTCCCTGGTGGAGCTTTGTTCCCTCTGTTGCTAAGATCTGCAAATGGCATCTTCATGATCACCACAGTGAGCTCCGCTCACCTCAGCCATCCGGGATGCACTCTCTCAACATCAATCCACCACCTTACGTCCTGGTGTCCAGTCTGGTTGCTTTCTTTAATTAACTGCTGATTTAACCACACTTTACAAAGCTGTTATATCCAAATACATAACGGGAATTTCTGTGCGTGTTTCTGGCCCTCCCTGTCTCCTGACCCCCAAAGCGGCTCTTTATTTCCAGTGATCCCCCAGTTGTAGTATTTTGTCTCCGTGTATCATGCCCATTCTGAGGTCTGCCGCCCTCCCTCCTTTCTGCCCGGCTTCCTTTCTCGAAGTGGTACTTCAGCTGTGGAGTGCGGCTTACAACCTGTATTGTTATGCAGATGGCTTCTTTAGGAATAACTTCTATATTTATTTAAAAATTTTAAATTATGGGATTTTGTTTTTGTTTTTGTTGTTATTGTTGTCGGTCATTTGTCAATATTCAGTTACCAGTTCTGCTCACTTCTTGCCATGGATAAAATTGGGTCTTTCCGGCCACTTAAAAAGATAAATTTGTAAATGGCACTTTAAACAAGCCATAGATAGTTTTATTTTTATAATGCACATGGCAAGCAAATGTGTTTGTGATGAAGGAACTGCTCATCCAAGCAAAAGGTTTGTGTGTGGTGTGATTAATATCCTTTTGCATTCTAGTTTACCCTTTCCTGTGTGCGCGTGTTTGAAGGGCTGCTTCCCAACTCTGTAGAGCGGTGAGGAGCCAGCCCATCGAGCTGCACCTGTCCTCCTGCAGGCACCCTCCACATGGGCCTCTCACCATCACACATGTATGTTTCCTCTGATGCAGGACCAGGGACCATATGACAAGGTGCGGGTTGTTGATGCTTCCAAGTGTCATTGTGCCTGTCCATTGTAAGAACTTTTCTTCCTGAAGAAAGCAGGTCTGCCCATCCTCTATGTTTTAGAACTGGAGGATCCTGTGAACTGACCACTTGCCACACACATCTCCATACATGTGCATATATAGTAGTGTTGATTCTTCCCAACAAGAATGGCACAAAGCAGTTGATTGCCATTGTCAAAAACTGATTTACAGTAACTTAGAACAACTGTACTTTTGTTGGATTAGCAAATTGCGTGTTTAAACGATCCCATATGTTGGGCAACAGTTCAAATAAGCACAGAGAAGTGTCCGCCCAGACATAATTCTCCGACTCTAGTGCATCTGTAAGGCCAGGCTTCACCATCACAACACCTACCCCAACAGCAGCAGGCGCGTGCTTATTCTCCAGTCGTGCCTGGGAAACCCATGGCCTGTTTTCAGAAAGAGCAAGCCCATCAAGAGTTAAGACTGACTTTGTGTCCTATTTATACTAAATGATGTCCCAACAGGGAAGAGGTGGAGTCAGAGTGAGATCAAGTCCCAATTTGAGTATGGGATATGCTTCCAGATGCTTCCTGGCAGCAGCGGCTCACCTTCACAAAGACAGTCTTGTGGCGTCCAGAGGCAGGCAGACAGCCCGGGGTGCCAGGGCCCGAGAAGCTGTTATTGATGACTGTGATGTGCAATGGCGTGACAAGACGGGAGCAGACTCCTGAGAGACATAGAGCGGTGGTTTCCCCATAAGTTATTTATTCCTTTGTTTTCCTTTGTAAATATATTTATTTTACTGTGGCGCTCTAACAACAGCTGGGTGGTATGATGCAGAATGTATGGTAGGAATGTATTTCTCATAGGAATGTAAATCTGTATTAAAAGGGGGAGCCAAGGCGGCCCCCACCCTGTCTTTGCATCAGATACACGGTCGACACTCATTTTCACTCATCTCCAATATGGGTCTATTTAAAATATGCAAAAGGTGTGGACGGGGAATGTTTTAATACCTCTAAATTTTTAAGAAAATCGAGCATAAAAGGGTTGGTAATTTTTTTAAAGTTTTCTTAGTAGCACTTTGACTTATGACAGAAGGGGCAACACACAGGCACCCACCTTCATACCAAAGGGTGAGGAATGGCCACAACCTCCCACACGGCTCGAGTGTCCTCAGCAACTGAGCTTTTTATCGCCATAGCCCCTTGAAGTGCCCCAACCGTCCTGAGGTCAATCAAGGAAAATTTCTTAACGAAGTAAGCTCCAAAGAGCCAAAGTATCAACTTACGGATCATTTTTAAAGCTTAAATTTATTAACCACCTTTGCGGTAAACAATGAATTATGAATACCGCAAGGGCAGCCTTCTTAAATGACAGACATAAAAGAGAGACTGCTTATGCGGCAATTGTTCCTCTACTTTGTGTGAATTGTCTTAATTTTGAAACCTTGCTCTTACAAATTGGACCTTCATACATTTCTGACAATAGCAAAGAGAGAAGAGCATATTTGATTTGTCCTAGCTGTAAGCGGTTAATCCTTGTGCGGCCCCGCCCCGGGATGCCAGCGGGGTGTGCATCTGCCTGTGTGCGATTGTTTCCAGTGCTTCCAAGAATGAGTCTACATGGGTCTTGAAGATTAGCCAGGGTCAAATGCTCTTGCAGACAAAGCCAATACAATTTTTGGACTTCTTTTGGGGAGTTTGGGAGGGAAAAGCAGTCCATATGTACAACTGACGTGTTGAACGTGTACATAGGGACCTGTTGGGGACGTGGATTTTGAGGAGGGCTTTTTGTCGAAAGTTGGTGTGGAGAGCTGTGCCTTTTCTATGCAATATTACAGATGTCACATCAGAACCCAGAGGGCTTGTTCAATGTAGGTTCATTCAGGCTGTATTCTAAACAATTGGACAGATTAAGTGTACATGGACATGAGTGGTCTTTTGTAGTTTTATATTATACAATAAACAGTTAAAGGATGAGACTTGTGTTTCGTTTTCTTCTGACTGTGTTGTGACTGTTTGGTCCCACTGAGGTGCAGCCCCCGTGTGCTCTTCCTGTGTTGTCCTGTCCTGCTGCTCCACAGGCGTCCTGAGGCCCCCCTAATTTCCTTCTCCTTCCTGACCCAGCTCTCTCCAGACATCTGGCTTTGCCCAGAGCCT
This sequence comes from Ondatra zibethicus, assembly GCA_004026605.1. NCBI lineage: Eukaryota > Metazoa > Chordata > Mammalia > Rodentia > Cricetidae > Ondatra > Ondatra zibethicus. Next base: position 10,270 of record PVIU01001885.1, on the reverse strand, counting down.
TTGCCCTGCCTGTAACCTGAGACGGTCTCCCACCTTCGCTCAGGACGTGAAAATCTGTGAGCAGCCCCTGCCTCTTCCAGCTGTCGGACTTCACCGTCTACCGGAGGTGCAGAGTGTCTCTCTCTGTTGGCCACTCGCCATGGGACCTCGCCTCCTCCAGTAGGCCACTTGGCCCTCTCGGGGTCTCCTCAGTTCCAGCCTCTTTGTGCCCTTCGACACCTTCCTGTCTCTGCTTCTCTGACCCATACCTTCTGTCATCTTCACCTACTGCCAGTGTCCGTGTGTCGCTGGTCTTCCTGTCCTAGTGATTTTGGTAACAGGTTTTAATGCCAGTCTGGGCCACCGCGCCATCCTCGGGGGCTAATTGGGCCGAGGATGTCCAGGCACTCGTTGACAGCTGGGCCACTGCTAGCTGGTGAGGCGTCCCAGGTGGGTATGCGAGACCTGGAAAATCTGTGCTCCATTAAATCAACTTTGGGATATGGAAAGCAGGAGGTGGGCTGGGCCGGAAACTCAGCTGTGCTCCATAGAGCACCATGTCCCTCAGTTGGAAGAGAAGTCCTGAGTTCTGTCCCCAGCACCCAGGAAGTGGCAGCAGGATGGTAAGCTTAAGGTTTGCCTTCCATCTTGGATCCAGGAGACCTTATCTTGAGGAGAGGGGAGGTGCATAAGGCTTGGGTGAGGGGCCGCAGTCCACTCCTCCACAGAATGAGAAAGCCAGCACCCAGCATCCACCTCTGCTTGTCCCAGGTCCCTGCTCATCGCCTGCACAGCCCCATCTCTGGCACACACCAGCACCCTGCCTTTGTGCCCTTGCTCCCCTTCTCCTGGGAGAATTCATCCTCATTTCAAGGCCAACCTCAGATGCCTGTCCGCGAATCCGTCTAGGCATCCCCCTCGTAAGAGCCAGTCTCCTGAGTTCATGCAGGGGTCTGGACATGGTAGTGTTCCCTGGCAAATCCTGCCCTGGCTTCAGACTCGCTGCATGTGGTTTTCTCTGCGACACTGCTGGCGAACAGAACAGAACAGGGTTGCTCCTCTTCGCCCAGGTTTGGCATGTCACACCCCCAGGAGCTACACACTGCTTGTTTTAATAAAACAAGTAAAGTCCTAGACCATGGTCATGCTTGCTTAGCTCTGTGTCACCTCTGGTGTCTGCCTCCATGGCGCAGCTGAGCAGGTGCAGTTAGGTTGACTCCCTAGTTCAAGAGAGTTACCATTCGGACCTTTACAGAAAATCATTGTCTAACTCTGACATTTGCAACCTACACAGTCCTTAAGACAGTGTCAGCCATTGGCAGTGCTCAGGGCTTTCGGGAAGGACGTGTGCCTCCAAGCCCTACTGCACCAAGAGCTGGGAGGAGGCACCAGAGGGGACAGCAGTCAGGAAAGCCACACAGGAGGGGACGTTTTCAGAAAGCTCAAGGCCTGTAAGGGCGTGGGTCTTCTGTTCAAAGAAGCCTGATTTCAGCTGTGAGAAACAGAAAAGGGAAGTGGCACTGGCTGGTCTCGAGGCAACTGAAGCTTCGGAGGGGTGCTTCAGCCTGGTTCATAAGTAGGCTACCTGAGTTTGTACCAATTTGTGCCCTTTGTCACCAGCCCAAGCCTGCTCATCTCTCGCCCTCTGGCCCTAAACAAGTTTCTGTTTGCTTTTATTTGCGTGCATTGAAGCAGTTGTTATCCAGGCTGGTCTCAAATGACTGCACGCCAGCTCCTCTCTCTTGGCCTCCTGAGTTGCTCAGACTATAGTTTCTGTCGCTCTTGAGATCTCTTTAGCACAGCACACCCTGGCTTCAGCCTGAAGAAGGCCTGGGAACTCCTCTGTGTGTGTGTGTGTGTGTGTGTGTGTGTGTGTGTGTGTGTGTGTCCCTCCTGACTTACTACCTACATCATTGCCTTAAGGAGCAGGGGAGAGTGGAGGAGGGGGAGAGCTTTTCAGGGCTGAACACTCGGGGTGCTCACAGGCTCTCCTGCCCTGGCTGTGGGACTTCAGGTTAGTCACTGTCCCATGGGGGCAAGAGGAGACTGAATGACTGAATATTTGGCTTCCACCAGATTGTCACCACAGAGGGAGGGCTGGTCTTGGGCTGTAGGCCTCAAGGATTTGCAAAAGCTCCTGAATGCCCTGAGGTGCCAGCCTTCAAGGCTTCTGGGATGGCATGTCATGTGCATGACAGGACGGGGCAACACATGGTGACATTATCTCTGGAGCTGGGAACCTTCTCTGCAGCAGGCTGGCTGTCTCTGCCCGTAGCTCTCCAGACCTCCCCCACCTCCCAGGCAGGGCCAAACTGCCAGCTGCCAGCAAGGCCTATTGTTCAGCAGTGACAAGAAATGGCTGCAGAGCTCAGGCTGGAGAAAGGCTGGAGGCTACAGTGGGGGAGGGGTGAGGAAGCTCTCCACACCCTTAGCGTTGGCCTGTGTTCCTGGGAGAAGTCTGAGGCGAATCAAACCCTCCCCTCAGACAGTCAGTCCCCTCCCTCCTTCGCGGTCCAACAGGCTTCCTTTCTTGGACGTCTCCTCTGGCCGCGTAATGTGGGGAGCGTGTGGCCCCATTTCTGTACCCTAGCAGAAGAGTCAGTCGGGCTGCCTCAGGGTTGAGCTGAGTGCTGTGTGGTCTGCCCTTGCTCAGGCTGCGCTCTCCTGTGCAGTGGGCCTGTTGGGTCTGCAGAGGGTGCAGAGATTAGGACGGTCTCTGACGTGAGCACAGCTACGGTGTTTCTCAGACAGTTGTGATTGTGCCAGTTCAGAGAGGGTGGTTGTGTGTGTGTGCGTGGGAGGGGGTGGGGGCAGTGCATAGAGGCAGAGGGGACCTCCAAGGTCACTGCAGGACTCTGCCGCAGCTGCCACTGAGGGAAGTTGTGGTATGAAGACACCAGGAATCCACACTTTCTCTTGGAGCTTTGCAGCAGAGATCGTCCACTGAAGCCATTGGGAGGGATGAGTCTAGCCTTTTCTGCCCTGAAGAACCTCCCCTTTCTCCAAACATATGCCCACCCGTAGTTGAGGGGATGGAAGTGTCCCAGCTGTGAGATAGCCAACATGAACAATCTAGCCAGAAAGCCAGCACCTACTGTGAGCCAAACCCTAGGTCTTCCCCAACCTGTCCTGATGGTGGGAAGCCCATTCTTCCACTTTCTCTCCCTTGCTTTCCTCTCTGCCTATCTGTCAACCCCCTTCTTCATCCTGCCTGCCTACTTGAAGCTGCCACTGGACGCTGGGGCCCTCTGCCTCGTGAGGCCTGTGTCTGGGGGTCGGGTGGACTTGTCTTCAGCTCTGGGCTCAGAGATAGACCCAGTGAAGCTGACCGGATCCAGAGCTTGGCTCATGGAGGTCTGGGAACTTCTGAGTCACCAGGAAAGGCCCAGGAGGACCCATGACTGATCGGACGGACGCTTCCAGAGTGCCTGGCCTCAGCTACTCAGCCCCTTAGCTGTTTCGTCAGTGTAGTAGGTTTCCGTACTGTCGGATTGGTCTACAGCTCTGACGTACAGGAATAAAGGAATGGAGGAAGAGTCTAGGCGGAGAGGCTGCCCATGCTGGCCTGCCAGCACCAATAGGTGCTAGGTTCCCCGAGAAAGCACCTGCTGGCAAGAGGGTAGAAGCCCATGCAGGCTTGAGCTGCATGGTTTGCAAAAAAAAAAAAAAAGGAAGGGGTAGGTGGTTGGTTGGTCAGCAGCTGGGATAAGGGTCCTGGGGGAGGCAGGCTGGGCAAAGCTACCTCTGGAGGGCATTTCAGTGTCAGGCCACCTACTGAGGGAAAAATCGGGAAACTCCAATCCAGAAAGCTTAGGTAAGGTGGCCCAGCTGGCACGGGAGCCGACGCCCAAGCATGTTATGAGGCCCCTTTATGTACCTTGGGGACACACTGCTGTGCTGTCCAGGGGCCACAGGCCATATAAGGCAATATTATGGACATGCCACGAAACAGAAATCCCTGACCGGCTTGAGCCCGGCTCAGAGGAGACTTGGGGAATAGCCTCTGGGCTGGCTAGTTTTTGTCAAGTCAACGCAAACCTAGATCATCTGAGGAATTGCTTCCATCAGACTGGCCCGTGGGCATGTCTGTGGAGCATTTTCTTTCCTTTTTAAAAAAAATATTTGTATATGTATGTATGTATGTATGATGTGTGCACACACGTGCTCTGTCTGCATGTATGCCTGCATTACAGAGGAGGGCATCAGATTCCATTAGAGATGGCTGTGAGCCAACACGTGGTTGCTGGGAATTGAACTCGGGACCCCTGGAAGAACAGCCAATGCTCTTATCCACTGAGAGCCATCTCTCCAGCCCAAGAGTATTTTCTTGAGTGCTTGATTGATATGGGAGAGCTCCCCCACTATGGGTAGTCCCATCCCTGGGCAGGTGGGCCTGGACGGTTTACGAGCAAGCCAGTAAGCCATCTTCCCTTTTCCTAGCGGCCCCTGCCTCAGTTCCTGCCACCGCATTCCTGACTTGAGTTCTTGCTCTGGCCTCCCTGGAGGACAGGACATGATGTGGAAGTGTAAGCCAAGCTAGTCCTTTGCTCCCCGGGTTTCTTTTCCTCGTATTTTATCACAGCAACAAAGCAAGCTAGGACAGAAGTTGGTAATTTAGTAGTGCAATGTCACTTTGATGGATTTTTTTTTCATGCCTATTTGGGGAGATTCTTGTGACATTTGGAACTCTGGGCTGGAAAAGCCATTGAGTGCTCAGAATAATGGGATGTTTTCTAGGAGCTAGGAAGCTGAGGCTGCTGGAAGAAATAACGGAGGCCTGTATTGTGACATTTCACAGGGATGCTTGCGAGGCCCTTAAACTGTCAGAAGCATGTGGGATATTTGAATTAAGGATCTCTAGTTTCTGGTCAGCTGGAACTGAAGAATCAGCTGTGACTAAGAGACCAGCACGGTTTGAAGCAAAGTGTCCTGGGAGTTATTTCCCCAGAGGCAACAACACAGAAGCCGTCCAGAAGACGAGAAGATGCCAGGGCTGTATCTCAACCTGGCAGCTAAACTCGGTAACATGTAAGAATCCCCCAAGTGTGAACTGGGTTTGGCTTCATGAGAGCTACAGATTGAAGCCATTATAAAGAGCAGCTGGGGAAGCTAGGAGCGGCCATTGGTGAAAGTGTCCCCTCGGATGTAGTGGACACCTGGGGATTGCAGGGGTTGTGGAGAGAAGCCCCTGAGGCTCGACACCACGTGGCAGACTTGGAGTCCTTGAAGAGAGTCCCGGAAGCCATTGGGGAATGTGCAGGCTCAGTTGCACTGGAGACCCCAGGACCATGAGATGACCTCCAGGTACAGCTCCCGGTGTGGAGCCTACCGTACAGGCTGTGAATGTGAACGGTTAGAGAAGTAGGATTGTCCAAGCCCCTGGAGCCTAAACGGTCATGAGCGAGTGAGTTCTAAGTGTTACATAGAACTACATAGACCGTTAGATTTGGTTTTACTTTGGTCTGATTGTAACTGTGCCCTGCTCCTTCCCTCTTGGAATAAGAAAGTATTTCGCTTGTTTTTCTCTCTACGGGAACCCACAGGTAAGGAACTTTGGATATTTTTTAAAGAGACTTTGAATTTTTAAAACGTTTGGAAATGTTTAAGGACTGTGGGATTTTAAAGCTCGGTTTTATGTTGCGATGGTAACATAAGATCTTGGGGTAGAACAAGAAAGGAAGAAAGTAGAGGTTTTGGTTTAATAGTGACATGTTTTTGTGTCGAGCTGTCAAGGGGTCAAAAGCTCTGGTTAGTTTTTTGTTGATTTGACACAAACTTGGCATATCTAGGAAAAGGGAATCTCATTGGAAGAATTGACTCCAGCAGACAGGCCTGCTAGCAGGGCTCTGAGGCTTTTTTTTTCTTGCTGAATGGTGTTGGAAGACCCAGCCCACTGTGGGCGGCCCTGTCCTCAGGCGGGTGGGCGTGGGCTGGATAAGAATGTAACAGAACAAGCCAGTAAGGCCACTGCTTTAGTTCCTGCCTTTAGTTCTGCTTCCCGTCCCTCATGATGGACTGTGATCTGGAAGTATAAGCAAAAGAAACCCTTTTCTCCCCAAATTGCTTTTGATCAGTTTTGTTTTTGTTTTAATGTTTTTTTTCCCATAGCAATAAAGAAGCAAAGTAGAACAGTTTCTAGTCGCCACAAGCCCTGCCCTACTCCCAACCCCCTCCCCCTTCTGCAGAGGCAAGCTGATCTCCCGCCTCCTCTCCAGCCTGCTGTCTCTCTTTCTGTCCCTCTTCTGAAAAGGTGACTGCTGTTTCTCCTCCCCACCTTTTCCTCCCTTTTCCCTTCCTCCCCCTTTCCCCTTCCCTTTCCCCTCCATAACCCACTAAATAAACTCTATACCCAAACTCTCTCTGCATGGCGTGTCTGTCTGTCTCTCATTCGCTGAGGTCTCCCACCCGCCAAGGGGACCTGCCGAGGCCTCGGGTGACCCTCATGGGACCAGTCCCCCACCACCTGTTTATAAATAACAGTCTGTTCCCCTGTACTGCCAGCCCCTCAGCTTGACCGCAAGGAGGAACAGGCAGGTAGGGAGAGCATGTTCGCACCTTCCCCTGAGCTCAGCCCAGCAGAGGCCGGAGCTTCCCAAGGGATCTTCAGACAGCCTGAGCACTGTGTTGCTGTCTGGGCGACTGCAGCCTTGTGACTCATTGACTTTCCCCTGCTCCCTTCTTTTTTCTTCTTTTGCATATTCCCTTTCTCTCTGCCACTTCCCAGAGACCCTTTTTTTTCTTCTTTTTTTTTTTTTTGCCCCTACATCTGTGTACCCAGAGACCCTTCTAAGACAGGCTTGTGCTTGGCAGAGAATTCCTATATAGACAAGACTGGCTTCGAACTCCAATCGGCCTGCTTCTGCCTCCCAAGTGCTAAGGATGCGAGCCCCTGCTGCCTCTGTTTTTGCAGTTGTTTTGTTTTAATATTTTGTATTTTTATGTATTTTATAAGTGTTTTGCTTGCATGTATGAGAGTGCACCATGGGCACGCGGTACCCAAGGAGCCCAGGAGATGACACTGAATCAACTGGAACTAGAGTTACAGACAGTTGGGCGCTGTTGAATGGGTGCAGGGAACTGCACTTGGGTCCTCTTAACCACCAAGCAGCCATCTCTCTGGTCCCTTTATTCTAGTTTTGTTTGTTCGTTTTGTTGTTTTGTTTTTTTCTTATTGATTTGTCAGTTTGTTGAGACATGATCTCACATGGTAGCCCAGGCTAACCTGTGGCTCACTCTGAAGCCCAGGCTAGCCTGAAGTTATAGAAATCCTCCTCTCTCAGCCTGTCAAGAGTCAGGATGACAGGTGTGTGTCACACAGGCCCGTCTGCTTCATTGGTTTTCATTCAGCTAATCATAGGCTCAGCCCCTGTGCTTGCCGAGGGTTGGAAGGGGCATGAGGTGGCACCGCCATTCACCTAAAGCCAAATCTCACCTTGACTCCCACCCCAGGAACCTCTCCTGAGAGTAAATCATTCCACCAGGAGATACAAAACCATGCATATTCCACCCCACTGTACAGTCAGCCTCAGCAGGACTTTTACCTGCTAAGTGGCATCCTGTCCAGTCAAGCCTTATTCGGGTCCTCTGTCCTCAAGGCAATGCCCAGCGTGATCCTTTGCAAACACAGGTGAAGTTCAGGAGATGCAGCTGGTGGTAGAGACCTGTCTAGCAGCACGCCTGAATCTCTGGAATCATATTAGAATCTCTCCAGTTCCAAAAGAAAGGAAGAGAAGGGGAGGAGCAGAGAAGGGAGGGACTAGCTTAAGGTTGCAACAGCAGTGCAGCTTCTCACTTGGGTGGTTGGGGATGCATATGGAGTTCCTAGTGTCTACAAACTTACTAGGCCATGATGGTCCAACCATACACCTGGAAACCAAATGTTAGACTATGTTTTTCCCGTGCTCTGAGGACCTGGCTTCACTGGAACCCAGTCCAGAGCTCTTGTCATAGCCTTTGTGGCCCCCGCAACTTGTCCAACCCTTCACCCCTACTCACCTCTCTCCTGCCCCAACCCTCCTGGGGTTCCTCCCGGTGACCTTCCCTTCACCCAGGTGACCTCACATTCCCTCCCCAGGGCCTGCCTAAAGGTAGCTACCGACTCAGTGGCTCCAGTTCACGTTCATAACCCTGTCACTTCCTCAAGGCGTAGCTCCAGAGTTTAGTTGATGAACATCTCTCTCTTGAGGAGTGTACGCACCTGGGAGGGCTGGATACTACATGCTAGGGGCAAGAGCCTAGGGCAGATCGGGAACCTGTCCTCTGTCATCCAGCAGGAGAGGGCAGAGGGACAGGCAGTCATGTAACTGACTCCTGACCTCATCTGTCTGCTCTGGGCTGTAGTGGGTTTTGTTTAACCTTATTTAATCGTAACTACAGCTAGATCAGCACAATTATTCCCAACTGGCACCCATCCGAGGGCCTCCTGCTTGGCGCCACACAGCTTTTTAGAGGGTTCCCTTTCTCTTGATCAGTGGCTTAGCTTCTTATGGAACTGTGTCTTGCCCTCGGATCAATACTTGACAGAAGAGAGGCATCCTCGGGGGCTTGGAAAAATCCATCCCTGAAGGATGTGGGGGATATACTGTGAGGACTGGGGTGGTGTGGTGAGGGGGTGAAAGAGGAATGGGGTAAGGACAGCCCACCCAGAGGGAGGGGACCCAAAGACATGACTTAGGCTGGATAATGGACGGAAATATTGGCTTTGGGGCTGTAGGGGATCAAACCCGGGTCCTTATGTTCGCATGACGAGCACTTTGCCGTCAGAGACACCTTCTCAGACTGGCAAATTTAGTTTTAGAGACCTTAATTAGATTTAAGAATTGAATATAACCTTAGAATTGAGCAATACTTCATTCTACGAAATAGAAGAGGTTGATCTTCCAGTCAGAGACGGGCTGAGGAAAGACGAAAACAAGGCCAAGTTCTGGTACTATTGTTTGCTTGCTTAGAGAGATGCTCACTGTGCGGCCACTAGGGGTGGCCTCCGAAGGCCGGTCTGGCGCACCTTCCTGCCTCACGCTCTCAGCTTCCTGGCCTTCTTATCCATTGTGATGTGAGTCACTGTTCCCTGCTCCTCCTGCCACAACTTCCCATGACTCTCCCACAGCCATGGTCTGAAACCTCCGGAGACCATGGACCCAAAGACCTCCTCCTTTGGGGTGTTTCTCTGGGCATTTCACATAGAAATGTGCAAACATTCAGTGTGAGTTCCAGGAAATTGCTGCAGCGCACAGCCTGAAGTGTTCCTCCCTCCTCACCGGCAAGTCTCAGCTCAAACACCGGTTCCTTGGTAGAACTTCCGACCACCTCATCCCCACTGCAGGCACACTATCCAAATCCCAGGCCCCAGAGCCTCTGGGTGCTGTTTCAGGGGACTCCAGGGGAGTTTGGACGTCTTTTGTTACACACTGCTAGTGGCGGCTACGCTGGAAGCAAGGGTCTACCCAGTGTTTACACTACTCCTGTGTAGAAGAGAGAGAAACTCTGGACCCTCGTGAGGCCGTACTAACTAAATTCTAAAGTGTGTACTCTGTGCCTCTCTCTGGCCTTATCTTCTCTCTATTTCATCTTCTTCAAAGGAAGGAGCTGCCAAGCAACCCTTCCTTCTCCACATAAGCACTCTCTTTTCAAATCTGCAGAACACCGGTAAGAACAAGGTCACTGTGGCCACCTCAGACCCTGACAGTGGACAGTGTGTGCTGGCCAGCGAGCCTCTCAGAGAGCATGAGCCTACAGACCCTAGATATCTGCACCACCTAGGGAAGATCAGGTCCTGCACCCACCCCAAAATTGGCTAATGTCATATTTCTGACCAGCTCTCTGGTTAGGAATGGAGCCTAGCTTATCTGACATACCTGGGGATATGATATTTCTGTCCTATACATTGAAGACTACATTCATAATCTCCAAGAGCACATGGCTGAACAGTAGTGTGGATTGTTCAGGAAAAAGATTTTGTTGGAGGTGAGAAGCCTGGGTAGGAACCGGCTCTGCAACCCCTTGTTTCCTTGGCAACAACAAAACCCGCCCCCTTGCTCAGCAGAGCTCCTTGAGTCCTACTCTGGGATTTGGCCAGAGTGACTCCCGGGTGCCCTGCAGAGGTAAATGTTTTCCCATGCCTCAACTCTCCTGACCCACTGACTCCCGAAGTGTCCCCCACCCCACCCCAAGGTGCTCCTCTTCCCTCACCCAGCCATGTGTTGTCCCGTCCCGTCCCATGTCATCGTCGCCCTGTCACACACACACACACACACACACACACACACACACACACACACACACACACACACAC
>PVIU01001884.1:149643-192151 GCA_004026605.1 Ondatra zibethicus | reverse complement strand
CCCATGATATTTATTGAGCTCTACATTTTTCTCTGCTCCCCTCCCTGCCACTTCCCTCCCTCCTTCAACCCTCCCCCAAGGTCCCCATGCTCCCAATTTATTCAGGAGATCTTGTCTTTTTATACTTTCTACTTCCCACGTAGATTAGATCTATGTAAGTCTCTCTTAGTGTCCGTATTGTTGTCTAAATTCTCTGGGATTGTGGTTTGTAAGCTGGTTTTCTTTGCCTTATGAGAAAACCCTTTCTTATATATATATAAATAAACAACTAAGGGAAACAAGAAAAGATAGGGAAAGCCTTGAGACCATAACAGAGACATGACCAAAGTTCTACCAGTGTGCAGAATGAACATGGACTATTGAAGAAATCCACCTTGGGCAGAAACGACCAAGTCTTATTATTTTCGTTTTACCCAGCCACTATCCAAGAGCTACCAGGAGAGACTGGTCACCCAAAGGAGCTGTGACTAGAAGTTCCCCACCTCACTCCTTATAGTTTGGTATGAGTTATGTCCCCTCCAAAAAGATACGTTGAAATCCTAACCCCCGTGCCTCTGAATGTGACTTTATTTAGAAATAGTGTTGCTACAGATATAATTAGCTAAAAGAAGGTCATACAGGAGAGTCAGTTCTTCATCCTATAGACCTGATATCCAGACAGGAAAATGGTCACGTAAAGATGGAGACACAGAAAGAAACCCATCTGAAGCAGGATGGGGATGGTGCATCTCATAAGCCTGGGGATACCAGAGCGGGGAAGAGCCAGACGCATTCTTCTCTAGCTCCTTCATTTCACACTTGGGCTTCCTGAACGGTGGTACGGTGAGTTATCTTCAGCTGCCAGGTTGCTGAAATATGAAGTCTTCGCAACTGGAGAAGATAGCATGTCCTAGGGAGTCTTGAGGTTAGTGTTCCAACGGAGGAAGAGAACTGTAGATCCCTGTGCCAGACCCGATGTGGGTCATTTCCTCCCACAATCTCATTGATCCTCACTGGCCCCATTCTGTAAGCCATAGGTCATGAGCATAGAGAAAAGTGAATGGCCCAAGGCTACCCAGCTACAGAGTGATGAGGTTGAACTTGAGCCAGGTTTCCTAACTAAATAGCAAGCTGCTCTCTCCTGAAGCACCCACAGGAGCAAAACCATGGAGTGAGGAAACAACTTAATTCCCATTTTGATTCCCCCAGAATCCATGCTTACTGAACATTTTCATTGTATTTCCCAAACTTGTTTATTTATTTATTTATTTACTTGCTTTTGGTTTTTGTTTTTTTTTTTTTTTTTTTGAGACAGGGCTTCTCTGTGTAAGTCTGGCTATCCTAGAACTTGCTTTGTAGATTGAGCTGGCCTTGAACTTAGAGATCCACCTGTCTCTGCCTCCTGAGTGCTACAATTAAAGGCATGTGCCACTACTGCCTAGCTACCAAATTTATTTTCTTTCTTTGTGTGTGGGGGGGAGGGGAGCACTAGGCAAGCATGTAGTACAAAGACATACATGCAGACAAAAACACTCATACCCATAGAAATAAATAAATATTTAAAACTGGAGCTCTCTTCCAACTCATTTTCGTGTTTTTATTGTCTTTGAGATCTTTTACAATTTTTTAAATTATGAGAAATTAATAATAATACAAAAAAATTCACGTAGAAATGTGAGTGAATTGGGCCCATTAAAATATAGCTTGGTTATTGCTCGTAATAGCTCAGTTTTGGAAATAGTTCCAAATTCATAAACATTCTTTTTTTGAAGGTTTATTTGTGATTTTGGTTTTGGTTTTGGTTTTGGTTTTTTGGTTTTTTTGAGACAGTGTTTCTCTGTGTAACAGTTCTAGCTGTCCTGGAACTAGCTCTTATAAACCAGGCTGGCCTCGAACTCATGGAGATCTACCTGCCTCTGCCTCCCGAGTGCTGGGATTAAAGACGTGTGCCGCCACCACCTGGCCTATTTGTATTATTTTTAACTGTGTGCATGTGCATCCAAATGTGTGTGTATATGTGTGTGTGCATGCATGTATGTGTACACGTGTGTGTATGTGTATGTGTGTTACACATGACTGAAGGAGCTCACAGAGACCAGAAGAGTCAGAGCCTTCTGAAACCAGAGTGACAGGCTGTTGGGAGTTGCCTGATGTGGATGCTGGGTATAGAACTCCAGTCTTCCGGGAGAGCAGTACGTGCTCATAACTGCTGAGCCACTCACGGAACCCCAATGTGTGGGTCTCTTGATTCTATCGGAACCAGCTATAACATCTTAGAGGTTTCTTCATTAACTAATGTTTTAAATGATCTTCTCCTATAATACATCTGTCTGTGAATGGGAAATCCATGTTACCAGATTACCTTGGCTCTGTTTCGTCCTTATAGGAGTCTAGGACAAGGATATTGTATTGCACACAGTTGGCTCTTTAAGATCTCTTTCAGAGACCATAAGGGACATTCCTTTCCTTTTTGTTCTTTTCCTTATTTTTATTACTGCTTCCTGTCTTCTTAATATTTATTTTTGTGTGTATTGTAGGAAAGGCCACAAGCCCAGATTTACCTGTCTCTTAGTGGAAAGGCATGTGTGCTAGCCAAGGCCACATGGAGACATTTATTGACACTGTCACCTCCTCTGTTTATTCTCTCTCTAAGGACACACTGTAACCCAGCAGGCTGGGAAGGGGCAGGAGGTTGAAGTTCCTAGGTGGACATTCAGGCCCAGATTAAGAAAGAAGGCTGTAGGAGGCGCCTGTACTCATAACCTCCTGGATCACTGTGAGCCAGTGGAAAGAATTTGGTGGCTGGGAGAGTGGATGGCTCTTAAGAGGCTGGGGAGGCACCAAAGTCTGCAGGATGATACCGAAGGTCCCTGTGGGTTCTCAGTAGGGACCCAGGCAAAGCTGAGCCCCAGTGCAGGAAGGAAGCTGTCCTGAATGTTGAAGTTCAGGACGATTCCCTGGGGCTGTTGTTCTCTTTGATCTCGTACCATTATTGGTTAAAAATAATCTGAGCAAGCAGCTTCAATATAGAAACATTTTCTAAATTTTCTATTTATGTGCCAATAAATAATAATAATAAAGTATAATTGCTTTCTATTATTTAAAAAATGCTTATATAGGACCCATAAGATGGCTAGACAGGTAAAGGCAACTGCTGTCAAGTTCAATAAATAATAAAATGCAATTTTTTTAAAAAATCTAAATAAATAGAACTAGATATAGCAGCTCATGCCTATAATCAAAGCTAGAAGCTGAGAGCAGAGGCAGGAAAATCACAAGTTCAAAGCCAGCCTGGGCTACATAGTTTATTCCATGAGAATCCAGGCAAGGAAGAAAAGAAGGAAGGAAGAAGGAAGGAAGGAAATGAGAGAGGGGGTAAAAAGGCATATAAGGAGGAAAATTTCCCCCAGAAAATAGTCTTGTCTCCCCATTGGAATCCAAACTGTCTCCTAGGGAGCCGTCTTCACAGGTAGGGAAAGAGTGGCATTTACAGGAACTGTTGATGACTGTTGATGGCTGTGTCTCCTCCCCGGTCCTGGTTTTCTTCACCTGATTGAAATCAGATCAGAGTACCTATCACCTACAGTTTTAGGTTAAACACCAATTTATGCAAAAATTCCAAATATCATAATTACCTGCCACGAGTGTTATTTCCAATCTTCTGAAATGCTGGCTTCTTTGCCTGTTTATGTTTTCAACCGTGAAGATTCACTGAAGCAAACCCACAGGGATTACTGCAATAAGGTTCTCTTCCAAGGGGGACAACACTGGAATGAGACTCCTAGGGGGGTGAGGGTAGTCAGGGCCCTGAACTAAGTATGGACACCTTCTCTTTCTGCCTCGGTCATATCTCCAGACCTGTGGCAATGTTAGCCACCGAAAGTTCCAGTACTGACCGCTGCTGCCTAGTCAGAACCCAAAGCCCTGGCGCAGATGACCCCATTTAGCTTTAGAAAGCATATTTTCCAGGGCTGAAGAGACGGCTCAGCGGTTTAGAGCATTTGTTGCCCTTGTAAAGGACCCAGGTTCAATTACCAGCACCCACGTAGCCCCTCACAACCATCTATAACTCCAGTTCCAGGGCCTCCAACAGTTACGTACTTGGTGCACATATATGCAGGAAGGTAAAACATGCATGCATGCGGGCAAAACATTCATACACGTAAAGTAAAATGAATAAATCTATTAAAAAGAAAATAAAAGTAAGCATATTGTGCTTCCATGTTTTACCTGCCACCCAGATACCAAAGTCACAGATCACAAATGGCCAACAGTTTTTGCATTCATGTGGGCTATTCTAAGATCACCTCTGCCCCAGACTCCTGTGACCTGCTACCTACCAGTCACCTGCAGTCTCGGATGAGGCTGAGAGCAGGACTCCTCCATCCAGTTCCCATCAGGACTCCCTAGGGCTGGGACCGGATGTGTCACCAGCCCCTTGGACAGAATTTCTGGGCCCAAGGAAGTCTTCCAGCAGCCTGAGGCACACTTGGATGAAGGGCACTGGGGAATTGCTTTTGCCCCAAAGCCTGAGAGCTTGTGGTTGAAAGGCATTTAGGCCTGTCTTAATTTCCTGGTACTATTTCACTAAGAAACTAAGACCGCCCCCAAAAGAGGTAGCACGCTCTGCTTAAATTTGCTCATAGTGGCTTAATTAGAGAAGCTGCCATATTAGCAATATTTCTTAGGCATTTGTTAGCACCCGAGTGGGTTTGTAGATTGAATCCCAGCTCTACCACTTTGGTTCTCTGAATCTTTGTTTTGCCCAAAGACAGGATCTCACGTATCCCAAGATAGCCTTAGACTCCCTGTGTAGCAGAGAATGCCCTCCAATTCCTGATTCTACTGCCTCTACTCCCAAGGTTTGTGCCGGGACTGCAGGCATATGCCCCCTTGGAGGGCTACCTCTCTGAGTCCTAGTCTTCTTTCTTCCTTTTTATTTTTTTATTTTTTTTTTTTACTTATTTTTATTTTGTGTATATGGGTGTTTTTCCTACCTGTATGTCTGTGCATCGCAAGCATATAATTCCTGCAGAGACCAGAAGAGGGCATTTGATCCTCTGGAACTGGAGTTACAAATGGTTCTTAGCCTCCATGTGAGTGATGGGGATCGAACCTGGATCCTCTGGAAAAACAGCAAGCACTCTTAGCCACTGAGCCATCTCTCCAGTTCCCTCTAAGACCTAGCATTCCTTTCAATGAAAGATAATGTGTACCTTAGGATAGTTTTGAGGACTAGTCCATTATTCATTCCATAAGTATTAGGTTGAACTATATGAAATTACCAGTATCCAATTACTGGTAATTTATAACATAGAAACGGATTTTTATATCATTCGACTATAGTATTTTTAAAACTTCTCTCTCTCTTTGCGTGTGTGTGTGTGTGTGTGTGTGTGTGTGTGTGTGTGTAAAGGCTTGGGAGACTTGGGAGAACACTGTGTGGTTACCAGGGCTGGAAATTTAAAATCAGAAAGGAAGGCCTGCAGATTGGAAATGTGAGTAAGAATTGCTGTTACAGCCCTGAGTCCCAAATCCTAAGGACAGGCCAGCAAATGAGAAGTTCAGCCAGGGCTTCTTCTGTGCTGCAGTCTTGAAGCAGAAGTGCTTCTCTGGGGAGACGTATCGCCCACTGACTGTGGAGGAGCCCCATCTCCGAATTGTGGAGGCTAATCTGTTTTATGCAGTCAGTTGGTTATAAATGCTAGTCATATCTAGAGTCTAGCAGAGTCTAGATGGAGTTACATGTGTTAGGAAAACTGACCAAGGCACCTTGGTGGATCTTGACTCAGATCTGATAAAGTCAACAGCGCCCGAAGTAGCTGGAGTCTATCTTAAGAGGTGCAGGTCGTTGCGAGAATAAATGTGAGCTGGGGGCTCAGATTCAGGGTTCACGGAAGCTAGCAAGCTGCCTTGAACAATGTAAGAGTTTAAGCCATGGCTTGAAAGAGGTTGAGAGTCAGCCCTGCCCGAGCATGCGGGCATGGAGTCGTCAGTTCTGGATGTACAAGGTCAAGGTGGACAAGCAGGGTGAGCAACGGTGAGCAGAGATACATTCAGAGGCCCCATAGGGGCTTCAGATACTATCAATAGGGGCGATGGGGGTTAAATCAGAGACTCAGGTGTCTCCAACACTCAGCATGATATTTGACTCAAGTCAGACCCCTCACCGTTGTCACAGTACCCTAAGACTTGGTGCACAAGCCAGGGACTCTCTGTTCTGGGCTCCCTGGACCTTGCCTCTTGGGTTCTGATTTCCAGTTTTACCAACTTCATTCCCAAATTAAAATTTTTTGGAACCCAAGGGCCAACCTTGAAATCCAGCTGCACATGCAGTATTTGTGATAGAGTTACGACTCCCAAGAGAGAAGAACCGGGGGAGGGGACTGCCCTTAGTGAACCAGGCTGAGGAGGGACTGCCAGAGATGTACAGACCCCACCCCCACCTTTGGAACCCTGATCGCCTGCCCAGGTCACTACAGTTCTATCCAGCTCTGTCCCCGCCTTGGTTCCTGAATCCCCAAGGCCCCCCTTCCTGCCAAACAAAGCCCCCAGCCACCCGACTGACGTCCAACAGGCACCTGGGGCCTCCGGGCCTGGGAATCAAAGCGTGTTTTTGCAAAGGAGGCCCTGTGTTTGGAGAAACACCCATCCCCTGCCGCCCATTCCTTCAAAGAACCGGCATTGTTCTATGCTGAGAAGGCGCCTCCTGACGCGCTGGGCAGGGTGCGGGCTGACGCTGGTGGACCTCTGATCTCAGGCCAGGCCCCCAGCCACTTGGGGGAGGGTGGACCTAGGGGCCAAAGAGGGAGCAGCCTGTTCTTGTGGCACTGTGCCCCTTCCCCGTTCTCTGCCCACCTGGGTTCCCATCTCTGAGTTCAGGCTCTCCTACCTGGGGATGTGAACAAGGCAAGCCTCAAGAGATACCAGGAACAAGAATTGAGGTAACAGCGGCATTTTAGTGACCATAAGAGGTGTTTGGGACAAGTGTGTCAGAGACTGCAAACATTACTGTTGGGCACAATGGCCTATAACTGTGAGTCCGGCACTTGAAATGCTGAAGCAAGAGAGTCAAGCCAGCCTGAGCTACACAGAAAGACTCTGTCCCCAAAACCTAGGGAAGGGTGTGTATGAGCGTACCTGTGTATCTGTGTGTGTGCGAGAATATATGTGAGCATATGTTCTCATTTTACAGACCACAAGACTGAGGTTAGAGAAGAAAAAATTGAGCCTGGAGCCCAGTTCAAGCTGTGAACGGACAATATTGTCCAGAATCTTCCAACTGAAGCGCCATGCTCTTTTCTTTGTTGAAGAAATGTTTCCCACTTACTTTTGTCCCACCATGCTTCCCATTTGCAAGCAAAGTTCACTTTAAATAAAATCTGCTCAGTCACAAACTAAGGCCACAGAACGGGCAGTGGTGCCAAGGTGGGTCATGGGTGGCTCACTTAGCGCATAAAAGCCACCCTCAACTGCCCGGCCCTTCTGCCTGCCGCACACAGCATGAACTGGGGTGGAGTGGGGTCTCAGCCTCACTCCTGTGGTATAGAGGAAGCCTCTCAAGGCCCAGAGAGCATAAGCAATCTGCTCAAAGTCACCCAGAAACTGAGGTTATATCAGAACCCAGAGCCACATCTCAGGAGCTAATTCTGTCCTGTCTTTCCTCCGAGATCACCCTTCCTCTTATGTGACACTGCAGATCCTTTTGCCCAAATGCTCCCACTGTGAGCTTGGATTCTACCACTGAAGGACGTCCACCAAACTACGTGCCCATCTGAGCCTCAGTTTCCGTTTCTGTCACACCAGAAATGCCAGCACCCCATTTGGGGCTCTTGGGAAGATGAACTTGGGGGACAACTCGGGGAAGGTCCTGGAATGAACAATGTGCATGACCACAATCTTTGTGTTTGCTCCACTTTCACTGTCTGGAGAGAGGAGAGGAGGGGCCAGGCTAAGGTGAGGAACTGTCTCAGTGGGAGCTGCTTCCCGAAGCAGACAGCAAGGCCAGCTTCCTGTAGGGTTTACCAGAGAGAGAAGGGGCAGGAAGGAAAGTACTGGGTGCCTGGGGGTGGAGTGTTCTGATCTCTGGCCTGAGATTCCTGGGATTCTCTAGTCTTACCGTCTTACCTACTTGGCCTGTTGGGGCACCAAGTGTGATCTTTTGACAGTCAGGATGTTGCTGTCCTGGTAATCTCCGCCAAACATCTAAAGACCATAAAGGTCACATCCAGCCCCAGGACCCTGGAAAATTCCATCAGCCTGCATAGGGAAGTAGTGTGACAAGGGAGAAGCGTAGGGCATCTTAAGCAAGCCACTTGACTTCTCTGTCTTGTGTGTTTCTTCCACTCAACAAGGACAGTTACCATGCAGTGTTATTATTTAGGTTATCCTATAAGCCATAATTACCAGACCCTAAACAAGGCCATAGATGGCATTGTCCAAAACATAAGATGTGGGGGTTGTGGAGATGGCTCTGGCATCAAAAGTGCTTGCTGCTCTTCCAGAGGACCGAGTTCAGTTCCCAACACCCACATGGCAGCTCACATCTGTCTGTGATTTCAGTTCCATGGGATCCAGCACCATTTCCTTGACTCCTCAGACACTGGTACAGACACACATCCACACATACATATATAAATAATAAAATAAATCTTTAAAAAGAAATAAGAGAGAAGCTGGAAAGATGACTCAACAGTCAAGAGCACTGGCCGCCCTTCCAGAAGAGACAGGTTTTACTCTCAGAACCTCCACGGAGGCTCATAACTATCTGTAACTCTGGTCCCAGGGACCTGACAACCCTCTTTTGGGCACTGGATGCACACAGTCCACCAACATGCATGCAGGCAAAACACCATACTCATAAAAACAGAGAAACAAAAAGGAAAAGAAAAAGAAAGATCTCTGTTAAAAGGAACAAAAAACAGTACAACATTTAGTATGTGATATTTTAAGGTAACAAATAGTTCCCTTGGAAGCAAAGGCAGGAATCTGTCGGAGTGTATTGGCAGGAAGCCACTGGGGCTTTTTGTGGTGTGATTCTTTATTATTATTATTATTATTGATTTTTATTGAGCTTTATATTTTTTTCTGCTCCCCTCCCTGCCTCTTCCCTCCCCCCTCCAACCCTCCCCCAAGGTCCCCATGCTCCCAATTTACTCAGGAGATCTTGTCTTTTTCTACTTTCCATGTAGGTTAGATCTATGTAAGTCTCTCTTAGTGTCCTCATTGTTGTCTAAGTTCTCTGGGATTGTGGTTTGTAGGCTGGTTTTCTTTGCTTAATGTTTAAAAACCACCTATGATTGAGTACAGGTGATAATTGTCTTTCTGTGTCTGGGTTACCTCACTCAAAATAGTGTTTTCTAGCTCCATCCATTTTCCTGCAAAATTCAAAATGTCGTTATTTTTTTTTTCTGTTGTGTATTACTATGGATAAGCAAAATGTGGTATGATTCTTAGTCTATCACTGGGGGCTTGAAAGAGTTTCATTATCATCGCAAAGTCAACAACCTAACGTTTTGTGACCAGTACTACTTGCTGACAGAGAAACTGAGGGAGAGGGGTGCTCAAAGTTAGAAGACTAACTGACAGAACTAAACATTCAGCCAAAAGCAGACACCGTCAAAATCCTGCTTCTCACCCCCACACCGTCCCCCTGCAGTGGGGCTCCTGCAGGGTCAGCATATCGGAACAGTGTAAAAAATAAAGGCTTGCCTCAGCCGACGTGGGTGCTCTGCTGACCTCGCTAAGAAAGAAGCAGAGAGACAGGGGTTGTAGATGCTGTTGCTGAAATGGATGCTTTGTTTTAAGACAAGATCTCTCTGGATAGCCCTGGCTGTACTGGAGCTCGCTCTGTAGACCAGGCTATTCTCAAAGTCAGAGATCCTCCTGCCTCTGCCTCCCGAGCACTGGGAGTGTGCGCCACCCCACCCAGCAGAAATGAATGTCTTAGTCAGAAAAGTACTCATGGAATTACAGAGACACTGAGAAGAGGCAGGAGCCCCACTTCATGCTTACAATTCTTGCATGCCAGAGTTTGAGGCACCCGCAGATATGAAATTTTTAAAGATTTATTTATTTTTATGTGCATTGGTGTTTTGCCTTCATGTATGTCTGTGTGAGGATGTGAGGTTCCCTATAACTGGAGTTACAGACAGTTGTGAGCTGCCAGGTGGGTGCTGGGAATTGAACCTGAGTCCTTCGGGAGAGCATCCAGTGCTCCTAACTGCTGAGACATTCTCCAGTCCCCAGAAATGAATGTTTTAATGTTTGCTTTTCTTGGTCAGAAAAGTACTCATGAAATTACAGAAGGACTGAGAAAGAAATAGAAGCTGTACCTCCTGCCTACAACCCTTGCATGTAGGAAGCTGAGGCAGGACTTCATACCTGGATGACGCAGCTGCTAACTTTATCTGAGGTAGCTCACAGCATTAAACACAAAGGGCCACAGTGCAAGTGGCCAAGACTGCCTCGGGGGATGCAAACACAAATGAGAGAGACCAGGAGATCCTGAAGGAGGCCCAACAGGCCAAGAGTAGGGAACATTCTGTGACAACCCATAGATACAGGTCCTTACCACTTAATAATCTCTCAGGAGTTAACCTATACGGAGGATGTCAGCAGGACGCAGATGAGAAGAGCCGGAGAATTCCAGAAGCAAAACCAACCGGCCAGGATGGCGCACACCTTTAATCCCAGCACTCTGGAGACAGAAGAAAGAGGATCTCTATGAATTTGAGGCTAGCTTGGTCTACATAGTGAGTTACAGGCCAGTCAATGATGTAGAATGAGACTCTGTCACAAAATTAAAATCAAAACCAAAAACCAAACCGGGAAGTGAGTGGTTCACATCTTTAATCCCAGCACTGGGAAGGCAAAAGTAGGTAGATCTCTGTGAGTTTGAGGCCAGCCTGGCCTACAAAGTGCATCCAGGACAGCCAGAGCTGTTACACAGAGAAATCCTGTCTCAAAAAAACAAAAACAAAATAAACTAGAAACAACTCATGAAAATCTGTCAAATTTGACAGCCGGTGGTGATGCACACCTTTAATCCCAGCAGCTGGGAGGCAGAGGCTGGCTGATCTCTGAGTTTGAATTCAGACTGGTTCATGAATAGAGTTCGGGACTAGTTAGGGCTACACAGGGAAACCCTAACTTGAAAAACAAAACAACAAACAAAAAAGAAGAAGAAGAAGAAGAAGAAGAAGAAGAAGAAGAAGAAGAAGAAGAAGAAGAAGAAGAAGAAGAAGAAGAAGAAGAAGAAGAAAGGAAGAAAAAAAAGAAAAGAAAAGAAAACCTGTCAAGGGCACATGCCCTGTAACCCTATTCTACTCTAGATCCTCACAAAGGACCAACTAAGGGCAGGCACAAGATGTAGCTGGAGGTTGCACATCTGAGCACCGAAGAAGATCAGCATGGAGAAGTGAGCCATAGACTTGGGATCCTCCTCTGCCTAAAGTCTGATGAGGCCTCAGGGCCTGGCCCACTTGCTCAGTGGTTCTTAAGCTTCCTAATGCTGTGACCCTTTAATACAGCTCCTCGTGTTGTGATGAACCCCAACCATAAAATTATTTAGTTGCTACTTCATAACTGTAGTTTTGCTACTGTTATGAGTTGTAATATAAATATCTAATATTTCTGATGGTCTTAGGTGACCCCTGTGAAGAGATTGTTCAACCCCCAAAGGGATCACAACCCACAGGTTGAGAATCACTGCACTAGTTGCTATGACCTTGGATAAATATCTTCCTCTGTTTTATGTTTAAATGTCCGAACTTATAAAATGCAAGCAGTGATAGCATAAAAAAATCTATCAAACCAGATAACATAAGTAAAGTAAGCACCAGGTGTGTGTATATATGTATGTGTATACATACACATATATATAGAGATGCATATAGACACACATACATGTATGTAGAGATACATATTTCAAAAACATCAAAAACAGCTGTATATTGACAGTAAGGTTCCCTTTGCAGAAGGTCCATAGAATACCACGCAGATACTAAAAATCGAAAAATATTTTAAGACGTTTCAATGACGTGAAGATACATCCAAAATATTGTGATTTTTATTTAGTTATTTGTTTGTTATGTGTATGAGGGTGTTGGATGCTCTATAACCTAAATTATAGACATTGTGAGCCAACATGTAGGCGCTGAGAACTGAGCCTGAATGAAGAGCAAGTGCTCTTAACCACCAAGTCCTCTTTCCAGCCCTACACAATATTAGGAGAAAAGGAAAATAAGGCCAATTACCAAACAATGTACCTCGATGGGTGTTTAAGTGGATTTTCTTTTTTTTTTAAATATTTATTTATTTATTATGTATACAATATTCTGTCTGTGCGTATGTCTGCAGGCCAGAAGAGGGCACCAGACCTCATTACAGATGGTTGTGAGCCACCATGTGGTTGCTGAGAATTGAACTCAGGACCTTTGGAAGAGCAGCCAGTGCTCTTAACCGCTGAGCCATCTCTCCAGCCCTAAGTGGATTTTCTTAGAAGAACACCTAGAAGAATTCAGATAACAAATGGTTACTCCACCCCTTACCAGGAGGGAAGTACAGCTGGGCAGTAGGATGGTAAGGGCAGCCTTCTTGATTTTCCTCTTTTCTTCTTTCTTTCTATCTATCTATCTATCTTTCTATTTATCTAGCTAGCTAGCTATTTATTTATTTGGTAGGCAGGTTCTCTGTGTAATAGCCCTAGCTGTCCTAGAACTCGTTCTGTAGAGCAGGCTGGCCTCGAACTCACAGATCTGCCTGCCTCTGCCTCCTGAGTGCTCAGATTGAAGGCATGAGCCACCACGCCCAGCAGGTTTTCCTCTTTTCTTTTTCTTTAAAGATTTATTTATTCATGTATTTGTGTACTCTGTCTTCATGCACACAAGAGGCATTCAGACCCTATTATAGATGTTTGTGAGCCACCATGCGGGTGCTGGGAATTGAACTCAGGTCCTCTGAAAGAGCAGTCAAGTGCTGTTAACCACTACAGCCCGGGTTTTCCTCTTTTCAATCAACTGTATTTTCTAATTCTCTTTCTAGGATTGATGTGTATTTATTTTTTACTTATTTGTTTGAGATAAGGTCTCACTATGTAACCCTTGCTGGCCACTACTCACTGTGTAGATCAGGCTGGCCTCGAACTCACTGGGATCCACCTGCCTTTGCCTCCTGAGTGCTGGGGTTAAAGTCATGATGCACCATCTATCTTTTTAACTTTAAATCATCCACATATGCAGGAGTCATGACATAGGTCCACTGGCTAACAGGGGAAAGAAGAAGTGGATTTTATTCTATAACATTTGTTTATTCACTTAGTAAATATTCAAGTATTCGACCATGCATGGGTGCTAGGCTCTCTTCTTTGGGGTGTTTGGTCCCAAATCCAAGGTAACATCACTGTGAAGAAATGGGGTAGGGGAGACGAAGGGAAGGCCTGGAGTACCTGCTGCTGCTTTAAAGCACATAGCTTTAAAAGTAAGCTTCCCAGGTAAGTGTGCCCCCTTTTTCCCTTCTGGATGTCTGTCTACAAGAAACAGGGTGCCCTTCCATGTGATTCACCGAGAGGGAGACACACGCATTCACCCTACCTGTGAAGGGACAGAGAACAAACATCTGTTGAGGTGACCTGTCATCACTCTGGGGACTTTGTTCCCATCCACACAACAAATTCCTCCAGCCACCTCAGGAGGGGCATACTCCCCTCCATTACTGTAGATAAGAGAGGAGGACCAGGAAAGGAAAGCCACTTATACAAGGTGACCCCCTGTCACACGAGCTGAGACTTGAGCTGCATTCCTCCCTGCAGAGAGGCCTTTGCTATCTAGGTAGAGTTCCTAACTCCCTCCATGGTCTTCGTCCCCAGCCTTCCCTGTGCTCTGTGTGATCTGCTAACGACAGCATCCCAGGTCTTGGCTTGTACTTCAGCTGCAGTGTGGAGGTATGAGGTAGGTGTTATTTATTGATGAGGAGACAGAGACCCAGAGGGGTCACAGCCTGCCCCAGTCACACCTCTCTGGAACAGAGGAGCCGTGACTTGCAACCTGCCCTAACTGGTTCCAGAAGTGGGAACCTACACACCTGGCCACCCGGCCTGCCTTCCCACCTTCCTTCAGCCTCCTCCACACAGCACGACTCTCAGAGTTTTTCCTTCCTTTGTTTCTTTTGCTGCTGTTGTTGTTGCTGTTTACTTGTTATTTACTTTCTTGTTTTGATACAAGGTGCCAGTATGTAGCCCTTGGCTGGCCGGGAATTTGCCCTGCAGACCAGGCTTGCCTCAAACTCCTAGAGATCAGCCTGCCTCTGCCTCCCAAGGACTAGGATCTAAGATGTGCCCCACCACACTGGGCCACCCTCTTCTTGCTATGCACAGTGTTCACTCTATCAGAGTGTCAACTGTGCAGTCATGAACGACAAGGCAGAGGGGTCCAAGGGAAGGGATGCTGTATGCCTCACAGTTCATTAAGCTGCGAGCACTCACGCATCATTCTTTCACAGCGGTCAATGGTTTCTGAGAAAGCATGGTTGCCAAAGAGAACAGAGAGCAGGTGACTCTCTTGGGACAAGTTCTTGGAGGTGGCAGTGGAAATATTTAACCTGGAGAAAAGCAGTTTTGTTCATTTGACCAACAAATATATAGAAACCTTCCCCTCTGGGGAGGGGGTGGGCAGGGGAGATGAGGCAAAGTGTAGGGACAAGGGAAACAGACCATACCTCCAATATGGCTTCTGTCCATGGAATCTAAAATGGGTGGATGGTCACCATCTCTGCCTGTGTTCCCCAAAGATACCCTGGGGAAGAGAGGCTTTTGTGTGAGTGAAGAACATAAAGCTGAGATTGTCAGGGGTCCCTTAGTGCATGGATTTCTTCCCTGAAGGAGGAAGTACCTGTGACAGGCAGGTCTCCCAAGGCAGATGGCTTGCCTCAGGGAAGTAGCAAGCTCCCTGTCATGAGGAAACAGCAAAAAGTGGGCACTTAGAGCTATGGAGAGAAGGAAAGAGGAGGAAGAAAAAATGAACCAGGTGTTGTGACTCACAACTTTGGTCCCAGCTTTCTCCAGATGTAGATCTCTATGAGTTCAAGGCTAGCCTGGTCTACATAGAGAGTTCCAGGCTAGCCAGACTTACATAGTGGGATCTTGTTTCACAACAAAACAAGAAGAAGAAGTGGAAAAGGAGGGACTGGAAAGGGGCTATACTAGCTTCAGCTGCCTGGCTGCCTTAACAGCCAAATTTTCATTTCTTTCTTTTCATAGTACAGGGGGTCAAACCCAGAACCTTTCATTTACTAAGCAAATGTACTTAGTACATTTGATAAAAGGTCTTATTACATAGGCCTTGGCTGGCCAGGAATTTACCATGTAGAGCAGGCTTGCCCCAAACTCATAGAGATCAGCCCGCCTCTACTTCCCAAGAGCTGGGATCAAAGGTATGCGCCACCACACTGGGCCACCCCCTTCTTGCTTTGCACAGTGTTCACTGTCCTCTATCAGAGTGTCAACTGTGTAGTCATGAACGAGGAGTCCAGGGGAAGGGATGCTGTAGGTGTTTCTTGTCATACTGGAGACTAGGGCCGACATCAAGAGACTGGCTCTCTCTGTCCTGGCGAGGGCCCCTTCTGGGTTTGCAAACAGTCACCTTCTGGAAGTGCTCTCATGCAGCCTGCCTCAGCAGGTCAGTATGGAGAGACAGAAGCCAGTGCTTAGCACCCATTCCTATAAGGGCACAAATCCTTCGTTACAAGGTCCCATCCAGATCACTTCACCTGACTTTAATTATCACCCAAAACTCCATCTCTAAATACCATGGCACCGGGGTTTGGTACACACAATGTTTAGTCCATGATACTAACCTCAAGCAGGAAGAGAGGAGCTAGGTTGCTATGACGAGCAAATCCGTGGGTCTGTGTTTATGTGGAAGCTAAGGGCCCCTGCTGCTGAGGACCTGGGGTGACTTGGGCAACTGAACTTGAGGTGAGTGAAGACTTGAGAACCAGCCAGTACTCCTGGGCAGCTCACCCCTGGCTCCTTCCCACTTTAGACTTCAGATGTGGAGATGAACAAGACTCCCTGGTTGTACGTCTTTGAACAAGCCACTTAGCCTCTTGAAGTCTTAACTTCTGAGAAAGGCGGTGTAATGGTGCCTTCCACCTCCTAAAATTGTTTGTGGGTAAAATGGGGAAGAGGGTGTAAGACCTGAGTTCCCAAGTTGGATCCATGAAGACCCCTCTGAGGATGAGAATTCCACGCTGAATTCTGCTGTTCATTACAGCCAAGGGCTGCTGGTGTGAGGAAGAACAAAGAGAAAGTGGGTGCAGCTGTCCTTGCCTCAGAGGACCCCTCTGGGTAGGCATCCAGGGAAGGCTGCTTAGAAGAAGGGGCTTGTGAAGCAGAACCATGAAGGAAAAAGGAAAAGGGTAAGGAGTCTGGAGTAAAGATGTAGCAAGCCAGAGAATGAAAAGGGACAGGCTGAGGGGGTTAATTACAGGACAGTGGCTCAAGTGACCTCAGAAGTAGATTAGCCTACTCATCCTCCATCCTGTGCTTCCCCTGTCCTGCGACCTGGCCTCAGATGATGCCGGTGCCCCAGGAGCAATAATAATCACACCGCTCTACGCCAGCACCTCAAGCATTTGCATCATCTGCCCACAAACCCTGTTCTTCCCAACACAGGCCCTGCCCAAGTGCCATTCCAACTGCTCTTTGATGCCACTGGCACCTGCAGCCCTGGTCCTCCACCTTCCAGCCAATCACCCCTCTTCTTCCTCATATCTTTCCCTGTTACATCTCGGAGTTGATGCCCAGTGCCCCCTTAACAATATCAAGCACACCTTCCTATGTCCTTTACCTCACTGGTCAGGCAAACCTCTTCCTACCTGCTTCCTTCATACCTGCGCCTAGCAAGCCAAACTCTGTAGAATCCATCACATCACAGGCAAGAGGACTTTTCCTCAGTACTCAACAATCTTCACCTCAAAGGGGCCTGGGACATTGCCCAGCAGCCAGTCACCCAAAAGCAGCTTCTCTCGGCCTTCACCACTCTCCCCAACACCTGCGATCCTCTGTTCTTGATCTCAGTGGCACCTCCACCTCCCACTTGGCAGAGAAAGGAGACGCCATCCTTTATCTGCTCCCTGCCATGCATGCATGTGCAAACATGCATACAGAAGCACACATGCACACACACCTACAAAAGTACACATGCAGACACATGGGAACCATGTATTTCTTTGTTTTTGTGTTTTCTGAGACAAGGTTACTTATTGAGGCCCAGGTTTGCCTGGAACTCACTATGTAGCTCAGCCGGGCCTTGAACAAGCTCTGGGGTTGCAGTCACGCACTCCTACACCCAGCTTTGAAGTTCTTGTTTCTTCTTTCTCTTGGATGTCTACTTCTTGCTCAGATTCTTTCTGTTGGCCCGTTATATTTGGTCAAACCGCCTCGTTAATCAAAACCAGCTCCCTCCACCTTGCCTCCCTTAGCAATTCATGGCCACCGCCGGTCTCCTCCAAAAGAGGTCTGTCCCCAGGTCTGTACCCATTCTCACTTCTGATGCTCATCTTTTAGAAAGTACTCAGTGTCCTCCACACAGTACAGTGCTCAGAGCTTCTCTTTCCTCTTTGTTTCTTTTGTTGTTGTTTGTTGATTTGTTTGTTTGTTTGTTTTGTTGTTATGTAGCCCTTGGCTGGCCTGGATTTGTTATGTAGACCAGGCTGGCCTCAAACTCCTAGAGATCCTCCTGTTTATTCCTCCCTAGTGCTGGACCTAAAGGCATGTGCCACCACGCCTAGCTTCGGATTTGAAGTATTTTTTCAGACGTCTAAGAGGCAATCAGCACTCCCCATAGGATTTGGGGACATGGAGCTCACTGTGCCTTCAAAAGTATGTTCACTATGTAATGGAATAAGAAGCCTGTCTAAGGCACCTAGTGCCTGTGTCTGTCTCTGTACTTCTGTATGCATGTGTGCCTGTGGGGTGCTAGAAACACTGGCTATCTTAATTGTGGCCACAATTGCTCTGGTGTGGGAAACTTGTCAAGCTGGACACTTTAACTAGGACAGTATACTGTTCACCTGGTCCTTACAGCAGCCTCTCGCCTTGCCCAGGGACTTTTCTGAACAACTTCTGCCACGCCACAGGGTACCACCATGTCACCCCTCAATTTTCCCTCCTCTCCGTCCCCTGAATCCCAATCTCCCAAATGCTAATGACTTACCACCAATGCCATAGTAACAACTTCTCAGCCACTCATTGCATCACTGGGTGCCCAGGCCTCACCTCCAAGCTGCATTCAGAGGAATCTTGTTGAAATATCACAAAGCCTAAAATCCATGACATGGCTGACAAGGTCGGCAAACTTGGCCTTTCCTTAGCTCCAGACTTCTGATCCCTGGGACCCTTGCTCCTCAGGCTTTCACTGCACTGGGCCTTTTGGGGATTCCCTGTCTCAGGATTTTGTACCCAGGGTTTGTTCTTCCTGTTCATTCTTCAGATACTGGCTCAATTATCACCTCCCCAGAGAAGCCCTCTTTGACTTATCCTTATGCATTTTCACACAGAGATTCTGTATCCTATTTTGCAGTATTTGCTGTGATTGTGGTTTGGTGATCTGTGTGCCTGTTTCCCTCCTGAATTACTAGGAGAGAGCCAGTCTGTCTCTGTTCATCATATCTCTAACGCCTGATCAGATGGACCTAACCCATAACATTAGTCATAACTATGTGAATTGGGGCTGAAGATGTAACTCAGTTGATAGAATTTACCTAGCATGTGCAGAGCCCTGGGTTTGATCCTGCATGCCATAAAACTGGGCATAAAAGTACACGCCTGTGTTCCCAGCACACAGGAGATGGAGGCAAGAGGAAGATTAAACATAAGTTCAAGGCCAACCCATTGAATTTCAGGCCTGTTTGAGATCCTACTGTCTCCAAAAACAAAAAAAAAAAAAGAAAGAAAAAAGAAAACATGAATTAATAAGTATAGGAACAGCATGTTTTCCTAGTATGTGGTTGTATTCATCCCCCATAAGCAATTTTGCTCTTGATAGATGAGATAATATAGATTCAAGGAGGCTAAGAAACCGACCCCTGGCTACACAGCTGCAAGGCATCTAGCCTGTGCAAGAACCAAGCCAGAGTTCTCCAGCTTCTCCAGGTGCCTGGGCTGGGGAGGAAGTGTTCTCACATCTACCCATCCCGACTTCAGGCCCACAGAAGTAGCACCTCCTAAGTTCCTCCTCAGCCCAGCCCGTGAGGTGGGCAATCTATGCCTTCCCAGCTACGGTAACTGAGAGCAGGGTGGCATGAACTACCTCCAGTTACTCAGCAAGAGAACAGAGCTGGGTTTCTCACCCAGGGCATCTGACGTTCCACAGTGCCAGGCACGACAGAACAGGCCAGCGAAAGCATAGCCAGGATGCCAGGGGATTGTTAACCTCCCAATAAAGAACTGAACTGGCTCCAGGGCATCTTCCCTGGTTTACACTTGCCACCCTGAGTCATCTTGACTATGAGAACTGCTCGTGCCTCGAACTGCTCTGTTGACCCATGACCCATCAGGAAGTGTCTGCACCAGAGGGAGAAACAAAGGTAGAAGCCATGCCATGAACCATCCCTGGGACCAACTCAAGAAACCCAAGGTCAAGACAACCTCTTTCTAAAGTTCCACCTCAGCTTAAAACTAAACTGTCTGGAGCAGGGCATGGTGGTGCACGCCTCTAATCCCAGCACTTGGGAGGCAGAGGCAGGTGGATCTCTGAGTTTGAGGCCAGCCTGGTCTACAAAGCAAGTTCCAGGACAGCCAGGGCTACACAGAGAAACCCTGTCTCAAAGAAAGAGGAGAGAGAGAGAGAAAAAAGAAAATACAAACTGTCTAGTCTTTAGGGCGACTTTTAAGGACAGCCTAGGTCAGCCATTATTGTCCCCCTTAGGGCACAAGGTGGAAATGTGGAAACGGGGATGGAGAGTGCCAGGTGCTCACAGGCTCTGGGAAGAATCAGCCAGTATCCACTTGGATCCAGACCAACAGCCTGTAGGCACTGGAGCTGCTCAGACCTGCTGCCTGTCTTGGAGGCAGAAGAGACCAGGCGGACAAGCTACAGCAATTGGTGCAAGGGGTGGAGCTTCCTAAGAAAACTTCTTGGCTGGTGGGGTGGATATTCTGCCCTTTGGGCTTCCTGGGACAGTTCTTCATGAGGCATGGTCCACACCTTTGTTCTAGACCCTAACAAAGCTGTGTGTCCCAAATTATTTACAAATCCAGAACCTGGTTTTCTTTTCTTATCTTTCTTTCTTCCTTCCCTCCTCCTCCTCCTCCTCCTCCTCTTCCTCTTCCTCCTCCTCCTCTTCCTTCTTCTTTCTTCTAATCTAGAAAATGGGGTTACCTATCCTAGAAGATGTCAACTGGTTCTCTGGACAAAACCTCAGACTTCCTCCCATCCTTTCACTTGATGGACAGGCATTTAAGCTAAGCATGGCCCGAGTGGTTCAAGTACACTGACTAGCCAAGAAGTAGACGCCTCCAGGCTGACCCAAGGCAGGGCTGCCACAGTCCCTTGGCTATGCTGGATAGAGATGCCTCTTTTTGCTGAGACTTCCCACTTCACTAGGATCACTGCCTCTCCCCGCCACCCCCAATTTATGAAAGGGCTTCATGCAGCCTGGGTTAGCCTCCAACTTGTTATTTAACCAAGAACAGCCTTGAACTTCTAATCATCCTGCCCCTATCTCTGAAGTGCTGGAATTATAGAGGGCACCACCACACCTGGTTTATGCAGTACTAGGTATCAAACCCAGTGTTTCATGACCACTAGGCAAGTTCCCCATCAACTGAGTTACAGGTACCACTAGAGCGCCTTCCCCAAAGCCAGGTCAATACCAAGGACATAGAGCCAAACATTAGAGAGGAACAGTGTTTGAAGGCCAGACAAGCCTGAAGCTACACTAATCCAAGGATCTTTCCATTTAACACTATGCATATTTTTTTCCTTAAGTCAGTTTAATTCTGTCACCTGTAACCAAAGACATTGTATACACCCATGATGTGATGAGGTCATATGTGTAAAGGGCTCACCACCGTGTCTGATGCAGATCAGTCACCCACTAGAAGGATGCTGTAGTCATTAGCCACCACCAAGAAGTCATTGAGTGCATCTTCTGTGTGTACTGGGGACATGCAGAAAGATCAGCTGCAATCTCTCTCCTCAAGAAGTCCCCGGTCTATGAAAGGATGTGAGCCACAGCAATCCCTGTAATATCCAGGGTGAGCTCTTCAGGACCAGCAGGGCAGGAATGACCCAGCACATGAAGGAAGAGTGAGTCCCCACCATCCTCCTTCCACTGACCTTGGTCAGAGGCGATCACTCCTCCTCTTCCTCCTCTCTGACCTCCCTGTTGACTTGCACATTCAAATAATGTCCTGGGACACAACCTGAGCAGAGATGAAGCAGACCATGATAGCCGTGTAATGCCAACACGCATGAGGTTGAGACCAGGGAATTACCAGGAGCTGGAGGCTATCCTGGCCGTTTTGAAACAGTCTCAAAGAATGAAACAAAACAAAAGGAGTCAGAGACAAAAACTGGGTGTGGCAGCTCATTCCTGTAATGCCGGCTCTTGGGAGATAGAGGCAGGAAGGGTAGAAGTTTAAGGTTATCCTTGGCAACATAGGGCATTGGAGGCCAGCATGGACTACATTAGGCCCTGTGCAAAAATAGCAAATAAATAATAAGAGGCAGGGACAAGCCATGGGACTTTGGAAAAGCTCATCTTTGTGAAATGAGGGTACTATCTACCCAAGACCTCCAAAGTCAAAGCTCTTTCAGGGACTCAACATAGGCATGAGCAAACATGATCTGGGAACTTAAAATGCTAGGTCTCTGCTCAGGCCTGCCGCTGGTAACCAATCTTTCCCGAGGCTGTGCGACACATGCAGATAGAGAGCACAGAGAAAGCCTTTGTCAAAATGGTCTTCCCTCACCACCCAGTAGCTGTGTGACCCTCTCGCGCGCGAACAGCCTTTCTGAGTCCTCGTTCCTCACTTTGAAAGTGGGGATTGTAATAGCACCTCACAGCCAGAGCGGCTGTGAAAATGTTAAAAAGCACACGTGACACACGTGTACCTTAAACATGGACTTTACATCCAAGCATGGTAGGGTGTGTTGGTAATCTCCACACTCAGAAGGTTGTTCTCATTTAAAGTCGGACTGGGCTACCATAGGTAGGTAGGTAGGTAGATAGGTAGGTAGGTAGATAGATAGATAGATAGATAGATAGATAGATAGATAGATAGATAGATAGATAGATATTGAAAGTAATTTCAGTGAATGTTATCATTACTTTTAAGTAGGTCAAAGTTAGGGAGAACCTGGCTGACTTGTGCCCAGAGGGAGATTCCAAGGGGCCACTGGTGAGCTGATGGCTCAGGAGGTAAGGAGTAAGACTGGATGCTTTCGGGTCTGGCAACCTGCACAAAAGAAAAGAACTGACTCTGCAGGTTGTTGCTGCAGGATGTTTAAGCAAACTGCATAAAGATGTGTCTCTGTTTGGCCTCACCTGCCTAAGGCACCTGGTTGTTTGAATAAAGAGCTGAATGGCCAATAGCTAGGCAGGAGGGATTAGGCCAGCCTTCCAGGGAGAGAGAGAAACTAAGAGTTAGAATCTAGGCATGCCAAAGACACCAGGGAGACATGGAGGGAATCAGACATACGAAATGGAGGAGACGTAAAAAGCCACGTTGCAGAACATAGATTAATAGAAACAGGTTAATTTAAGCTGTAAGAGCTAGTTGGGAATAAACCTAAGCTAAGACCAAGCTTTCATAATTAATAATAAGTCTCCATATCATTATTTGGGGGCTAGTGGTACAAAGAAAGTC
This sequence comes from Ondatra zibethicus, assembly GCA_004026605.1. Taxonomy (NCBI): domain Eukaryota; kingdom Metazoa; phylum Chordata; class Mammalia; order Rodentia; family Cricetidae; genus Ondatra; species Ondatra zibethicus. Next base: position 169,299 of record PVIU01001884.1, on the reverse strand, counting down.
CAACTACATGTTGGACTCTGACCTACAAGTGAATGTAATAAAAATACTTTATGTTAGGGTTCCTGGTCTGTTCGTCATGTTCACAAAATGTACCTTGGGGGCTGGGGAAAGTGTCTGCCACCAAAGCATGAGGACCTGAGTTCAACCCCAGTATGTACCTAAAATGCCAGTCAGGGTAGCATGACTTATAATCTTAGTGCTGAGGAGGCAAAGACAGGAGGAGCTCTGGAGTTCACTGGCCAGCCAGGTTAGCTAAATATAAGAACCCTGGATACCATTGAGAGACCTTCTCTAGAAAACAAGGTGAATGGCTCCTGGAGAACACTTAAGATTGATCTCTGACCTCTACATGCACATGCATACATGTGTAGAGGCACACACACACATACACACACACACATGTGTGTGTGTCCTAGAGATATTAATTATACCTAATAAAGATACACCATTCACTTTTGGATGCCCCAATTTTCTTCCCCTCCTCTCCATCCAGATCCAATCAAACTCCATTCCAGGCTTTCCTCAAGCCATCCTCATGCTCCTCCACCCTGCACTCAAAATGTCTCACATCACTGCCCTTCCCTTATAGGGCTTTCTGGAGCTGGTGAGAGATTCCATGACTAACAAGCATCTAGCAAGAGACTGCTGGGCTCCCGTGACTGAGCTTTCTTGTCTACAAAGGCTATTAGCATCCTACTCAGAAGTACCCAGAAGTCCTTGGCTGCACACCTCACAACAGATTTGGTTTCCCCTCTCAAGTGGTCACAGCTCTCTGCATGAGGATTTCGTCTGGCCTGGGCAGCATTCTATAGTCAGAAAGTTAATGCCTCTGGAAGCATCTTCAGCCATCACAGAGTTGATGATTCAGAAAGTCAGTGAATAAGAACTCCAACTTCCCTTCCCTCCGTGGAGCAATTTTGAGCTGTGTTCTACCATCTCTGAAAAGGCTCAGCTCTCTGGGAGGCCAGCTCTCAAGGAGTAGCACCTCACTTCCTGGGAACTCTCAAGGAGTAGAGAACTCACTTCCTGGGAACATCCTAGCTTTGACCCATCCTATTGAGCAGATCCCATGCATGTTCCTAGACAAAGCAAGTGTGTCCTTTTAAAAATTTCCAAATGCTAAGAAGCTATCCCTGACTTGGTGAGGCTCCAAAATAGGCAGTGCCAGGTGGCTGGGGACACAATAATACTTCTGCGGTGCCCAGGGGCATCTTCTGCTGTGTATCCCCAATATACTCAAGGTATACCTAGAGAACGGACAGACTGAGGCTTTCAGGTATGAGGCAAACACAACTGCAAAGGTTCTAAGAGTAAACTTGAACACACTGCAGTGTGTGTGGCTAAATCCCTGCTTCAGCATCTACTTTGCAAGGTACCAGTTAAGGCACCTCCAAGTCTCCATCACAGTCAATCTTCCTGTCTTTGTTTCAGGATGTCACTCTGTAGTCCTAGCTATCCTGGAATTCACTATGTAGACCAAGCTGGCCTCGAACTCACAGATCCTCCTGCCTTCTAAGTGTTGGGATTAAAGGTGTACACCACCATACCAGGCTACCTGTCTTTGTTTATTATGTCTTTTCATCTCAAATGTCCTCCTACCTCCCATTTATCAGCTTCTATATTTTTCAATAGTTCCAGTAATTATTATTATTATCATCATTATTATTATTTTATTTCCTCATGATAAGCATAGGAATGGTTAACTTCCAGAATGGTTTGTTTTTTCTTTGTTGTTGTTTTGTTTTGTTTTTTAGACAGTATCTCAGGCTGGTCTCGAGCTCACTATGTAGCTAAAGAGAACCTTGAACCGATTATGCCCCTACCTTCACCTCCCAGGTGCTGGGGATGGAACCCAGGACTTCAGCCATGCTTGGCCAGCATTCTACCTACTGAGCTGTATCCTCAGCCCTTGGTATGACCTCTGCCTGCCTCGTCCCTTGACCTACTGGAGCCTATTGACCACATCTCCAGATCCACTTTTGTTCAGCTGACCACCCCAAGGCTACGACTAACCTTATCATTACCCAGAACTGCTCCTGCCCTGGATTTTAGGTGGCCAGAGTCACCTCTCTCTGGCTCTCCAGCTCCAGGGATCTCTGCCCATTTCCTGCTTCCTATCCCAGTCCTTGGACCAGATCTACTCCACTTCCTCTAGACTGGAATATTTCCTCCAAATTCACCAGTCCCTTGCCACTCCAGCCTTCCCACTACATGAAACTCATCCCTTGCTCAGATCACCCCAGCTTCTACCAGTGACCTCAGGAGAAGTGTGAATCAGTCAGAGATATTCACAAGAGTCATTAAAGTTGAAATCCTGGCTCCCCTGCTATTCGCTGTATGGCCCTGGGCGAATGATGTAAGTTCTGGGCCTGTAGGTTCCTGTAGGAAAGACAGCAAAGAAGCCCGCTGCTCAGGTTGAAGGTTCAATTTTTATTTTATTCTTTTCTCAGTTGTTTTTTTTTTTTTGGAGATAGGGTCTCTCTCTATAACTCTGGCTGTCCTGGAACTCACTCTGTAGATGAGGCTGGCCTCCAACTCACAAAGATCCTCCTGCCTCTGCCTCCCTGAGTGCTGGATTAAAGGCATGAAACACCACCCCCGGCTAAGGTTCAACCTTTAAATGCTAAAGATGCAAACCCCTCAGTAGCTGTTATGTGAATTCTGTTTTTCTGCCTATGTGTTTTGTTGGGTGGTAGGAGGAATCAAATGAAATAATTTCCAGAAGGCACGTCGAGTTCTACCGGGCCCCGGAGTGTGCTCTCTCAGACCCTTTGCCCCGTGTCACTGCGTCAGCCCAGCTGCCTTCACAAATCACCACAAATGGGGGTGTCGACAACAGGACAAGTTTCTTCAGAAGTCTGAAGGCCAGAGTCTAAAATCAAGGCGTTAACAGGGCTGACTGTCCCAATGCTTGAGCGACAAGCTCTTCCACGCCAATCTCCTGACTCCTGGGGACTGCCACTCTTGTGGCTGCCCGCACCTGATAACGTCAACCTCTGCCTTTCTATACACGTGACCTTGCCCTCTGCGTCCACCCTCCAGTCTCCTCTTTGCTCTTATAAGGACTTTGTCACTATATTTAGGGTCCACCCTAAATCTGGGATAATCCCCTCTTGAGAGCCATAACTTAGTCACATCTATAAAGACCCTTTCAGGATCCACAAACTAAGGCTGGGCTACATCACTTGCCAAGGAGTAGGGGGCCATTTTTTATGCTAGAGAATTTAAGTAAGAACAGATGTCAGATTCCTGAGGATGATGTATATAATCATTTGGGGGAAAAAAAACTGGTTATGAAGGATACAGATGGAGGCTGGGGGTGTAATTCGGTGGGTACAGTGTTGCCTCTCATACACACCTGAAATCCAAGCCCTCAGGTGGTACAGGCAGGAGGACAAGAAGTCCAAGTTCATCCTCAGCTACACAGAGCTGGAGGCCAACCTGGGCTACGTGAGACACTGTCCTAGAGGGAAAGAAAAACCATAGAGATGAAAAGGGAGCTGGAGGGCCAGGCGGCGGTGGCGCACTTTAGTCCCAGCATTCGGGAGGCAGAGGCAGGCAGATCTCTGTGAGTTCGAGGCCAGCCTGGTCTACAAGAGCTAGTTCTAGGACAGGTTCCAAAGCTACAGAGAAACCCTGTCTCGAAAGATCAAAAAAGAAAGAAAGAAAGAAAGAAAGAAAGAAAGAAAGAAAGAAAGAAAGAAAGAAAGAAAGAAAGAAAGAAAGAAAAGGGAGCTGGAGGGAGACTCAGAAGATGGATTTTTGTCTCTATTTAGTGTGTGTTTGTGTGTGTGTGTGTGTGTGTGTGTGTGTGTGTGTGAATATGGTGAGGTCTGAGGACAACCCTTGGGAGTCAATTCTCTCCCTGCAACATGTGGGTCTCAGGGATTGAATCCTGGCTGTCAGACTTGCCAGCAAGCACTTTTAACCACTGAGCCATCTCACCAGCCCCTTGTCCCTGTTTAAAGGGTGGCAGAGGACTGTGGAGGTGGTTCAGGGGTTAAAAGTACTTGATGCTTTTGCAGAGAACGTGGATTTAATTCCCAGCACCCAATAGTGGTTCACAACCACTTGTGCTTTTATTTCCAGAGAATCTAAAGCTACCTTCCGGCACCTCTGGGTATCAGGTACACAGGTGGTATACATATATACATGCAAGTATAAATAAAATAAATAAATACAAAAAATAAAATTAAAAAATAAAAGATGGTAGAAAATAAGGTGTGGCAGTGCACGCCTTTAATCCTAGCACTCAGGAGGCAGAAGCAGATGGATCTCTGTTTAAGGCCAGCCTGGTCTACAGAGTGAATACCAGGGAGAGCCAGGGCTCTGTAGAGAGACACTGTCTTGAGAAAAAAAAAGATGGTAGAGCCAGACCTATAATCCCATTTATTCAAGAAGCTGAAGCAGCGGCTGGAGAGATGGCTCAGAGGTTAAGAACCCTCGGTACTCTTACAGAGGACCTGTGTTCAATTCCTAGCACCCACATGGCGACTCACATCCGTCTATAGCCCCAGTTCCAGAGGATCCATACATATGTTGCACATACACGCAGGCAAAACATTCATGCACATAAAGTAAAATAAATAAGTCAAGACAAAAAAAAGAGGCTGAAGCAGGAGAGGCTTGCCAAAGTTGCCACCAAGCCTAAAGACCTGAGTTCCATCCCTAGATCCCATGCAGGAGGAGAGAGCTGACGCCAGTGAGTTAGACTAAGGTTTTCACAGGTGTGCCTAGAGCATCTCTCTACCACCTCCCACCAATAACAAAATAACGATGGCAGGGCTTGAGTCTCCTTTGGATGGTAGAGACCTGGAAGGGAGACCTTAAAGAGTTTAACAAATCGAGATGTAGGGACAGAGAGATGGGAGGGTCGTTACAAGTTCAAGGTCAGCCTGGGCTGCAAGAAGACTCCGCCTCCAAAGGGAGTGGGAGTGGGGCTATAGAAAATGAATTGAGGAGCTGGCCTCAGAACAGTCACTATCAATAAATCTGGGCCGAATCGATGATTCAGCAAACCCCAGGCTAGGCCAGCCACAGATCAACAACAGGCCACAGAACAAGTCAGAACAGAGATATGGAGGGAAGAGAGACAGGAGGGATGTGTGAGCCAAAGAACCAGCAAAGCCAAGAGAAAACATAACCAGATGAGTCTGTGGTGAAGCTGCCTGACGTTTAAAAGGCGAATCGGGGATCATTCCATCCAGGGGCTTACAAATCTCTCCTCCATCTCTTCCTTTTTTTCTTTTCTGTTTTTGTTTTTGTTTTTTGTTTTTTGTTTGTTTGTTTGGCTGGTTGGTTGGTTGGTTAGTTGGTTGGTTTTTCAAGACAGAGTTTCTCTGTAGCTCTGGTTGTCCTGGAACTCATTCTGTAGGACCAAGCAGGCCCCGAATTTGAACTCAGAGATCAGGTTGCCTCTGCCTCCCAAGTACTAGGATTAAAGGTGTGTGCTGCCACCACCACCAGGTTCTTTCCTTCATTTCTCGAAGCACTGAAGACTGCTAGAGGGTAGATAGATGGTGACCAGGCTGAGACCCAGGAAGTCCTTGGGATTCCTGAAGGACATACATGAAGCTGGGTTGTCTCTCACAGGCTCCAAACAAGGCTGTAGGGAGCTCACAGGGGTCCATTGTCTGGTAGCAAGTAAGGACAGTCCCCAAGAGTGCTCTAGAAACAGAGTACTTCTTATACTCTTGCTCTCTCCTTTGTCCTCCCCCCTCCTGGGGGGTGGGGAGCTCTGTGAGATGAGCCCTGCCTGACACACCGCCTCTAGAGCTTCCTCCGGACCATTTCCACAGTGCCCACTGGCCCTCCTGCCCTGCACAGGGAATGTTTTTCTCCCACTAAACTCTCTGGCACGGTGGGGGCTGGCAGTCCCCAGCCTCCAACCCATCCTGTACCTCCAGCCTGTGGCTTCCAAACCTTACCTTGTCCTTCTGTCTCTCCTGAGCTCCAGATCCACGTGCCGGCTGCACTGTCCTTCTGCACATTCCCCCGCACTTAGAACCCCGCAGATACAAGACTGGCCTTACCTCGTTCCTGCCCATGCTGGTCCTCCTGGGCTCCCCTATCGGAGATGGGTAACACAAACCCTGCCTATGTCTCCACACCAGTGTCCACCAATGGCCAAGAGGGTTCAGTCGCTGCAGCCTAGCATTCACCTCAGCATCCCTGCCTCCTTCTCTCCGTCCCAGCCCCCTTCTTGGTACATCTTACCCAAACCCCGAAAACAGGCTCCCACCAGATCTCGCTGGCTACTGTCCTCTGCAGCGCAGCCTCCAAATTCTCATCTTCATCTTCTCCTTCTTCTTCATTGACTTATTATTTATTTATTTGTGTGTGTGTGCACGCACATATGTGCATGCACAGGCCACAGCATGCATGTGACTGCCAGGTGACAACTTTCAAGAGTCAGTCCTTTCCTTCCACCGTTTTCAACCTGGGTATTGAACTAGGTCAGGCTTGGTGGCAAACACCTTCACCAACTGAGCCGTCTCCTGGGCCCAAATTCTGATCTTAAGTCCCTAAGGGTCCTCCTGGCTTCCTCTCTCTCTGTCTTTGTTGGGTAAAACAGCATTGGCATTCCAGGCCTTTGCTGAGCTGGCCTCCTGTTCTTTAGCCCTACACCAACCCGTGTGCCTCCCATCTGGCAGCCACACTTAAAACCTGTCTTTTCCTGGGTGCACCTCATCTGTGTCTGCACTGTACCCCCTCTTCCCCACTCTTCATCGTGGAGCCAGCGTGGTCTCTGCTCCAGTAAGACATTCTCCAGAGACCTCCCTCTGGGTTTGACCCCTCCTCTGTCACTCTGCTTCTTCTGTGTGGTACTTCCCCTCATTTGCCTGTTGGTGTGACTGGACAATGTAAACTTTGCATGTTCTGCATGTGTGTGTGCTGCACTGTGCTCGGGTCTCACAGCATCTACTGTTCTGCCACAGCTTGGGCTCTACTCACTCACTGCCCTGTTATTTCCACTCTTCTTCAGAACACACAATCAACTCAAAACGTACTTATACAAATAAGATCTCACTTTGCCATTGCATTATTTGCTTAGGCTATACTTCCAAAACAGAGTCCATGGTTATATTTAAGTACTTAAAAGTATGATTTGCTTTTGTCGTTTGTTTTGGGATTTTGTTTGGGTTTGAGAAAAGGTCTCACTGTGTAGCCCTGGCTGTCCTGGAACTCGCTGTGTGCACCAGGCTGACCTTGAACTCACGGCACACTGACTCAGCCTCACGTGCTGTAATTACAGATTTGAACCATCACACCCAATTAACTATATGTTTTGTTGTTGTTGTTGTTTTGACAGGGTTTCTCTGTGCAGCTCCAGCTGTCCTGGAACTAGCTCTGTAGACCAGGCTGGGCTCTAACTCACAGAGATCCACCTGCCTCTGCCTCCCAAGTGCTGGAATTAAAGGCATGCACCATCGCGGCCCGGCAACTATGCGGTTTTTACCAGGTATTGATAATGACTTTAAACAGTGCTGCTGGTACATGTTTGTATGGTCCAATGCAACACTGCCAGCAGTGCGTTTTACTATTTTTGCTCATGTCGTTCACTTTAAAAGGCATGCAGAGTGGCAGTCTCTTTCTGCCAGGTGTCTTTCCTGGTCCTAAAAAGTATGCGACCCTTGCTGTTTGGTAGGGTATAATCGCCATAATGGAGGGTAGTAGAGGGGAGTCTAGGATAGGGAAGCTCATCCAGGCTGTGAGAAACCCTCAGACCCAGTTTCCTCCTGCCTTCTGAACATCCTTGCTGGCACTAGCTTTCCCCAGCCTTCTGTCTCTACCTTCTGGCTGATCTTTACGCATCTACTGTGGTGTTCCCAGTCCCAGAGCAGGGAAACTACAGTGACTCAGTGTGAACAGGGACATTGGGGCTCACAGGGACCACACAGCCAAGAGCCAGCTCTAGGCGCCTGTCTCTGTGCCAACACTCTCCCCACTGTACCTGCTGTGAAGACACAGGGTACAAGAAGACAGTCCTAAGAATGACTGTATGCGAGACCCTCTAGACGGCAGCTTTCACCTATCCTCTCTCTCCACACCAATCTGGAGGGTCCAAGAATAGCAGCCCCCACCTACAGAGCATGAAATTGTTGCCCAGGGTTTATACACTTTTCCCAAGGTCATACACAGGGGCCAGAGAGGGCTCCCCTTCCCACCTTCCAGCCACTCTCATCTCAGAGGGAACACACAGGATCAACACGGCTGGGGGAGTTTAAGTCCCCTGCCCACCCCCATTCATGTCAAATTTCTGTATACATCAGAATGTGACCTTATTTGGAAACAAGGTTTTATACAGGTATTCTTCTAAAGTGAGATCATTAAGGTGAACGAACCCCCACTCATCCTATGTGACTAGAAGCAGAAAGAGAACAGCAGAAAGGGAAGGTGTGAAGGCTCACAAGAAGCAACAAGACAAAGAAGCCCCAGGCTGCCAACAGCCAGGAGAGGCCTGGGCACATCCTTCTGCGGCCCAGAGGAACGATCCTGCCAGCACCTTGGTCTCAGCCTCCACAGCCTTGAAAAAGAATTATCTGTAGCTTAAGCCATCAGGTATGTGGTACTTGGTCCCCAGTAGATGAGCACCAAGAAGAGAAAACTGACCTCCATCCAACCCCATAACAGTCTACTGAAGATGTGTGGGAATAAATGGATTTTGTTATCTCAAGTTTTGCATGTTTTACCATGCTTTTGTCAAAGAAAATTGGGAAGCGATTAAAAACTAAAACGACACTAAAAGTGTGCGTGCTCTTCAGGTCACTGCCAATAGCTTGAATTTACTTGCAGTTTGGTTTCAGTTTGGGTCATCTTTCCTCTATGCAGCTGCTTGAATCTTTCTCCAAGGACTGTTCCGGGCTTGGATGAGAGCCTGGGTGCAGGTCTCAATCCGATCCAACCCTAGGCATAGGGAATGCTGCGCAGATTTATGTAGACGTTGTATAAAATGAGCCGTGCTGCTTGATGACTTCCTTTTTCCCCTGGCTTATCTTGAGTATTTCCTCCTCTATCTAATATTCTTCCACATCGGGCTTTTTCACTTCTGTATTCCACCTCTGAATGTGGCGTGATCCCCTTACCCCGTGCCCTTTCATGGAACGTTTACAGTCACCTGCTTTGCCCAGTTACACATAGGGCCGGATGGATCTTTGATTTGGGCATAAGTAGGGTTGCTAAACCTGAGCGCCCAAATCAAAGCATAGCCGGTGCGAAGCTTTGATACGTACTGCAGTGACCCCGCTGAGGGACTGCAATCTACCTCCTCCTGTAGCCAGACAGGGGCTAACTCCCCTGCACCTCCCCAACATCTGCTGTTTTGCCTGCTATTGTTTTGACCAGTTGTATAGAGAGGAAACCCCAGAATCTCCTTTTCATTTGCACTTTGGACTTCTAATGTTTTTACAAGGTTTTTGTATTTCTTCAGTGAGCTACGTTAATCATCCTCTGCCCGTTTTTGTCCACTGGTCAGTTCCTCTCATTGTTAGGGATTTAGCGGACTTGAAAGGGCAGCTGCAGATGGGCGCCCACTGCAGCTTCCTCCCCGCCCTTCTGACCCTCCTCCTCCTCCTTTCCCATCCCCCAAAGAGCTTTCCTTTGCTCTCCAGGGAACCTTTGTCATTCAAACGGGCCCCTGCTTCCCAGGGCCCTGGGAAAGTCATCTCTCACCGCCCTCTCCACCTTTTTCTCCTTTGCCTCCGGAGCCCCACATTCTTGTAGTTCTCCCCACCTCTCACCACGCCCTGCACGTCCTCCCTCGAAATTCTTCTCGGAGGCTCTAAGCCACAGGGGACCCTTACTAATCCAGAGCGGGAATCCCGCCCCACCCTGCTCCTGGGCTAAAAAGAGAAGGGGGAAGAAAGATGGAGGGAGGTTCAAAGGAGCAGTGTGGTCCCCGGGGGATGACCCAGGAGAAAGAGGAGAGAGTGTGTGGTGGGGAAAAGAGCACGCCTGCTGTCTTTTTGACCTTTGAAGCCTTTCTAGGGTAGCGCTTACGTCCCAGATCCTCCTGGTACAGGCTCTTCATCGCCCTACAGGGTTGTAGTGGGTACAAAAGCAACCTTACCAGCAGATCATCCGGCACAAACAGGTGCACGGGCCACCACCACCACAAACCTCCTAGGGTCAGGCCTGGCTTCTCCAGGCAAGGTGGGTCCTGGGCAGGCCAAGTGTTCACTTGTTTAGAGAAAGGCAAAAAGAACATCCTGAGTGAGGCCGGAAGGCCAGGGGTTCTGGTGGACAGCCCAACTGGGCGTGATTTGGGGGACACACGAGATGCCTTGTGATCCATGCAGGATTCCTGGTCTCAACTCCACTCAGTCACCTATTGAAATCATCTGTATGACAGGCCAGTCTGCGCCAGTGCTGCTGCTCGGCCTAGATCTTGGGGCGACAAGCATGGACCTGCGAGAAATCTAAGCAAAGGGCACTCGGAGAGGGAACGAAGCCGGGGAAAGCAGCAGGGCCCGGGGCGCAGATTTATCAGACTGACAGGGAGGGTAAGAAAAGAAGGCATCGCATGCAGAGGGAGGGTCACCTAAACACAGAGTGGAATATGAAATATGACTTCCTTGAGCCTGAGAAACTGTGCACGAGGGAAGCGAGTGAGGGGCCCCAAAGCCTGGACCCCCCCAAACTTGAGGCGAGGCACGTCAGAATCCAATTTCACCAAGATCCAACTAGAGGTGGCAGCAGCGCGGGGCTGGGCTGTGTGAGGAGGGGGCGGGGAAGCAGCCGAGGCCCGCGCCCCCTTGTCCCCCGCGCCGGGTCTCCGCCCTGTCCCGGACCGCACGTAGCGCTCGTAGGCTCCGCGCGCGCCGGGGCAGGTAACAAAGCGGCTAGTGTGGGGCGGGCGCCAGGGCTGGGCCAGGAGGAGGAGGCAGGGGGATGGGGGTGGGGAGCGGGGGCCCAGGAGGGATCTCTCCACCCGAGAAAGGTGCCACGATCCTTGCATTCTGGCGGGATGGCCCAGGCCCAGACGCAGAAGGGGACTGGGCATGGGTCTCTTCTAGGGGAGCCCCACAACTCACAGCCCTGGGATGGGTCGGCCAGCAAAGGGTTCCGATGTCTTTATGATTGGTAGAGAATAATCAACTCGTGGTGGTCCTGTCAGCACCCTCTCTTCGGTGCGAGGACAGGGACCGCCCCAGGCCTCTGGGCGGAATTACATTGACGTGTACATTCTGGTGCTCTCTGTGGAATGCCTTATCTGAGAGGCCATTAGTTTACCTGGATGAACGGGTTTCTAAGTGGCACAAGGTTCTGAAGTCTTGTCCCAAACAAAGGATGGGGGAGGGATGGCCCTGAGGAGGTTCAGAAGAGACCCTAGGCTTCCCAAGCTACCCAGGACACCAACTCATGTCTCTATAGGATGCCTCTACAGGTGCTCACTCAGGGCACGGTTAGATTTCCATGCTGTGTCCACACACCTGACAACACACACGTGTAGGTGGGTCAGCTACTTCCCACTAACCGAGTAGAGCTGGTGGATGAACTTGGAATGACCCCTTGAGGTCATTCGGCTTCCCCCTCCTGGCTTTTTGTTGGGTGTGAAGGGGGATAAGCAACCAGAGGCTAACGGAGGAGAACAAAAGTAGTTTGGGAGGCAAAGTCTTTTGCTTCCAGGCAACTGCCCTCTTCTAGGGCCTCACAGCCCAGCTCATTGCATAGTGACTTCCCATCCCCCACCAAATGTAGGTCGTCAGACCACCCAGGATAGGCTTTGAGGGCACAAGAGAAAAGGAAGCTTATCCACACTGACAGAGTCTCAAGAGATGGGGGTGAGGGTGCCAGGAGAAGGTGACTGCCTCAGTTTCCTCGTCGCTATGGAGGGTGACTCCTGTGGCTGTGATGTGGGGTCCCGCCCTTCAGGACTGCTTTAGAGTTCACCATTCCCCTGGGCCAATGCCTAAGTGTCCTCTCGTGCCCCAATCCTTGCAACCTGCCTGGAGCCCTCACTCTTTGGAGAGGAGCGTGGAGAGCGGGAGAGAGGAGCTCTGAGACACGGCACGGTCTGGGGCAGTAGACTATGGGTGAGCCAGAGAGGCTAGTGAGCTAGAGACCACACCCAGGCACTGGGGATGCTGTGCCCACTGCACAGATCAAGATCGGAGCTGCAACCCGGGGTGCTCAGGGCTCGTGACCAAAGCTCCGCACATACAGAGCCAAGAAAAGACAAACGTAGATGAGGAAATAAATGTCTCCAACTAGGGAGGCATTTGGAGAGAAAGCTGCTGCACAAGCAAGCTGGGGCTTGTGGCAGAATGTCACCCTTCCGACCCTGGTGTGGTCAGGCGGCATCTTCCCTAGAATCAGGAAGCCCTTGAGTCAAGCTCCTGGCCCAAGGCAGGACACACACAAGCAGCCATGCCATGCTCTCCGGGCACTCGGCCGGTATTTCAGGTCATCTTAGCCACCCCTATGGTGTATGGCAACCAGGGACAAAAGACAAAAGCCTGTTTGAAGGCAGGCCTGGCCACCTCCTGGTTACATGTCCTTGGCCAGCCACTTCTTTCTCTGGGCCTTGGTTTTGTTATCTGTAAAAGAGACAAAAATGGCCAGGCGGTGGTGGCGCACGCCTTTAATCCCAGCACTTGGGAGGCAGAGGCAGGTGGATCTCTGTGAGTTCGAGCCCAGCCTGGTCTACAAGAGCTAGTTCTAGGACAGGCTCCAAAGCTACAGAGAAACCCTGTCTCGAAAAACCAGAGAGAGAGAGAGAGAGAGAGAGAGAGAGAGAGAGAGAGAAATGTCTTGGCTGCTTTAGAGAATTGGGACCGTGCACAGCACCGCCCTTCCCCTCAGCTCCCCAGCACCTCTTCCCTACTCTCCTGGCTCCAAGCCCATGGAGCTGCACTAGCCAGCCCCGGTTTGTAGGAGCTGCTTTCCTTCACCTCTGGGACCACTGACACCAGGAACCCAGGATTGTCTAGCTCAGGCCCTGTGGTAGAAGGCGATGTTCACTGAATGCTGAGGAATGAGTGAATCCTCGCTCCATGCACACACAGGGTTCTCTGCATAGCCCTGGCTGTCCTGGAACTTGCTCTGTAGACCAGGCTGGCCTCAAGCTCACAGAAATCCACCTGCCTCTGCCTCCCAAGTGCTGGGATTAAAGGTACGTGCCAGCTGGGCAGTGGTGGCGCACGCTTTTAATCCCAGCACTTGGGAGGCAGAGGCAGGCGGATCTTTGTTAGTTTGAGACCAGCCTGGTCTACAAGAGCTAGTTTTAGGACAGGCTCCAAAGCTACTGTCTCAAAATAAAATAAAATAAAATAAAATAAAGGTACGTGCCACCACCACCTGGTAAGAAAACATTTTCTTAACCAGAAGACAAATCTGAGGACGTTTTTCCTTAGAACATTTTAAATCACAGAGGTCCAGGACTTAACTGTTACCTCAGAAACAGTAAATTGTCCATTTGGCAGATGAGGAAAGTGAGGTCCAGCATGTGACACAAATGCCCAGGTGGACCCCAGCTGAAATCTTCCACCTTTCAGTGAAAGAGGTCTCCCTTACTGTTCCTTGAAGCCATTCAGGTTTTGCTTGCTTGTTTGAAGCTGAACGCATGGGGGGGGGGGGCGATGCAAGTCAAATAATCCCAAGCTGACTCCAAAATGGTGTATTCTAAGGGCTTTCTTTATTAAAGGAGAAAACTCACAGAACAGGAATGGGGAGGTTGTGGCGGGGGGGGGTCCAACATCAAGGTGTGGAGCACAGGAAGAAGAAAGAGGAGAGCTGGGCGGGATGGCAGCTTTTTGGGGAATCCAAAAGTCACGCCCCCACCTGGTCCAGCCTCTTAAAGGCCATTGGCTGAAGGAGGTTCCCCATTGCCTCCCCTTTTTGTCTAAATAAGAGAGTTCCAAACCCAATATAAAACTATATACACTAAGAACAGATGTCAAGTATAAAATTAGAATTATAACCAGCATAAACAATATTAAGCAAGGAGCATATGTTAAATGTTTTAATAATCATTCTATCCCAAGGAGTCCAAGTCTTGTGTTAGAAATGGCTTGGCTAGATCATAAGAGGAAGGTATCTACGACTATCTAGTCTTCAACCCCATCGAAGACCTGAGAAGGGAAATAGTATTACTTGAGTAGGCAGGAAGTGCAATTCAGCAGCTTCCAAAACGTGCAGTAGATGACAGAGACAACTGGCTGCCTGGGCAATCACCCAAAGTCTCATTTGCAATGTTGAAGCAACCAACTTTGGCTAAAGCCTAGAGTAACTGACAGACCATTTTTAGAGGCAGGAGAAGTTTTCAAAACCATCTTACCCTGTCTTGGCAAGGTTTGGCAGTCTTTTCCCTTGTATCCTGCTTGTCCAGTCCAGACATTGTGCACTTTGTCAGCAGTTGAGGCATGGGCAGTTCCTTGCCCAAAGGCCAGTTGTGCCACAAAGAAAACAAGCTCCCAGTGGAGTGACTCTAGTGCTCAACATTGGGCACCAAATTGTTGTTGGAGGCTGCTTGTTCGTTCCTGGCTGCCCAGAACCAAAATAATCACACAGAAACTATATTATTTATAACACTGTTCGGCCAATAGCTTAAGTGTATTTCTAGCTAGCTCTTGTGTCTTAACCCATTTCTATTATTTTACGTTTTACTACGAGGCTCATGGCCTACCAGCAAGGTTCTAGCTGCCCTACCGGTGGCAGCTACGTGGCTTCTTTCTGATTCTGCCTTCCTTCTCCCAGCATTCAGTTTAGCTTTCCCCAGCCTAGCTCTATTCTACCTTGCACAGGCCCAAAGCAACTTCTTTATTAACCAATGGTATATTTACAGCATACAGAGGGGAATCCTATATCACTTGTTTATTGAGGGGTGTGTGTGTGTGTGTGATCACTTTGACTCAGTCCAGCATGCCTCCCTGGCATCCAAAGTGGGGGCTCAATTATCCAAACATAAGGCCTGAGAATGCTAAGAAAAGTTCTGGACAAGGATCCAGATGTGGCTTTCTAATCCTGCAGTCTCTTGGGCAGGCTGGTGTTCAGCATACAGATGCATGGCTTCCAGCTACTGTCAGTGGGCTGGAGTCAGCCACCAGTGCCATGCGCTAAACTGAGCCATGTGCAGCTGACCTGGAAGTTTAAGATTTGTCTCACACAGTCAGAGAACACTGTAGGTGCTCAGTAAAGACAGATCCAAATGGAAAAAAAAAAAAAACTCTAAACAGCTTAGAGTGTGCTTTAAAAATGTGCATAGGCTTAAAAAAAGAAAAGAACATGGGTATAGTCATAGAAAAAAATAGTTTATAAATAATAATAATATAAAGTCTTTAAAGAGAGAATAAAATAATATAAAAAGGATAAGCCACATAAAGATGGAAGTAAACAGGGGTCTGGATCCTGTATGGTGTCTTGTTGACTTTAAATTTTTTGATTGCTGATGAGCGCATGCATGACAGCTGCTGAGAGACATGGGATTGTAAGACAGACTGCTGAATTAGACCAGCCTACATACTTTAGGAATGCCTTAACTTTAAGGTGAAAGTTAGAAAATTTATTGTTTTTGGGAAGAAGTTATGCTTTTGTTTCCACAGCAAACAAAAGGTTGTGGAGTCTTTCAGGGTTGATAGAGATTAGGTTTTATTGGGGAAGACCCCTTGGAAATCCTGGCTACAGACATAAATAAATAAACCTAGAAAAACCACAAAATAGGTGACATATATTATACTTGCTCCAACATAAAACAAGAAAATCATCTTCGGCTGGCTTATGTACAATGCACAATCCATACTTGTGTTAATGTAGATATGTATGTTACCTTTGAAAGTTTGTATGTTTTCAGAGCAAGGGGACAAGACACCAATGAAAACAGGTGGCCCAGGTGATCCAACCTCTCAGAGTACCTCTGTTACAGTTTCTCTAGAGTTCTACATCCAGAACAGCTTCAAGGCTGCTGACTGAGATGGTCCAGCCTCACAGGCTAGTCTAGCCAGTACTACAGATAAGCCTTTGGCTTTCCCATTGCACAGAGACTGAACAACAAATGTTATGGTTAGTTTTACCAGGACTTAACCATTATCTCAATTTTCTCAGGTTCTCTAAAGATGTTGTCAGCCACAGACAACAGGAAGTAGTCTAAAGAACATAATGCTCACATTCTCAAGAGGTAGGGTGCATGGGTTTTGATCATTCAGTGGGTTATGGATGTTTGTCATCATTTAGTGGGATTGGTTACAAATTGTTACTGGTCATGGTCAGAGAGAAAGCTGAACAAAGGAGATTAGATTTGGGGATCTCTTTCTGAAGGTAAAAAGGGGGATGTATTATAGAAATGACAGAATGGAAGGGTAGATTGTTGTTTACTTTTGAACAACTGTTAATCTCAAGTATTTTACATTGGTATGGATTTTTGAATATTAATACAAATTTAAGGTTATTTTTGTTATACTGTGCATATGTTTCTATTCTTGCTAAGATATTTTTGTATATTGATACAAATTTAAGCTTATTTTTGTTAAAACATACAGCACATGTTTCTATTCTTGTTTAAAGTATTGTACCTATGCAGCTCACTTAACAATGTAATGTAAACTTCTAGTCCTTTAAAGTTATTATTACAAACTATTTAGGATAATAAAAAATGCAGGTTAGTAATCACCTATAACAATATAACTTGTAATCACGTTAGGTATGTTTTCAAGGCCAAACAGAGATATGTTTTAGATAGACAAGTCATCTTCAAATGCTTCAGATATCTACAGAATATGGCATGTAAGATGTTTTAATAACAGAAGGCTTTGCATGACAGTGAGATATGTCTGCTCCTGGCAGCCACTAATCTACTTCAGAGAAGATGATGGGTGTCATAGAGTCTCACATGAAGTTTGCTTTCTATGTGGCAAAGCTAGCCAATTGGAGAAGAAAATGTTCTTGCCTTGACTGCTAGTATGCTCTACAAACTAGACAAGCAGGACACACACACACAAAAAAAAAAGACTGCAGAACTTTATCAAGATGAGGTAGAATAGTCCTTCAAAATTCCTGCTTCACAGAAAAGGCTGTCAGGTATTCTAGGCTTGTAGGCCCAAGATGGATGCCCCAACACTACATAGGAGCCATGGGTGACTGTCCAGGAAGCCAGCTATTTCTGTCATTTCAATAGTTTTGGAAGTTGCTTGCTCTGCACTTCCTATTTACTCAGGTTATTTAATATATATATCCTTCTATAGTCACTAATGGAGTTGAAGACTAGATATAGTTACAGTTTTCTTTGTTATCAAATTCAAAAAAGAAACTCACAAAAGAGTTGTAAAGTGTATAAGGTTGAGAGACATAAAAGCTTAAATTGTTTATCTAAGAAAATGTTTTGCCAGGCGGTGGTGGTGCACACCTTTAATCCCACACTCAGGAGGCAGAGGCAAGTGGATCTCTGTGAGTTCAAGTCCAGCCTGGTCTACAGAGCAGGTTCCAGGATAGGCTCTAAAGCTACAGAGAAACCTTGTCTTAAAGAAAAATAAATAAATAAATAAATAAGAGAAAATGCTTTGAGGTCCATAAAGAAATAGATAGATAGATAGATAGATAGATAGATAGATAGATAGATAGATAGATAGACAGATAGATTAAATAGTTTTGTGTTGGTAATACAAATTAGGATAAAAAGTAAATTAGGTACAAAATTCTGGATTCTCCAAGATAGGAAGGATAATGGAATATTTTCTCTGAATTTGCCACATGCAAATGGACTGGACATTGTGAATGTAATTCTAACCTGGTAATTGTTCTTATTGTTTATAGTTTTATTATGTTAGAGTTAAAACCTTTCTTTTTTTATTTAGACAAAAAAAGGGGGAAATGTTGTGGAATAATCTTTTTTTTCCTCTGAATGCGTTTATTTATAGACTTTTGACATCCAAGCATTTCTGAGAATGAAGTGTGGTGTCCCGCCCACCCCATGGCCTGCCAGTCCAGCCTGCAGAGGGGACTCTGCTGCCTTGAAATGCCGAAATAAATAGAATCCACATGTTAGGCAGGATGGCCCCACAATCTCCAGAGCAGCACTATGGGGACAGTCTCAAGGTGTCTTCTGATGGGTGGGCACCATGCAGTGTGCGGCAGTGCCAAGCCGTCTACAGTTTGTCCAGGAAGTTGTCCAGCACCAGGATGCCCTCCTTTAGGCCTTTGCGCTTGAGGGTCTCAGGGACTACTACTGTTGTCAAAGGGGTCCCCAGGCAGGATCTGCCAGTGGTCGAACACACACTGGGGGAAGGCCCAGCCACCCGTGTTGGAGTGCAAATCGGCTGTGAAACCAAAGGACTCATTGACAGGCAAGTAGGCCCACGAACATGGGGGTGCCAGCCACCTGGGACTCACATGGTCAAACACATGACCACACTTACTGTTCAGGACACCATAGATGCCACCCACAACTTGCTCAGGACACTGGATCTCCACAAGGTAGATAGGCTCCATGAAGCAGGGCTGTGTGGTCAACACACTATCATAGAGGCAGCACTGGGCTGTGGGGATGATCTGGCCACCACCTCGGTGGATGGCAACAGCATGTAAAGTCACGTCATGAACATCGAATCTCACACCACACATGTTCTCCTCACAGAGAGTGCCTCCTTAGTGGCCCACTGGAACCCAGCCACCACACTGTCCTTGATCTCATTCAGGTACTGCACATCCTTGGTGATGTAGGTCACAATGTTGGGGCCGGTGCCACGAGGCCCGAAGCACCAGATCTTGCAGGCTTCCGCGACATCCCACTTGTACTTCTCAGCCTGGTAGCGTGCCTGAGCCTTGAGCTCCGGGCGAGCAGAGACTTCCCCCTTGTCAATGTCCTCAGCCAGGCCATCAGGGAAGGGCTGGGCCTTCATGTACAACTGGTTTTGCTTGTTGGGGGACTTAAACAGGCACGGTACATTGGACTCCTCACTCACTGTCTCCTGGTATGAGACAACGGGGTCAGATTTCTTGATGGGGATGCAGACATGGTCTTCTTCCAAGTCCTTGAGGCAGATCTCCAGGTGCAACTCACCTGCTCCGGCAATGATGTGCTTCCCAGACTCCTCAATGATGCACTGCACCATGGGGTCGGACTTGGTGAGTCGCTTTAGCCCCTCCACCAGCTTGGGCAGGTCACCGGGGTTCTTGGCCTCCATGGCCACTCTGACGATAGGGCTGACGCTGAACTTCATCACACGCATGTTGTGCACGTGCTGAAAGGTGGTGATCATCCCAGTCTTCACCAGGAACTGGTCCACACTGACCAGCCCCACAATGTTTTCACAGGGCACGTCCTCGATGGGCTCCACATACCAACCCATCATCAGGATGGTTCTCTGGATGGGCTTTAAGTACAGGTCTTCCTTCTTCTCAGGTGTGTAGTTGGGGCCCATGATCCGGACCTTGAGTCCCATTGACACCACCCCCCTCATCAACACTGACATGTCTATCAGAACAGGCACACCTCTCCCCCCCATCAACACTGACATGTCTATCAGAACACACACACCTACCCCCCTCATCAACACTGACATGTCTATCAGAACACACACACCTACCCCCCTCATCAACACTGACATGTCTATCAGAACACACACAACTACCCCATCATCAACACTGACATGTCTATCAGAACAGGCACACCTCCCCCCATCAACACTGACATGTCTATCAGAACACACACACCTACCCCCCTCA
>PVIU01001884.1:0-149543 GCA_004026605.1 Ondatra zibethicus | reverse complement strand
AGCAATGAAGCCCAGCATGCGGATCCCCTGCTCTTCCCTCCAGTGTCTGCCTTCTGCAGGGACCTAAGAGCCATCAGTGCAGAGAGGCGCCTGAGGACCTGAGCCAGGTGCTGATGAGGAGGCACCCTGCATATGCATGCACTTTGGAAGGCAGCACTGTGACCGGGCTCCACTAGCCACTTGGCTGTGAACATCCCAGCAGGGCCCAGAGGAGTTACATCAGCACAATCTTCAAAGTCGAACATTTGACAAGAACTAGTCAGATGAATTGTTTAGGCAAGTTGACCCCTCTTGAGCCTCAGTTTCCTTACCTGTAAAATGGGATCGATTAAGCTGATTCAGCGAGAACAGAAATGTCTGAATTGGGTAGAGGGGGCAAAGTTGTATCTTCCCAAACTCTGTCCCTCTCTCCTTTCCTTCCTCCCCTCTTCCTCAGTTTCTTTTTCCATTCTCCTTCCTCCCCCATCCCCAATGTCCCCTGTACTCCCAAAATAAAGAAAGAATTGTGGGTTAGGCATAGGAGTACAGGCCTTTAATCCCAGCACTCAGGAAGAATCAGAGACTGGGGAATCTCTGTGAGTCTGAGACCAGCCTGGTCTACATGACAAGTTCCAGGCCAGTCAGAGCTACATGGTAAAACCCTACCTCAAAAAAAAAAAAACTATGAACCCCTGCTCTCCCCCCAACAGTCCACTGTCCATTGTGAAATGCCCTGGGAGGCCAAACGTGGCATCTAGGACGGTGCTCATACGGAAGGTATCTTTCCCTGAATTGTCCTTGCAAGCCCTGAAGGCCACCGCAAGCATCTTTGAAAAAGAGGAGGGAAGAAAGCAAGTATATGCAGAGAGGAAGGTGTGAAGACAAGCAGAGACTGAGTGGAGCGGCCGCAGCATGGAACATCGCAGCCACCAGGAAGGAGCTGGAAGAAGCAAAGGGCAGTTTCTCTCACAGAGGTGTGGAAGGGCGGCTGGAGCCTGCCGCCACTTGCTCTCAGACTTCCTCCTCTGTGGGAAAGCACATTCCTGCTATCGCCGGGCACAGGTTCCAGCAGCCAGGGCACACTAAGATAGGTCTAGAGATCTCAGCAGCAATCAACCAGTAATGCCCTGCCCCTGCCAAGCCAAATCTGGACTTACGTTGGCTCTCAGCCGGCCACTAAATTCTGACGTCGGATCCTGGTGGGGTGAAATGTCTGTGTCAGGGCAAAGGGAGAGTTCTCCTCTACCCTCCAAAGTTTGGCTGGAAAAAATGTCAAAGACAGATGGAAACAGGAGACAAGGTATACAAGCTCATTAATATGCACGAAGGGTCACATTCCAGCCTGGGGGAAATCACAGGACTGTGACTACCCAGAAGTCCAACCTGATTCCAAAGTTACAACAGTCTCTTTTTCCTACAGTGGTTCTCAACCTTCCTAAAGCTGCAACCCTTTAATATAGTTTCTCGTATTGTGGTGACCCCCCCATAAAAATATTTTCATTGCTACTTCATAACTGTAATTTTGTTACTGCTATGAATAGCAATGAAAACATCTTATATGCAGGGTATCTGATATGTAACCCCCGCGAAATGGTTGTTCAACACGCACCCCCATCTGCCCTGCCCCAAGGGGTTGAAACCCACAGGTTGAGAGCACTGTTTTAGAGAGCCAGTAAGTGAATCTGGGAGGAACTCACAGGAGTGTGAGAACATGCAATTCCTATGAGCAAGAGAACAGGTAATGGATTGTAAATTATTCTGTTTTGGAACCAAAATAGAGGACAATGGTACATGACAAAACCTACTTTACGGTGTTGACAGCCCTTCTTCCGAGCTAGCTAGTGCAGCTTCAGAAGACTGAAGGCAACTGTGTTTCCCTTTTGGTGGATCTGGGCAGTTAGATAAGAGAATTATACAGCCAGCCTCTTCCCAATGCCATGCCGAGAGGGAGAAGACACTTGAATTGGGGTACGCTCTGAGACCTCTCGGCATGTCAAAGTGCCAGACTTTGGGGCATCTCTCCACCCCAAGGACTACTTTGGATTATAGTCACCATCTGTTCTGTGCCCTGCCTGCCTCATCTGGAATGAAGCACTAGTTTCCCTGGCCCACAGACACCAGTGGGAGGTGAAGCCAGGCCTTGCCAACTGGCGCCAAGTACTGACAAGTGGGGAGAAACCACTCATGGGGAATCAGGAGGCCTTTATTTAATTTCACTTCTGCATTGAGTTTCTGTGCTAATCGACTCGGCCAAGCCGCTTAGCCTCTCTAGATGTGTTTTCTCCGCTGCCAAAGGCCCAGATTGCCCCGTGTGATTTTTGCAGCCCCTGTTAGGTGTAACGGTGAATGAATAAGGGGAAGGGTGAGGGTCTAGAAAAGAAAACGAAGATCATTAATGCCAAATGGTAAAAACGTTCAGTCCTAAAAGCAGGTTTGACTCTTTCAGACTGGATGAAGAACAGCAAACCTCAAAGATTAGGAGAAGTGAGGACTCTGGGTGAGGTTGGAGTTAGAGATGTTCATTACAGGTTCAGTCTCATCAAGAGAGATAGTTGGGTCTGTCCACAGCTTCAGCTGCCCAGCAAAGTATGCTTGATCCAAGGGCCCTTGTTTTTTGCTTTGATCTAAACATTCATGTCCAAATTCATACGTTGAAGCGCTGACCCCAGGGAGGGTGATGGTAGCCAATGAACAACAGATCATGAGGACATGACTGGGGTCCAAGCTCTTAGAGACTTCAGAATGCTAGTGAGCTAGGGACACCATGTGAGGACATTGCCAAGAAGATGTTATCTATGACTAGGGAAGAAGCCCAAACTGGACACACTCTGCTTCACACCTGGATCCTGAATGTCCCAGCCTCCGGAACTATAAACAATTTCTGTTGTACATAAGTCATTTAGTCAAACAGTTCAATGGATTAGGTATCCTCTGTGGACAGAACAGTTAGACCAACGGGGACCTATCCAAGCAATCAGTGATAGAAGGAAGAGTGAGATGGGCCAGATCAGATGGGAACTTGAACTGGGAGAATATGATAGGAACATGGAGGCAGAGAAGCCAGAGATGCTAGTGACCAAGCAGAGAAACCAAAGGAAGAGTTGCCATCCGTGAATTCGGTGAAGCAAACAGGTAGGGGAAGATATAAGATACAGGACTTCCTCTCTAGAATATGTAAAGAAATCTTGCCATTTAATAACAAGAGAACAACTGAAATATTTGAGCAGATACTACATCAGTGAAGATGTCTGAATGTCTGGTGGGTGCCTAGGAAAAGAGAGAATCCACGATTGGCCGATAATGGCCAGGTAATGGTGGCGGGGTAGAGAAGCCATCTTCTCCTGTGACGTAGGCACTGCTCAGTTGCCAGTGCTCCAGTAAATAACCTAGTAACTAAGCCTATATTCATGCGTGTGCCACCAGTCCTAATTAAATTCGATAGGACACACACACAAGAAAGAGATATGAAGTCAGGCATGGTGGTATACGCCTTTCAACCCAGCACTTTGGAGGCAGAAGCAAGCAGTCTCTGTGAGTTCAACGTCAGTGTGGTTTATGTAGTTAGAGTTCCAGGACAGCCAGGGCTACCCAGAAAAACCCTGTCTTGAAAAAAGAAAAACAAAAAGTAGGAGGGGAAAGGGGAACTTGTTGAGAAAAAGTAGTTGAAGTAGTTCAGGGGAATTGGGGGTATAAGAAAGGGTAATGGGGAGCATATTATTAAAACACATTATATATACACATGAAGTTGTTGAAGTAGAAATAAAAAATGTTTACTAGAATATCTTTTATTTGTTCTTTGACAGAAATCAGTATTCTTTGATCGTATGCACCTCCAACTTTCCAAGCATAGCTAAAAGTCCCTCTCTCTCAACTCAAGCATGTTTTCTCCTTCTCTTTCTTCCTTTTTTTTTTTTTTTTTTTTTTTTTTTTGGCAGGAGCAGGGGGGACTCAGTGAGTCCAATTAGTGCTGCTTATTGGAATGTTGGAAAGCTGACTGATTTTTGTGGCTTGACCGTGTGCAGGTAATCATAGCTACAGTGTGTCCCTTGGTCCCATAGCCGTGTCATATTCAGAAGACAGAATCTCACAGCGTACCTCCCCATCGTCTACCTCTTACATTCTCTCCACATACCCCACCGCAAAGCTCCATAGCCTTGGGGAGAAGTGTGCTACAGATGTCCCCGAGCACTCAGTAGTCACTTATTCTCAGCATTTTGACCAATTAGGAGTCTCTGCATTAATTGCTGACCACTGCAGAGCAAAGCTCCTCTGGTCAAGGTTGAGAACCCCATCATCTCTGTATGAACACAAATATTTAGAGGATTGTTTGACAACAGGTCCATTTAGTAAGACAGCAGTAGTAGGTCCTGCCTTCTCTCTCTCTCCACCCCACACGTATGACCACCCTAACCATGGGTTTATAGTCCTAGGCAGTTGGTTACCCCTATAACTTTCATACCACTATTGCACCAGCGGGCACGTCTTGCCAGTCAGGTCAGTATTGTAGCATAAAGATTTCACTTTTGGGTAATATCATTGATAGCTATTCTTTTTTTTATTTTAAAACACCCTTTTTCATTTTAAATACCAATCCCAGTTCCTACTCCCTCCCCAACTCCCATTCCCCCCACCTTCCCTCCACCCCACTCTCCACATTGATGACTTTTCTACTCCCAGGATCCACAAAGCACCTTCCAGCACTATGATAGCTACCCAGCAGGGAAGGTATTTTCTGGTCAGCTCGAGCTTGATTTCTCTATGTCCTGCAACCAAAGTATGTTGTGTCTTTAGCAATAGGATCTTACCATGTGGACAACTGCAGCCATGATAAAAGCTTGTATTATTTTGGTGCCTTCTAGGTCTTCATTGGCCAATAACTTGTAGGGAGGCATCCCAACCCTGTCACTGAGATTTTCATTTAAGAACCTATGTCTTCTTGGGGAAGCACTGCCCACCCAGTGTTGTGTTCAGGCACTTGTGTTCAAATTGTTTTTCTTCTTAATTATATATTTTTAATTAGCTTACAAAGTAGGGGGTTTCTTTAAGGGCTTTTCATACATCCTTAGCTTTGATTAACTTACCCCTTGTCTTCTTCTCTGTTCCCCCATCTCATCATTGCTTGTTTGTTATTGTTGTTGTTTTGAGACAATATCCCTCTCTGCATAGCCCTGGCTGTCCTTGGAACTCACTAGGTGGACTAGGCTGACCTTGATCTCATAGAGATCTGCCTGCTTCTGCCTCCTAAGTTCTGGAATTAAAGACATGTACCACCACACATAATTTTTAAAGTATCTTTTTTTAGGGAGCTGGAGAGATGTCTCAGTGGTTAAGAGCACTGACTGCTCTTCCGGAAGATCCAGGTTCCATTCCTAGCACCCACATGGCAGCTCAAAACTATCTGTAACTCCAATTTCAGGGGATATGATTCCTTCTTTCGGCTTCTGCAGGTACCAGGCATGCGCATGACACATAGACATACATGCAGGCAAAACGCTCATATGCATAAAATAAAATAAATAAATTTTACAGAAAATATATATCTCTTGAAATGTTCTTTTTATTATATATATTTATTTTATAATATATATTTATTTTATATCTATGAATATGTAGCCACACCATGTGTGTGCAGTGTCATAGAGGTCAGAAGAGGATGACGATCCCCTGGAATTGGAGTTATGGATGGTTTTGAGCCACCATATGGATGGGTGTAAGAACAATGAGTTCTCTTAACCACAGAGCCATCACTCCAGTCCCTAAGAGGAATTTTTTAAAAAAAGATTATTAATATTATTACTCATTGGAAAGCTGGAGGCTTGAGCTGCAATGAAATGCCACCACACCACCTATCTACTGGAACGGCCACAAAACAAAGACTGTCCTTGAGCTCAACCAGGAAGTAGAAAATGCACTCAGCACTTTAAACTGGCAACATTTTTAAAGTCCTGACTACAGATTTGAGAGTGTTTACTGTGTTCATCTAACCAAACATTTAGGAACCGCACATGGGTTAGCACATCTATCTAGCAGAAAACTAACTAGCAACCATTTCTTTTTTTTTAATATTTATTTATTATGTATACAATATTTTGTCTGCATGTATGCCTGCAGGCCAGAAAGGGCACCAGACCTCATTACAGATGGTTGTGAGCCACCATGTGGTTGCTGGGAATTGAACTCAGGACCCTTGGAAGAGCAGGCAATGCTCTTAACCTCTAAGCCATCTCTCCAGCCCCCCAGCAACCATTTCTAGACCATACTTCCTAGGAAAAGGATAAAGATAATTGCTTAAAGATCTTGCTGTCAGTTGGGACTTCTGATATTTAGAACTTGCCATATTAGGTCCCAGATATGTCCAACTTCCTGGTTAGGGAGGGGTTGAATTCCCTAACATTAGGGAATTCCTTCATCCATGAGGTCCACTGTGAGTACCTCTGGGATTTCTCTTTGTGCCCCATGCATATGCTTATCCGAATGCCCCTCTGACTGGGTCAGCATGAACGGCTGGACGTTCGTTGCTTGCCAACTAACAGCTCTTACTAGAAATGATCAGTCAGAGTTCAAGTTCATGACTAAGGCTCCGGGCTAAAATGGTCATGGAAGATGTAACTCTAACTACTACTCAGATTGTGTGTAATAGTCATGGGTAAGTGGTCAGGATATGTTGTCAAATGAAGAAATGAGTGGAAACTGGCTTAAACAAGAGAAGCCTGTTCTTGGCTTCAGGTGGCTCAGCAGGTGTTATCAGGACTGGGGAAGTGGGTCTCTCCTGGATTTGCTCTGACTCTGACCTTTGCAGGGCCAGATCAGGCTTTCTGTCACCTGTCAAAGGAGGACTTTCTATCCTCCTCTGTCCCAGTGCACAGCAGGGGTCTCCCTGGCAACAGCCTGATGGTGGGCAGAGCCTTGTTATCTTTCTCTCAAACACTAGAACTTCTTGCTTTTCCTTGACTCTAATTTGGTTCAGGGCCAAAATCCATCAACTCTGTTCCTGGTTCTGTAGAGTGGGGTGCTTCCTAGAGTAGTAGTTCTCAACCTGTGAGCTGAGATCCCTTTGGGGGTCAAATGACCCTTTCACAGAAGTCGCCTAAGACCATTGGAAAACACAAATATTTACATTACAATTCATAACAATAGCAAAATTACAGTTATGAAGTAGCAACAAAAATAATTTTATGGTTGGGGGTCACCACAACACAGGGAACTGTATTAAGGGGTCACAGCGTTAGGAAGGTTGAGTCACTGTTCTAGAGAAATGTTGCAGAAACACTAGTTCAGAATATTATTGGTGGGACATTGGAATGGTATTGTTTTAAAGTGTTTCAAATGCATATATATGGTTAAAACTTAAAAAAGGGAGAAGGACTGGTTAAGAGCACTTGTTGCTCTTGCAGAGGACCTAGGTTCAATTCTCAGCACCCACATGAGGGCTCATAGCCATCTATATCTCCAGTTGCAGGGGATCTGATGCCCTCTTCTGACCTCTGTGGAAATCCTGCATGCATGTGGCGCACAGACATACATGCAGGCAAAACGTTCATACACATGCAAATAAATCACCAGGCATGGTGGTACACACCTTTAATCCCAGAATTTAGGAGGCAGAGGCAGGTGGATCTCTGTGAGTTCTATCTAAGCCAGCCTGATCTGGATAATGAGTTCCAGGACAGTCAGAGCTACCTAGTGAGACCCTGTCTCAAAAATCCACTTAGACAATTAATTCTGAGTTCAAGCCCTGGGATCCACATAGTAAAAGGAGAGGAGTCAACTTCCACAGTAGGCCTCTGAGTTACACATGCACACTAGGGAGAATGTGCTTGTGCAAACACACACAATACATAGTACATCCAAATGAGTACGTCATACTGATAAATGGGAACTCTACACTTGCTAGAACACACACACACACACATTCATACCAATTTAAGCCCCCAATGAAGAATTCCCAGCCCCTTGTGACCTGGCTCCAGCCAGGGCACTATGCAGCCTCACTGCTAACCCCAAACACCTTGTGAAGCTACTCCACGTCTGCAGGCACACTCACGTCACTCATCCTGCTATATCTTCTCCCTCCTCTACCCAGAGAACTTCTACACACCCTGCATGGCCCAACAACGTGCTGCCTGGTCTTGGCAGCCTCCCCCATCGTCTTCCCACCAAAGCAGGAAGGACACTTTGCTGTAAGTCTCCCAGGACCTGCCATGCTGCCCATAAGCATTTCACTAGCTTGCATCCATTTGCTGCTCTGTGTATGCCTTTGCAGAATCCTTTGAGGCAGACAGTGACAACGATGGCAAAGATCATGATGATGACGATGAAGGTGGTGATGACCAATGGACAGGAGTGATGCCAATGATGATGGTGGGAAGTACGTCCAGGGAGAAGTCCTCTCCGTTCCTCTTCCTGTGCAGCCACACCTCGAGGCCCTCACAGCAGTCTGGGTGCTCAGCTCTGTCGGTATAAGGTCCTATTCAGTGAGAAGCCTGGAGATTCCCGGCTCTGATTCCTACACTCACCATCCTCCTTATTTGCACAGTTCACAGAAGCCTCTGACTTCAGAGCTACACACTCCCACATAGTCCCTGCTCAAACCTCCCGAAGTAATCCCCAGCTAAGCTGGTCTTCTGTTTCCTTGGCCTTAGGATCTGGGTTGCTTCCAGTTCTTAGCTATTACAAATGGTTACTATAAATATTCATATAGGATCTTGTGTAATGCTTCAACTTCCCTTGAACAAACAACTAGGAGTGGAATGACTGCATCATGTGATAGTTGTGTGTTTATCTTTATATATAGAACTATATATACAGTTGTAATTGCAATGTATATATATACTAGATAGATAGATGATTGATAGATAGATAGATAGATAGATAGATAGATAGATAATTTTATTTTGCCTATATGAATATCTGTATACCACATGCCTGCCTAGTGCCCACAGAGACCAGGAGAGGGCATCAGATCCGCCGGAACTGGAGTTACAGGTGCTTGTGGTAACAGGAGTTACCACGGGCATACTGGGAATTAAACCCAAGTCCTGGCCCCATATGTTTAACTTTTAAAGGAACTTTCAGACTTTGAAGATACAGGTGTCAGATCATAAACACCAGCATCCATGAAAACTCCAGTTGCCCCATATCTTCTTTATCATTTGACATGATCAGTCTTTTTAATTTGGGACATTCTAATAGAGGTGCAATGCTATCACATTCTAGTGTGTGTGCGCATGGGTGCACTCGTGTGTGCAAGCATGTGTATGTATGTGGTGTGTATGCATTGTGTGGTATATGTGTGCATGTATATAGATATATGTGCCCATGTGTATAGAGTCCTGAACGGACATCACTGTCATCCTCAATCACTCTGCACCTATTTTTTGAGACAATGTCTCTCACTGAGCCTGGAGCCTACTGTTTCAGATAAGCTGCATGTCCAGCAAGCTCCGGAGATCCCATTCCCTCAGAACTGAGATTATGTGCTCCATGTATTCCCACAGATGCAGGGATCCAAATTTAGAACCTCATGTTTGCACAGCAAATGCTTTAACCACTGAACCCTCCTAGTCTCAAATTCTAGTTTTAAATTACATTTTCTTTACTTTTTTTGGTTTTTTGAGACAGTATTTCTCTGTGTTACAGCTCTGGCTGTCCTGGAACTAGCTCTTGTAGACCAGGCTGGCCTCAAACTCACAGAGATCTGCCTGCCTCTGCCTCCCGAGTGCTGGGATTAAAGGCGTGTGCCAACACCGCCCGGCTAAATTACATTTTCTTAAGGACCATGATATTGAGTTTCTTTTCATATCTTATTAACATCCTTTTGTTTGTTGGTTTTTATTTCTTTGAGACCAGTTCTTACTATGTAGCCTTGGCTGGTCTAGAACTCAATATATATACCAAGCTGACTTCAAACTCAGGATTCACCAGCCTCTAAATCCAAGTGCTGGGGTTAAAAGCATGCACAATTAACCTATCTTGATTTTAAAAAAAAAATTAATGTGTATGTGTGTTTTGGCTGCGTGTAAGCTGCTCATCTCGTGTGTTCCTGGTGCCTGTGGAGGGCAGACGAGAGCAACAGATTCCCTGAGACCAGGGTCACAAAGAGTTGTGAGCCACCATGCGGGTGCTGGGAATCAAATCTAGGGCCTCTGCAAGAGCAACAAGTGCTCTTAACCTCTGAGCCATCTCTCCAGTTCCCAGCATTGACTTATTTATTGTTGGTTGATTAATTAATTGATTGGGTTTTGTTGTTGTTGTTTTAAATTGTGTCTCTTATAGCCCAGGCTGGCCTTGAGCTAACTACAAAATCAAGGATGATTTTGAACTTTGAGCTCTTCATCTTCCCAAATGCTGGAGTCACAGTTCTCCTGGTTTGGCTCAGAAGCCATCTGTTTTTTTGGTGAAGTGTATGTTCAAATCTTCGCCCATATTTTAATTACATTGTCTGTTTTCTTAGTACCAACTTGTAATGACTTCCCATATTTTGAAGCAAATCTCTTGTCAGATGACTCTGTTTTCTATTTGGGATTCATCTTTTTCTCATTCTCAGCAATGTGTTCTTGAGAGCAGCAAGTTTTAATTTTTATGAAATGAAATTTATCAATTTCTCTCTTTTGGGGTATGCTAAGTTATCTCAGCAATTTCATCAGTTTGATGTTTAGATCTTACATATATTTTATCAGATCTATCCCAAAATGATCTATTTCATTTTGACGATGTGGTGCTTGCATGCATGCATGAGTGTGTGTGTTTAGTGTATGAGGTATGTGGGCACATTTGTGTGTGTGAGTGACAGCACCCACCTGCATGCTGCTGGGCAGAGGACAAACTCAGGTGTCTTTGATTTCTGCCTTGTGTGAGGCAGGGACTCTGCGTTGCTCATAGCTCTGTGTGCCAGGCTAGCCCTCAGACTTCAGTAAATTCTCCTTTCTCTCTTTCCCATCCTGTGGTAGGAATCGAGGGATTTGTGATCTACTGAACCTGGATCCTGGGGTTTGGGAATTTGAACTCAGATCCTCATGTTTGCAGGACAAGCACTTTACTTATCGGCCATCTTCCCAACCCCTAAATATTTCATTTTTTAGATGCATTTTTTTTAATTTTTTAAAATTATGTATAGGTGTGTGTGACTACATGTGGGGACACACGCAGATGCCCACAGGAACCGAGGCTACAGTTATGAGCCACCTGGTGTGGGTGCTGGGAACTGAACTCAGGTCCTCTGGAAGAGCAGCCAGTTCTCTTAACCACCAAGTCCTCTCTCCATCCTCTAAATATTTCATTTTTTCTATCACTGTCTACTGTCTGTGTCATTTCCATGGCAGTGCCTATGGATTGATTGAAATTTTCACTGTAGGCAGAGTTCTTTTCTCTTTTAAGTGTGTGTGTGGGGGGGTCAGAATACAACTCTGTGAAGTTCTGTCTTCTGCCTGAGGTCCCCAGACTTGCATAGGAAGTGCCTTGAGATCTAGACATCTCAAGACTGTGTGGGCAGTGTTCTCTTTGATCCTTTATTCTTGGCAACTGCTGCCTGGAAGCCAGATACTTGTCCATTTGAATACATTGGGTGCTACATGTGTTTTGTGTTTATATAAAGAATGCTGAGTTTTATTCTAAGAATAAAGTTATTTGGCGAGAGTTTGATCCTTTGGTTAAATGAGATGGAGCTGAATTTGCATAAAGCTACTTCCTTCCTGTCAGGTCCAAAGGAAACTCCAGTTCCCTAAACTCCAAAGGTGGTCCAAATATCCAAGTATGAGCTTAACCTGGACTATAGGAGGATTCCTCTGGTTAGATAAAAGCCAGTATTCCCCCAAGAACTTGCCAAACTGGTTCTCCTCTACCGAAAGGAGTCATTTCCCTTCCCTCTGGCAGAAGGTGCATATGACTACCTGTGGTGCCGACTGGCATATCAAAGCTTATGCTGACCTCCAGGCTCCCTCAATATCACAAGAACCTGTTTGTTACACATTTCAAAATCCATGCTCACCTCCTAAGCCCTTCTCACCTCCTCCCCTACCCTAAACTCCCTCTAGCTCACAGGCTTCCTTCCTGCAGCTACTCCTCCTTATAACCCTGCTACTCTCACAGTTTCCCCCCCCCCTCTCTCTCTCTCTCTCTCTCTCTCTCTCTCTCTCTCTCTCTCTCTCGCTCTGTGTGTGTGTGTGTGTGTGTGTGTGTGTGTGCTCTGCTCCTGCTTCTCTCTGTTTTCTTGTAAACAGGCTTTCTTTTGGGCCAACAATCAGCTCCCAAATCATGACACGGAAACTTATTAGTTATAAATGTTCAGCCTTATCTTATGTTTGTCCCACCAGCTCTTATAACCTAAATTAGCCTTTGTTTTTTTCATATACATTTGTCTCAGGGCTTTTTACCCTTCTTTCATTCTGTATGCCCTGCTTTCACTGCTTCCTCCAGGGCTGGCTGGCACCTGCCTTCCTGCCTGCCCGGCCCTGGGCGTCTCCCTCTCTTTCTCCCTCATTCTCCCCTTTCTCCTCTTTTGAGCCTAGATTCTTTCTCATACTTATTCTCTACCAGCCCCGTCTATCCCTCTACTGCCTAGCTATCAGCCATTCAGTTTTTTAGTAGACCAATCAGGTACCTTAGGCAGACAAGGTGAAACAGCAACACATCTTTACATAATTAGACAAATCCAGCATAAACAAATGTAACGCATCTTTGCCTAGTTCAAGTAATATTCCACAACATTTTCTATCTTCGCCTAGTTAAAGTAATATTCCACAACATTTTCTCCATTCTCTATCCCTGATACTCTCCCCTCTCTCTCTCTGACAGCTCTGGCCATGTCCTGTCTACTTTTTCTCTCTGCTCTGGACTCTTTCAGATGCCTCTGGCTGTTCTCCCTTTCATATCTACAATAAAAACCTTCCCCTCAACCATCCCATGGAGCAGGTCCACGTCAGTTATCCCCACCTCTTAGCCAAGGCCCTTTTAAGGAATTCTCACCCTTGCCCCTTGAACTAAGAAGTTTTGTCTCTGGCTCTCAAAAGCAAGCTCTGCTTCCCAGCACTGTGTGAGTTCTAAGAGCTTCTCTGTTGTCTTTTTGGGTGGGTCTTTTCTAGCCTCAGGCAGTATCCATTGGCACTACTCAATTGAAGATCCAACCCTCTGCTCTTCCTGTGTCTCTCCAGTCTCTTTTTCTGTGGCTCTCCTTTCCCTAACACCCTGCCACACCTCCCATAGACTCTAGTTTAATCACTGGCTGCCCTAGACTCCCAGGCACGTCTTACTCCCTTATGGAGTACCGTGACCTTAGACGGGTTTCCCAAAGGTAAGTCAGCCCCGGGACGCATCTTGTTTTCCTTCCTTTCTCTCGTGGATCACTGTTCATCATTGCCTAATTGGAGTTGTCGGGAGTGCCACTCCTTTGGTCTGTTTTGGTTTTTAAACTATTTCATATAGGCGTGTAAACCTAGTCTCTTACGCCACCCTGACCAGAAGTTCATGACCTTGCCATTGATATTGGTTGAGAAGTGTCAGGGTTGGCTCTGAGCTGGAGCTATGAGGATTTTTGGATTTGTGGTTTGGTTTTGTTTTTTTTCTCCTTCTCAATAGTTGGGACATTTGGCTGCAAGGACCAGAGGGACCAGTCCCATTGTGCTCTGAAGCTGTCAGGCACTAACAGGTCAGTAGTCAGAGGAAGGAGAGACATCAGCACGGCCATGGGAAGCCAGGTCTACCACATCTCATAATGTCACTGGAAAAAAGACCTCAAGACCTGCCCGATTCCTCCCCAGCATCCTCCTTTGCTCAGGATGTAGTCAGCTGACAGTTACAACCTTACCCCTTACCACCAACACGAAAACCGACTTTTCTTTTTAAGCAGTTACCATTTGCTGGCCTCTGAGTTACCTGCTAGGAACTTGGGGCTAGAAGAAGTAATGAAGCTGCCCAGGGATGGGCTGCAGAGAGGAAGGACTGGGAGGTTTAGACACTTAACCTCCAGAGTCCTGGGGCTGGCTGGCTACAAATGAGTTCTGGGAATCTTCTTAGCCTTCTCTTCCTTCACTTCAGTCTGGGATTCAGAGTTCAGATCTGACTTGTGTTTGCCTCTGACCCTGAAACCCTTATCCTGAGTCTGCTCGATGTGGAGGACAGCATGGTAGGTGGGATACAGACTTTGTAAACAGACAGACCCAAGTTCGAATTCTGTTTTGTTGTTACTGGCTTTGGTTTTCTGTTTTTGTGAGACAGTTTCTCTGTTTAGCCCTGGCTGTCCTAGAACTCGCTTTGCAGAACAAGCTGACCTCGAACTCAGAAATCTGCCTGCCTTTGTTTCCCAGGTCAAATCCTGCTTTCTACCTGTATTATTTGGAGCAAACTGCTTCGCTCTTACTGAGTAGTGGCATTGCTTCATGGGATTGGTGAGTTTAGATAAGATAATATTTAAAGTGTTTACACGAGTGTTCAATACTTGGTAGCAAGATTTCAAATCTCCTGCCCGGTGGTAGTGGCACATGCCTTTAATCCCAGCACTCGGGAGGCAGAGGCAGGCGGATCTCTGTGAGTTCGAGACCAGCCTGGTCTACAAGAGCTAGTTCCAGGACAGGCTCCAAAGCTGCAGAGAAACCCTGTCTCAAAAAACAAAAAACAAAAAAAACAAAAAAAAAAAAAGATTTCAAATCTCCAATTAGAAGGAATTTAGGAGCTAGAAATGTGGGTCAGGTGATAGAACGCTTATCTAACACCATGAAACCCCAAGTTCAATCCCCAGTACTGTATAAACCAAAAGGGATGACACATGCCAGTAATCTAAGCATTTGGGAGCTAGAGGCTGGAGATCAGGAGTTCAAGATCATTCCTCAACTACATATCTATTGGAGGCCAGCCAGAGCTATTTAAGAACATGTCTCAAAGGGGAAAAAGGGGTGGGGGCTAGAGATGGAGAGAGAGAGGTGTTCAGTAGTTAAAACACTGGCTGCTCTTCCAGAGGACCAGCATCTGACTTCCAGCACCCACGAGGCCATTCATGAACATCTGTAACTCCATTTCTAGGGTACCAAATGGCCTTGTCTGGCCTCCTTTGGCACCAGGCACACATGTAGTGCACAAACATACACATAAGCAAAATCCCCACATGCATAAAATAATAGAAGAAGAGGAAGAGAGGTGGGACTGGGAGGCATCATTTTTGTCCTAGGAAGAGTGTTGTTTTAGAACTGTCCCAGAGAATGCTGCTCTTCTGGGACCTGAACTCAAGGGAAGCTAGGTTGTCAGGGTGCATCCTTAGGGACTGTGGCAGAGCCCAGTTAGCCTGGGGAAAAATAAACATCCAACATCAGCATCTTCTTGTTTCCCCTTTGGGAGAAGGGGCCAGTCAGCTACAGCCCTCTCTCAGCACCCTGTCTCACCTCGGACTAAGACACAGCCGTAGAACACCATTCTTTTCCCTGCACCTCGCTGCTACTCTCGCAAGACCTATTTTATTATACCACATCCCTTTCATCAACTACAGTCTACAGCTTTCAATGATAGCCAATCCTGACCCACTCTGAAGGCCGAATAAATTTGGAGAAGCACAAGCATTAGAACCAGAATCAGATGTGACAGAGTGCTGGAAGTGTCAGACTAGGGATCTAAAACGGGGTTAATTAACAGACTCAGGCATGTCAGGGGAAAGTGGCATCAACAAATGGGCAATGTAAGCAGAGTGACGGACACGCTAAGGTTAAAGAAAGAGCAACCCAGGATGGTAGAGCCTGCCTGTAGTCACAGGCACCAGGGAGGTAGAGGTAGGAAGATTGTGAAGTCAAGGCCAACAAGGGATATATAGAGAAGTCCAGATCAGCCTTCATTATATAAGCAAGACCCTACCTCAAAAAGTAAATTAAAAATCAGGCAGTGGTGGTGCACACCTTTAATCCCAGCACTTGGGAAGCAGAGGCAGGCAGATCTCTGTGATTTTGAGGCCAGCCTGGTCTCCAGAGCAAGTTCTAGGACAGCCAGGGCTACATAGAGAATCCCTGTCTCAAAATCAAAAACCAAATAAATAAATTTAAAAATGAAGTAAAATACTAATTAAATAGGAGCTACAATAAAGAATGCCTTTTGTAGGTTCAGTAAATTGATAAGTCTGAGAAAAGGATCTCTAAGCCTGAAAACAAGCCAGAAGAATTCTTTTTCTTTTTTAGAGACGGGCTTCTTAAAGCCTATAATGGCCTCTGACTCACTACATAATTAAAAATAAACTTGAACTCTTGCTCTCCTACATCCTCCTCCCAAGTGCTGGTATTGCATGTGTGCACCACACTCTCTGGTCAGTAGGAACATTCAAAACTGAAATGTAAAGAGAAGGACTGCTGACAAACGGAGGAAGAATTCCCAAGGCTCCTGGGACAGCTGTTGGTCCCTAAGAGGAATGCTTGTTGCTTGAGAAGAATGCAAAGGAAGCCATATTTGAAGTGATAATGGCTGAGAACGTCACCAATTTGATGACAAGTACAGCAAACCTGGGCAGAGCAGAGATGTCCAAGCAGGATAAATACAAAAGAAGAAAGAAAGAAAGGAAGAAAGAAAGAAAGAAAGAAAGAAAGAAAGAAAGAAAGAAAGAAAGAAAGAAAGGCAGGAAGGAAGGAAGGCAGGAAGGAAGGAAGGAAGGAAGGAAGGAAGGAAGGAAGGAAAAAAGGCAAAAATCTTTACATTCAGGCATATGGTATTCAAGCTGCAGAAAACCAGAGATCCATTTTTAAAACCTCGAAAGTAGAGGGGGCAAAACAAACATGGGAACAAAGAACCTAAGCCCCCCCCCAAAAAAAGAAAAAAAATTAAACATATGAGAAAGAAAAAAAATCTCTTCAACCTAGTTTTCTTTTTTAAAAACAATTTACTTATTTTTATTTTATATGCATTGGTGTTTTGCCTACATGTATGTCTGTATGAGGGTGTCAGATCCTAGAACTGAAGTTACAGACAGTTGTGAGCTGCCAGGTGGGTGCTGGGAACTGAACCCAGTCTTAGTGATCTTAACCACTGAGCTCAGTCTGGGCAGTGGTGGCGCATGTCTTTAATCCCAGCATTTAGGAAGCAGAGGCAGGCAGATCTCTGTGAGTTTGAGGCCAGCCTCGAACACAGCAAGTTCCGGGACAGCCAGAGCTACGCAAAGAAACCCTGACTTGAAAAACAAAACAAAGCAAAAACATAATGAGAAATTTAAAACATACTATTTAGCTACCCACCTTTAAGAAGGAGCTGCATTTTGGGGAGAAGGGCTTTGGTAAAGGTTTTCAGTGGATGTCTCACAACAGATGTGGGAGAGTTAAAGCCTGAGAATACTCCTGAGGAGCAAACTGAGAGGGGAGGAGAGGAGGGGAGATTAAGATGGAGAGCAAAGGAGCACACATCCTATAGGACCATCTGGATGACAGTATCTCTAGAACATTCTAAAACCTTTGTAGTCTACTCTTAATCATGGTTGGGAGTCAAAAAACAAAACCAAACAAACTAACAAAACTATAAAACAAAACACAAAAACAAAACAAAACAAAAAAGCAGAAAATGCTTGGGGGAGGTTGGATTTGGTGGTGCGCATCTTCAATCCCAGCTCTTAGGGGGCAGAGGCAGGTGGATCTCTGAGTTCAAAGCCAGCTGCTTTACAAATACAGTTCCAGGTCAGCCAGGGTTACACAGAGAAGCTGTGCCTGGGAAAAAAAACAAACAAATAAAAAAGAATGCTTGGGGGAGTGATATTTCTGTATGAAATTCGAGACCTAATTTCATCACATTCGGGTCATCGTGGTCCAGAACGCAGTGGACATGCTCTCCTGGAGCGAGACTTTATGGGGATGAGGCTGAGCCTCTTGGGATCTGGCAGGCTTCTCTTGGAGAAAGCAGAGTCTTCTCTCATGTTAATATACGTCATATGGTTTCAAGAGATTCCAGATGAGTCTGTGCAGGAAGCCTCCTCTAGAGACATAGAGTACAAACCCAAACAACTGAACGCAGCCACCTTGGACCCTGAGGCATGAAGGAAAATTTCACTTCCATCTACAGGGACAAAAAGCTTCTCAATAATCCCCTCTAGCTAATATTTAAGCTTTGATATTTTGTTGCTGTTGTTTTAAGACAGGGTCACTATGTAGCTCAGGCTGTCCTGGAACTCACCCTGTAGATCAGGCTGGCCTCCAACTCACAGAGATTCACCTACCTCTGCCTCCCAGTGCTGGGATTAAAGGCATGTGCCAGCCACTATGCCCAGCTTATTTTTATTACAATTTTTTTAAAATTTTGGGCACTAATTTTTTTTTTTTTAGTTACATCCTATGCTTAAGGTTTTAAAGGCCTAGGGTTCTGCAGTTCTTCAGTTCTCTGACTTTAAGAATCCAAGGTGTGTGGTGGAGCACGCCTTTAATCCCAGCACTCAGGAGGCAGACGCAAACTCTGTGAGTTTGAGGTCAGCCTGGTCTACCGAATTCTAGTGAGTTCTAGGACAGGTAGAGCTACATAGTGAGCCTCTCTCTCTCTCTCTTTCTCTCTCTCTCTTTCTCACACACACACAAACACAACAACAACAGAAGAAACAAAAGAGAATCCAAGAGTATATAGACATCTAAGCCCTGTCATTGCATTTGCCACATCATGGCACTGTGCTGGACACTTTCCAGGTTTCAGTCTTGCTTAAACCTATGGGATAAACACTGTTATCCCTGTGTCATTTCCACAGTCTGGGTCCTTCAATTGTTTGAAAACATTTATTTGTCAGAGAAAAAAAAATGTATAGTGCAATAAAAACAACTAAAAATTGATAAAAAAATATATATGAGCTGCTTAGCAAAAAGTTTATTTATTTATTTATTGTGTGTGTGTGTGTGTGTGTGTGTGTGTGTGTGTGTGCGCGCGCGCGCGCACGTGCGTGCATGCTGGTGGAGCTCAGAGGACACATGGCAGCTGTGCTGGTTGTGCTGTTCTGTAATAGGTCATGCTGTGTTGGATGTTTCTCTCCATCAACTGGGAATTCTTGTAGCACACAGATTAAACTGGAGTCAGCCTGTAGAGCTAGCTCTCAGTCCCTGGACCTGAAAGTCAGGCAAGCTCACAAGGCATGTTTATTGTATGGATAACCAGTTGGCCAATGAACTGCAAGATTCCCACCTAGGTCATCATTGTTGCATCAGAAGGGGGTTGGCAATGTGGGCATGTTCTTAAAGTCACCCAACCAGGTAAAGCCAGCCAGAGTTGAGCCACACATGAGCCTGGAGCCAAGAGCAAGATAGACCTAAGTCCCAGGTCTGGAGCAGATGGGTACTGGAATCCAAATGAGGAGCCTGAGGGGAGTTCATGAGGGTGACCACAGAGTAAGAAAATGTCCCCAAATGCCCTAGGTATGAGTGACTCATCTTTGCAAGTAGCCATTAAAAAAAAAAAAAAAAAAGGAGGAGGTCAGTGCATACATACGTATGCAAAAGTCAGGTGTCCTCAGTCCTGTGCCTCTCGAGAGTCTTACTTCAGTGACCCAGCTGATATTATGACTGTAAAAGCCCCAGGCCTGACCTTTGCCCTGGTTCCCAGGTGTGGGCTGCTGGGGACGGTCCACAGACAGCTGCAAACACAGCTGCATCTACCTCCAAGTGTCTGCAAGCCCAAAGTCCAGGAGTTCCTGTTTGCCCAGCCACAGGCAGACACCCCTCTGCCTCAGTGGAGCCAGCTCTGCAGCCCAGCCACCCCTCCAACGACAGCTCTCTCCAGGGAGACAGACCTCACACTGCTGCTGTGTCTCACCCTTTCTCCACCCAACTTCCACATGACTGTTCTAGACCGCAAAGCTGTTTACACACACACACACACACACACAGACACTCACACCCGCTGCTACACACCCGTTCCTACAGTGGCATGCAAGGCCTTTCCTTCACCAGCTACCCCGCTGACTCAACCTCCACTCCCTCTGCACTCTTGGACCTCACCTGTGTTCTCTCCACGGCAAACACCAGCTTACACCTTTGTGCCTTTGCCTTCCCTGTCCAAGTCCCTACTCGCTCTTCAATCAGCCTTCCATTGGTCACACCCTGGCTTTAGAAAGTTGTATGCACGACACGACAGTGGCAATAAAGATGTCATATTAGAGTTGCTCGGTCACACTGTTTCTCCAGGTGAGGACACATTGTCCTGCTGGCTGTACTTGTGTCTGGCTCTTAGTCCCTCTATGTCATGATGTGTCTGATGGAGGAAGGAAGGAAATGAATGAAAGGCAGTCGGTGGCCCCAGGTGACTGGAGGCAGAAGCAAAGTTGGGGGTTGGAGTGGGCGAGGGACCCTGATGAAAGAAGAGCACAGACAAAGCATGAAGACACAGAGCCGGCTCCAGGAGGGAGGGAGGAAGCTGCCCTGAGTGGCAGCCTCAACTCTCTGCAGGGGTCCATCCTGTACCTGAGCCCTGTGCTCTAAAATCCCTGGAATCCTGTCATTTCCTCGTGTTTGTTGCTTCAGCTACCCTGGGAGGAAGTGATCCTTGACCTCTGTCCTTGGGAAGAGCCACTCAGACCTTACCCAAGACAATTGTCTTTTGGGTGGGCTGGGCATGGAGAGTGGGCTGCACAATTGGCTCCCAACCTGAGCACCAGGACCTCGTCTGGGCCAGGTTATGGGAAGCCAAAGGGGAGGCTTGAGCCAGAACAGAAAAGATTGGGAAAAGAGGGATCAGGAAGCCTCAAGAAGTTGAGGCTGGACCAGTGGGCCCTGAAGCAAATGTTTGACTCCCAGGGTGAGTTTCCCATCCCAGCCTTCTTGTTCTTAGTCATATTCCAGGTGACAAAGCATTTCAAGTTTAGAGGAGCTGAAGGAACAGGACTGAAAGCCCTGGGGTAGGCAGAAAGAGACCTATTTGCACCTCATTTACATGGCCTAAGAAAGGCCTGGTACCTGGTGGGATCCAGAAACAACTGGAATAAAGGAAAAGCAGACTTCATCCTAGTGGGCGTAGGCTTTCCACAGTGACAGTTCCTGGGTCTCACCTGAGAACTGCTGGCTCAGAAAATTGACTGTTTGGACCAGGAACTGGTATTGTTGGAGAGTGGCCCAAACAACAGTTAGATTGACAGCTCACAGTTCTCTGCCTAGGAGATGACATTCAGCTGCACCCCAGCCCCTCAGCAAGGCATTCCCTTGAGACCTGGCTCCAGTGGCTAGGTGCAGCCTTGACCTTCATTGCCCCATGATTCCTCCTCATGATGCCTCCTTATTCCATGGAACTTGTTCAGGGGTATTTGTTTTATTTGTTTGGTTTTTTTTTCTTTTTTTTAAGATTTATTTATTTTTATTTTATGTGCATGGTGTTTTACCTCCATGTATGTCTGTGTGAGGGTACCATATCCCCTGGAACTGGAGTTACAGACAGTTGTGAGCTGCCATGTGACATGGATGCTGGGTCCTCTGGAAGAGTAGTCTTAACTGCTGAGCCATCTCTCCAGCCCTGTTTTCGTTTTCTTAAGACAGGGTTTCTCTGTAAGTCTCGGCTGTCCTGGAAGTCACTCTATAGACCAGGTTGGCCTTGAACTCAGAGATCTACCTGCCTCTGCCCCCCTGAGTGCTGGGATTAACGGTGTGCGCCACCACCTCCCGGGCTTCAGGTTCCCTTCTTACCAATGCGTCACATAAGCTGTCTCTCTGCCTCCCACCCTTCCTCAACTGAGAACTTCCACAGGTTTGAGGCCCAGCTACAGTGCTGCCTTCTCAGGGCAGCCTTCCCCATCGCCCCACTGAGCAGAACTCTTGTCACTGTGAGTCCCCTGGCACTTCCCATCACCCTGGTCACACAGCATCTGCCGCTCGCTCTGCTTATTATTATTTAATGACACCAGTGCCAGGCATTTAGCACACGTTGCTTTGCATAAGCCTCCCTAGACCCCCTTGAGATGGCTGACAAGGACACAAGGATGGCAGTGGTGATGACAGTGAGAAGCAGTGATGAGGGGAGGAAGGCAGTAAACACCAGGTAAAGAGTCTGCTGGACCCTCCCATTCTCCCAACATGCCTTTGATATTGGACTTGTTTGGTTATCAGATAAGGACACTGAGACCTACAGGGGTAAATTCATTTGTCCCAGACCACATAGCAGGTAGGAAACCCAGGATCTAACCCAGGCCACTGGATCTCCATTCTTTTACGAATGGAAACAGTAAAGTGCATGGAGACCGTTAGCCCAAACTCAACATCTTCTTTCCAGAACCTCTGACCCTGGGGCTGCACACTCCCAAATGGCCCCCACTTAAACCTTTGCAAAATTACCCTGGGCTGACCCCCTTGCCTATTCAGGTTCCCTTCTGCTCTCTTCCCACAACCCCAGGGACTTGCCTCCTCCTTTTCTATGCCTGCTTCCCCTCTGACCTCACTCCCTCCTCATCCCGCCCCACCTTGATTCCCTGGAAGCCAGGCCAGCCAAGCCTGGCGGAGGTCACTGCTTCCTAGGCAGACAACACTCAAGCTAAACCTGAGTTTCCTAGCCTGTATTCCATACTGAGCCTGTCGAGACAAGGAAAAGCACCTGCCTTTTCTCCTCCCCCAGCCTCAGTTTCTCCACTGGAAAGGTGGAGAATGGCCCTGCCAGGACTGAGAGAGACAAGGAGATACCGAGCATGGGTAGAATAAGTGCTAATGGTTTCACTCTAACTGCCTCATTCTTGGGCAATGGTTTAGAAAGTAGGGGGTCCAAGCCAGGCGGTGGTGGTGCATGCCTTTAATCCCAGCACTCGGGAGGCAGAGACAGGCAGATCTCTGTGAGTTCAAGACCAGCCTGGTCTATAAGAGCTAGCTAGTTCCAGGATAGGCTCCAAAGCAACAGAGAAACCCTGTCTCAAAAAACCAAAAAAAAAGAAGAAGAAGAAGAAGAAGAAGAAGAAGAAGAAGAAGAAGAAGAAGAAGAAGAAGAAGAAGAAGAAGAAGAAGAAGAAGAAGAGAAAAGAAAAGAAAAGAAAAGAAAAGAAAAGAAAAGAAAAGAAAGAAAGTAGGGGGTCCTGAGTCAGCCAGGCAACCCTGGACATTTTTCTAACTTTGTTGGTCCCCTTCTGGACCTCATCTAGTAGACAGGAATCCTAGCAGTGTACTTTGCACACTGCAAGACCTGAAGCAACGCCACGCAGTTAAGGGTCATTAGCACAGGGCAGGACCTCCATTAGCAGCTGGTGTGGCAAGTATCAGCGAAGCCTTGCCTTCCTCTGTGGACATCATGGGAGAGCTTGTCAGACTCTTGTCTGGTCTCCAGGGTGGGTTCCCAGTCCAGCCATCATACCACGCCCACTGAGAATGACATCTGTAACTCTACTTCACCACCCGGTGGGTGGTGTTGTGCCAAAGCTGATCTTGAGTGCTGCGATGGTACACAGCCCCTCCCCTACCTCTGTTGTGGGTTTGTGTTTTGTGGTGGTGTGTCAAGTAGCCAGGAGGGTGTTGAACTCAGTACGTAGCTGAGGATGACCTTAAATTCCTGCTTT
Source organism: Ondatra zibethicus (assembly GCA_004026605.1). Taxonomy (NCBI): domain Eukaryota; kingdom Metazoa; phylum Chordata; class Mammalia; order Rodentia; family Cricetidae; genus Ondatra; species Ondatra zibethicus. The sequence continues at coordinate 126,127 of PVIU01001884.1, read as the reverse complement.
CACCTGAGTGCTGTATTAGAGGTGTGCGTTACCAGTTTCTTCACTTTCTCCCTTGATCAAATCAGCCAATATATGCAAAGCCAGATGGCTTTTCCTGATAAGTCTGAGTTCATCACCGGCTCTGCTGCTCATTCTCAAGGGAGCTCGCGCGAGCCACTTCTCTTTTCTGGGTCTCACATTGCTCAACTGTTAAGGGGGCAGGACACTTCCAGGCATTGGGGGTTTTTATGAGGATCACAAGTGTCAGGCAACGGAAGTACATCTCAGGCCCTGAAACTCTCATCCCTTCTTCTCTAGATGAAGACACTTTTGGTTTTGGTGGTCTTTGTTTTTCATCTGCCTGTCTGTCGTGTGTGTGTGTGTGTGTGTGTGTGTGTGTGTACATGTGCATGCCCATGACATACATGTGGCATTTAGAGGACATGGTTCAAGAATGGTTGGGTCCTGGGGACTATACTCAGGTCATCAGTTTTGACTGAAGTGCTGTCTAGCTGGCCTCAGTCCCGTGGTTCACTCCATAGTCAGGATAATCAAGCAGAGTTCAGGAGTCTGCTTGCACTCGGAAAGGCAGCTCCCAGGGGGTGTTTGTCACTTTGTTTTTGTGTAGCCAGGGCTCCTCTCATACAAGGAAAATCTGCCACCCAGCCACATCTTCGGCAGAGTCCATGAGTTTCTGAGGATATTTAGCCCAGGGCTCCACCTTATATGCCTCTTGTTATACCCTCTTCAGTAATGGCCAGGCCCAGCTGCAGCCCAGGTCCTCCAGAATGGGTCAGAGGGAACAATCACAACAGGACAGGTGTGGCAGGTGAGGCCACATGCCCTGTTCCCACCGGAAAGTCCACAGACACAGGACAGGAAATCAGTGGGCTTGCCCCAATAGCTGGCACTAGGAAGACAGTGACCTTAGACCCACTGCCAGTAGCTTGGCTGTCAGCACTGAGCGCTGATTTCCCAGTCTGTCCCTGTGTGTCTTGTGCTTGCTCTCACTGTCTCTAAGTTAAAACCAAGTACTCTTGTTTATTTCCAGCTTGCCTACCCAGGTAGGGATAGGCAAGCCCTCTGCCACAGAGCTGACCACCAACTCACCAAACTGCACTTGGCTCAGAGCCACGTTGAATCTTCTCTCTTTTAAGAATAATATGACACCGCTTCTCGTGGACCCAGTTGTCAAAGACTTAAAGGACACTTAGGATTGATGAGGACTGTGAAAAAGCAGTATCCCTGCTAGGGTTTCTGTGGCTGTGATAAATCAGCATGTATGAGGAACAGATGAAGTCCTGGGTGAAAGTGTTGTTGATGAGCACAGCCATGGTGAGGACCCCAGCGCTTCAGACTCAGAGAGGGATGGCAACGCCTTCCTCTGGCCCAAGGATGAGCACTGTGGACAATGGACCAGCCTGTATAGAAAGTATCAGCCACAGCTTCCTCCTCCGGGATGATGCTCCTGAGGCAGGCCCTACAGAGACCGCCTACTGAAATCCACCTCCTAGTTCAGGTGGATACAGAAACCTACCTCCTCGATTCAGAGGGATAAAATAAAGGTGTCAGTTTCTGGGTTGTGGCTGGTAGGGGTGATGTGATTTCATCAGAGCACACAACCCACCCCCTCCCAGATTTTCTGTTTGTGTGTCCGTCCTTTCTTCATCCCTTCATCACCCCGACAGGCTTCCAGGACCTGAGCATGACCAAAAGTAACTTGGGAAGAAAAGGGTTTATTTATTTATTTTACAATTCTCAGATCATACTCCATCACTGAGGGAAGTCAGGGCAGGAACTCAAGGCAGGAATCTGTAAGCAGAAACTGAAACAGAAGCCATGGAAGAACACCGTTTAATGGCTTGCTCCCCAAGGCATGTTCAGCCTGCTTTCTTATATACCCTAGGACCACCTGTCCAGGGTTGGTACCCCTCATGGTTGGCTGGGCCCTTCTATATCAATCATTAATCAAAAAAATGTTGGAAGGTCATGGCGGTGTGGCCCTTTAATCCCAGTACTCTGGAGGCAGAGGCAGGTGGTTCTCTGAAGTTTCAAGGCCAGCCTGGTCTATAGAGTGAGTCCCCAGAACAACCAGGACTACATACAGAGACCCTGTCTCAAAAAAAAAAAAAAGCTCTACAGACTTGCTTATAAGCCCGCGTTTGTGAAGACGTTTTCTCAATTTAGAGTCCTCTTCCCAGATAACTCTAGCTTGTGTCAAGTTGACAAACAATAACAATAACAACAAACTAGGACAGGCAGGTGGTGGCAAACTGAAGATATGAAACCTGGGTGTCTTCACTCTCGGATTCACCGTGCAGCAAGTCAGATTTGAAGGAAATCTCACACTTCAGCAGGCAGAAGAACGAGATGTAAAAAATAAAAATTAGTTTTTGAGACAAGGTTTTACCTTGTAGCCCTAGCCCACCTCAAGCTTTCCATAATCCTCCTGCCTCATCCCCTTGAGCATTAGGATTGCAAGTATAAGCCACCACACCCTGAAAGATACATAATTCTTGAAGCATAATATGTCAAAATCTTAAAAATTACTCTTATCTTTTCACCTTGTAATTCCTCTTCTACAAAAATTTATGTTGGAATCTTTATATTTTCATTTATAGAGTTATTTATAATTGTCTCCAGATGAAAACTACCTAAAGTATTTCAGAGGAGCCTAAATTCAACCAATAGACTGTCAGTAGTCAAAAACTATGTTGAACCTGATGCAGTGGCACAGGGCAATAATCCTAGCCCTTGGGAGACAGAGTCTAGAAGGCCAAGAGTCCAAGGTCATCCTTGGCTACACAGCCTGGGAAATATAAGATACTGTCTCAAAAAATATATACATTGTGTTGGGAAATTTCTACTTGCAGGGACATGTTCATTGGTCATTATTGGTCAAGTGGCAGCAATCTAAACCCAGAATGATCTACATTGATACTGCTGGCCAATAAACCAATATGTTTATCACACTGGGGCTTGTCTTCCTAACATGCAGCTGCCAGGCTAAAAGGAAGCTGGGCCATCCTGCAACAGACAGAGGAGGATACAATATACTGTAGAAAGATGGACCCAACCGTGTGTCTAGAAACACAGCTGCATGAGTGACCTCTGCTGATGTCATGTGCAATCCTTGATGTTTAAAGCCACTAAGTTTGGAGGTGCTTCCTCTCCTGCCTTGTGGCTGAAGCAACGCAGCTGTTGTCATGTCTAGTGTTCAGAGAGCATACAGACTTCTCCTGAAATGGCTTCAATGTAAGTCCCCACCCTTGTGAGCCCCAGGGAGGCAGAGCTCTGAGCAACCCCAGTTTACTGGACCTACCCTGGCCAGTGATTGTGCAGCATTCACAAATACCAGCAGGAGCATAATAAATATTCATATATATATATATATATATATATAGAGAGAGAGAGAGAGAGAGAGAGAGAGAGAGAGAGAGTGTGTCTTCATTTTCCTGTGAGGAAAAAATTACTCAATGGCTACTCGTTCCTGATAGAAAAAACAGAAAAATTATTTCAAAAGAAGAAAACAAAAACTTTCCCTAGTTTTACTTCCCATAGGTAACTCCAGTTGACATTTAGTTTGTAGCTACAGAAAGCTAACTATGAGGCACATGTATAGCTTCACTCTGTAACCCAGGCTGGCCTCAAACTAAGGACAATCCTCCTGCCTCAGTCTCCCAAATTCTGAGATTACAGATGAGTAACTACCCCTGGATTATTTACATTTTATGTTGTTTTCTCAAGACAGGGTTTCTCTGTGTAAACCTTGCTGTCCTGGAACTCACTCTGTGGAGCAGGCTGGCCTTGAACCCATAGATCTACCTGCCTCTGGCTCCTGAGTGCTGGGACTAAAGGAGTGCACCACCACTGCCTGGCTTGGATTATTTGTGTTTGAAATCGTGACAAATTTACAGTTTTGTAACCTGCTTTTCTACTCCAGAATATCTTGGCTTCCTTTCCATGGCAGTACACATGTGCTTTGTGTGGCATGCATCACCAGGTCCCCACACAGAGAGGGCCTCTGTCTGCTGGGTTTGTGACTGGGAAAGGGATCACCTGTGGTGATGCTTCCATTATAAAGCTGAAGAGTCTGAGGGACAAAGACTAGCCTGAAATCACCCAGCAAACTTGTCAGGGTGCCCAGATTCAAGCAAATCTCCCTCCTTTTGAATCCCCAGCCACAGGTAGTCACCCTGTCATAGACACTAGACTGTCCTGGATCTGCAACAGTCATTGCAAACTTCCATAAAGATGGGATCTCACTCTCCCTCTTCTACGGCATGAGTCAGCTCCGGCGTCAGGGTGAGTCATCCAGCTCTCCCTGAGGAACGTGCCTCTGACTGCCAGAACACATCCAGGTGGGGGGCTCTGGGAACAGCCAGGAAAGATGAACACAGGCTAACCTGCGCCTGTTAGGGGTGAGTTATGCGTTTCTTTGGGGTCTAAATTGCTGTACGGTAGATTCTAGAAGTGAAGACGCCCACGTTCCATGTCTTCTATTTGCTACTAAATTCCTCTCTCACCATGGCCTCCAGCAGCAACTTAATGTCCCTGCTACAGCTTCCTCGACCTCCCCTGCCTGCCCTGTAAAGGTGTTGGGGGTAGGGGGGATCAGCTTTGTGGGAAAGTGTCTTGTTGGTTTCATCAGCATGAAACACATGCCCAGTCCACACCTCTGTAGAAATCAGTTCTCAGAGCAAGCTAGCCAAGCCTGGCTGTCTGTCTTCCCATCGGCTCTGAGCTCCTCAGGCTGTCTGACTCATTGCTCCTCACACCCAATCTTTATGGAAGGCCTACTGTGTGCTAGGCCCAGGGCAAGACATAGGACCCACCTCAGAGCTTGACAACTCCAAGAATATTCGAGGCCTGTTTTAGAGAGAGAAAACTATAGTCCCCCGGGAAGGAGACACCGCTGGCAATAAGACCAGACTTCCGACTCCTAGCATTTTGCTCTTTCTGAAGGCTTGAGGAACAGAGGTGTTGGGGCCACATCCAACCCTCTCTCCAACCTCAGAGGCCCCTAGGAAAAAAAGCACAACATATAGAAATTGCAAGAGACAGAAGCCTGCACCCCAGAAGTAAACAGGGCTTTGAGGATGTAAAATCCTGGCTATAATGGCTACCATTCTCCAGGTACTTGGATGGTGAGATCGTGTATCAGCCGACAGCCACTTACTCATCCCATATCAGTTCTTCCGGTGGCGCTATTCCCGTGATGTGTCTGGAAGACACAGGTCAGGTCACACACCCAAATCACACCATGAAGCAGGTCTATGAATCTTCTCCACACCTTGTCACCTCCACCTTCATTTAGCCTTCATCTGTCACTCATTAAGCCTTTACAGGTTATTTCCGGTGCCAACTAACTTGCTGGACAGAGGGAAGCTGGAAATGCTAGAGCGCTTGCCCTAGGGAGGTAGTTATCTCAGAGGAAGATAAGGCCCGAATAATTGTAATCTGAGTGATTAGAACCAGGCTAGGCAGGTGCTTGGTTGGTACTGGGTCAGCGGCCTAGACGAGGTGCTGCTGGTCCAGTCTTTATTTATTTTAAAGATTTGTGTATGAGTGTGGGAGTTACAGCATACAGAGGTCAAAGGGCAACTTTTCCACAGTCCCATCTCTCTTTTTACCTTGTTTTTAAATTCTATGTCTTCGTTTCTCTCTCTCTCTCTCTCTCTCCCTCTCTCTCTCGGTGTGTTTGTGTGTACATAATAAATTTTGTTACTCTCTCCCCTTCTAACTTCCCCCTTACTTTTGAAGCAGGGTCTCTCCTCTCTCTCTTGTTTCTGCCATTGTTTTGCCAATGGGAGCTTCTGTCTCCACCTCCCATTCCATCTGGGTGTGCTGGGTTTACAGATGCAGCCTCTGGCTTTTTAAATAGGTTCTAGGGTTTGAACTCCAGCAAAGCCTTGCACAGCAAGCACTTTCATCCAGTGAGCCATCTCGCTGGCCCCATGGTTTTAAAACCTAGGTACCAAAAACTCATATTTACTACCTATAGGATTTGGGCAAATTTGTTGACTGTGTAGAGGTTTTCTTTTATCCTTTGGAAAATAGAAGAAAAAACATTCATCTCATAGAATTCCTGAGATTAAATCAACTGGATTATTGTATTGTTTCATTTAACAAACTTACAAAAAAAACAAGAGGTAGTGGTTCACTTGGAGGCTGAGGCAGGAGGATTATGAGTTTGACACAATGCAACTCTGAAAAACAAACTAACAAATGAAAAAGATTCAAAATAGAACAGAAATATGTTAAGAGACCCAGTGTGTAGCAGCTATTGGTTTGGGGTCTTGGAATACTGGCAGACACCAGCAGGGGACATTTCGTTAGAGCCCTGTAAAGGTTCTAAGTAAAAACGAACAGAAGCCTGATATGCATTCTGGCAAACACAGAAATTAGAAACACACATAGCTTAGTTTTTTCACAAATGGAACACACCTGTGTACCCAGCATCCCCATGAAGAGCATTATCAACAGGGTCAGGAATGGGGTGTGGCAAGATGACCCTTCCTTCCTTCCCAAGTAAAGTTCAAGGCAGGGGTGCCCCAAACTCAATTATGAAGATAAACAATAATCTTAATGCAATTTTTCATTCTAGCACTGGGAAATCAAATCCAGGCTCGGCAGACACTCTACCACTGAGGTGCAGTCCCAGTCCTTAATGCCATATTTATGAGAAATCAAAACTAACATAAAAAAAGAAAATTCCAGGATAACCAAGTATCAAAATTTTCAATAAAGATGGGATTGGTTACTGTGAGATGCTGAGTCATATAAAAGCTCAGGGCAAAGAGAAAAACACCAGGACTGCTGATTTGTTCTCTGCCTGCCTCACCCTGATTACCCAGCAGCCCCCCTCACAGCGGAGCCCCTCCCTTCCAGACAGAACTGCTCTCCAGACTTCCGAGCTCAGGAATGTTTTGCATGTTATGTGACTATAGGCACATACTTTTGCATATGGCCCTTCATGTGATGCCTGTGAGAGTTAGCCACCGTTGTCATATGTCACAAGAAGATGCTTAAAGCAGGGAGTGACGTTTTATTGAGAGACAAAGGCCCATGGCAAGTGTGAAGATGCCTGAGAAATGGCTCTATCTGATGCGGGGTAGGAGTGGAGAGGAAGTCAGGGAGGCAGAAGTCACAAAATTGGCTGGACTAGGGTAATCAGGGTGAGGAGTCTGGTGGCCGCCAGGTAGCTGAATAGGGCAGTTTGGAGGTACCATCTTTGGGGTACTTGGAGGACAGAGGGTGCGGTGATGAGTCCAGTTTTAAGCATGGTGAGTGTGCACACCTGTGGGACACCCAGAACACTGTCCTGGAGGCAGCTAGACTGCCAGTTCTAGAGCTCAGCAAACAGTGGGGAAGGGTTCCTTCAGCATCCCCCCAGATCGATGAATAGGTGGTGGCATTTGCAGAGGGGCACACAAAAGGATAAGGAATGGATGCCCACTGAGCTGGGAGCAGGTGATTGGAGCAGGTGTGCAAATCAGAATAAAATATTAACACAGAGAAGTGTCCTGCGTGGCCCAGCTTGCCCTCTCGGAGTTCTATGCCATGCTTTCCTCCAGCACGGGAGGATTTGAGTTGCAAAACAGCCTTCGGATTAGGGGTTCCCCATCCCAGCCCCTGCCTGCGCCCCTTGCATCAGCTGCCACTGATTTAGCAAAGCCTTTTCGCCCTACCAGGGACACTTGCCTTTAAAGGCAACAGAGCCTTTTCCGGGCTGTCTTACTCACTCTTACGCGGTAGCCGCTAGGGCCCGCCCCGCAAAACACCGCCCCATTTCTAAGACTCCCAGCCCACAGGCGTGCTGGCAGGCACGCATCAGGCAGGCAGCCGCCCGCATCATTCTAAGCACCTGGTACCGTCCCTCCAATCCTGGGACTTCTTTTTCTTCCAGACTGGCTGGGGCTGGAGCAGCTTGGGAAGCATCCCAGAAAAGACTGCGTTCCTTTAAGGGTTGAAATCAGCCTCCAGGGAACAAAGCTGCCAGTGCAGGCACCGACTAGAGAGTCTCACCAGGTTGGGGGGAGGGGCGCTGTGGGACCCCACCTCCATCCCACATCTCCTTTAGGAGCTCATGTAGGGGAGAGTTTGGAGATGCCCAGATGTCAATGGGTTCTTTCTGAAACTCTGTGGCTCCCCACTACCCACCCAATAAATAAAGCTCTGGCCTCAACAGATGGCTTCCAGGGGTCTTTGCAACTACCTCTTCAGCCTCTTCTCCCTGTTCCCCCGTCCCCTCCACCCCCAATTCCTAAAAGCCATTCACACTACAAGGAGCCACTTCCCCTGGCTTCTGCCCACATCCTTCCCTCTGTGGCACATCTTTCTGCTAAGGCTTTATACATCTCTTGGCTTTTCTCTGGTGCTCTCTCCCTAGACAGGGTTAAATTCTGTTTCCAAGGACTCAGTCTCCAAGATAATAGTCCACCTAAGAATCTAACCTCTGATCCAGTGTCCATAGCTCCCAGTGAATTTGCCTCTAAACAGTAGCCTCCAGGGGCCATAAAACATTTACAGAGGAGGACAGAAGTGGAATTCCAAGCAGACAATAGGATCTGTGTCTGGGCAGGTATGGTGAGATGGGGAAAAGTAAAGCTGTTTTCCTGGCTACTCTGCTCTTCCTTGAGTGCCATGGGACTGGACTTGAAATGCTGACACCAAGAGTTACTGCAGTTTGATCAGGGCTCTGGTAGTTCAAGCCTTTAATCCCAGTACTTGTAAGCAAGTGGATCTCTGAATCTGAAGCCATCCTAGTCTACATAGTGAATTCCAGAACAGCTGTCTCAAAAAAAGAAAAAAAAAGAATTCGTGCAATTTCTCTTACAGACCCTTATCCACCCCAGGAGGAGACTTTTAGACCCATTTTAGAGATGTGGGTTTTGAAGCTGAGAAGAGATGAGCTCAGATGTTTGGCAAGCAAATTGCAGAGCTGGGACTTCGAAGTCTGAAACTTGTGGTTTAGGGTACTGTCTAGAGATACTCTGTCTGCTGCCTTTGTACCTCCTCCTCCCTCTGTCAAGAATGGTTTTCCCATCTAGCCACCCAAACCCTGCTCTGCATCACCTCCCCCTTCCCAAAGAGCTATGTCCTGCCCACCCCCAGTTCTTTCTGGAGACTTGCCCTATATTCTCCCTTGGCCATGTTTTATATTGCCCTCCCCCCTCTGCCCCTCTAGCTTGGGGACTCCCTGAAGAAGTAGGCTCTCCTGCCTCTGTCCCTGGGAAACTGACTAGCACAGGACCATGGCAGAGAAGAAAGAGACTGATTGGTGAGTGTGACTTGTTGGCTGAGAGACAGACACTGTGCTCTTACGATGAGTGAGATGGAGTTTGTGAACTGGTGCCCTAAGGAAGGGCCTGGGTGAGCAGGCTCGGGCCTTGCTCCAGCCGTGACATCGGATGTACTGAGGGAAAGTAACAGGGTCCAGGGTCAGAGGAAGTGAGTGCAGAACAGGTCTTGGAGACAGAAGGGCGAGGTGCTTTCCCTTTCAGAGACCCATGCCCAACCAGGGTGCCCCCTAGGCCAGCAACTGGCACACAGCTCAGCTTTCTGTCTCTAACAGAAACTAACTTCTCCCAGATCCCTCCCTCAGCTGAACCTAGATGAGAAGCTGGGACTGGAGGTCCCTCCATTGCCTCTAGAAAGAAAAACAGAGTGAACTCCGATGACTGCTGTGCCACCACTATAGAGGCTGTGGCTGTCATACTCAGGAGCTCACCTGTAATTCTGATAGCACAGGGTTTGATACGAATTTCATTTTATCCAAAAGAAAACTGTGGCTCACTGGCCTGGAGCTTGCCCAGGATCAGTTAGAGCCGGTTTATAGGTGAGCTGGTTCAATGACAAAGGTCTTCTGTGTCCTTAACCATTTAGGCACCCAGACTCTCAGGTCTTAACACTTAGGTGTCACACAGAGTCAGATATAGAGGGAGGCGGTGGTTTTATAGCCTAGAGAAGAGTGAGCATGGTTTCTAGGAGCAAAAGAGGAGCTTGGCCTTTGGAACAGAAATACAGAGCACGGAGAGGGAAAACCCTGCCTCGGAGTCAGACCTCCCGTGGTCTCTGTAATAAATTTAATACCAATTTACACGTAACAGACGCGATGTAAACACGCTCCAAATATTAACTCGCTTAATCTTCCTAACAACCCAAGAGGTTGTACTATTATTATCCCCAGTTTACCAAAGTTATCCGGCAGTCGAGTGAGGAAACCGGACTCCCAGCGGGGCAATACATCCCGGTACCAAGCGCTACTATTTTGCTAGCGGCCTCTGAGACTCAGAGAGGTGCGCGCATCAGCCCAGAGACACACAGCGAGCGCCCCCAACAGGTGCCCCGCGCGCCCGGGACCTGGTAATTGAGCATCCAAAGCCCGGGCTGCGGTCAGGAACCCTTCGCCCCTCCCGAAAGAACCACGCCCCTCGGTGCTCCGCCCCGGACGTGCTGCTCAGGCTCCACCCACCCTCGACACCTCCCCCGCGATGCTGGCCAATAGCGACGGTCCTATAAAAAGGCTTGCTCCGCGCGCTCTCCCGCAAGCGGCTGAGAATCACTCGTGGCGTCCCGGTCTAGGCTACGGGGTCCCAAGTGCGCCAAGGCGTGGAGATCCGGCGGGAGACGCAGAGTCAGAGCACGCCCGTTTCCCGTCTCGCAGCCGGCACAGCTAGAGCCACGATCGCAGCGCGGCCATGGAGCCCAGCAGCAAGGTGAGTAACCGGGCTGTGCGCCCCGAGCGGGGATGTGCTGCCGAGCGCCGGCGCCGGGAGCCCGTCCGAGGCCCCGCGCGATTCACGCGGCCGCCCCGCTCTTCACGCGGTCGGGGCGGGGGCCGCGGATCAGGGGCCCAGGAACCGCACGTCGCGCACGACCTCCGCGGCTCCTCCCGCGCGGGGGAGGGGGCCGGAACGCGGCGCTCATTGGCTAAGAGGGCCGAGCCCCCGGCCGGGCCCCGACAGGGCGAGGAGGAGGCGGGACCCGCCCGGAGCCCGCGCCGCGCCCGGAACCCGGGCCTTGGGGGTGGCCAGGAGGAGAAGGCACTTCCTCCAGGCCTGGGTCGGGGGACTGCACGCTGCGCAGTCCTCCAGGGATGTGGGGCCTTTTCCCCAGGCTAGCCACTGTCTAGATAGGATCTCTCATCACCTGTGAACAGGCTTGCCCCGCAGGAGGCCGATTTACTGTCCCCCTCCAGGGTGTGCGACATTGTTTCTTTCCTGTCGCGCCTTTGCTTTGTGTAGAGTTTGTTCTAGTCGCTTTTTAAAATTTTAAAACATTTGGATTTTTCCGTCTTAGTATAGGGAGGCAAAAGGATGCGCACCTTCACCCCCACCCCGCAATTCCCTTTTTAAAGCTAAGAACAGAGCGGACACGGGCTAAATCCCGGGCTGCCCTTACTGTGGGCAGTGAAGATGTGTGGTGGGACCCAGTACTGTGAGCCCAGGCTTCCCCATGCTTGTTGAGCTCCTGTGATTTGTTCCTTGGCCCACGGACTTGAACTGAGTCGTGCGTAAAGGAAGCTCTAGTTAGCTCCGGATGGTCCTACTGTCTCCGTAGAGCCACGATGATACGGTGTAACTTAGTAAAAATACAAAAAACGAAAGACTGAGGTCAGGAGTCTTTCAGAGGCCACTTAAACTGCTATCTTCGGTTTCTCCATAGAACTTTTCTCTCCCGCTTCTTCAAAAGGAAGCAGTCTTACTCTATTGCCAGACCCGGATCGATCTGGCCGCCTTTTTTCCTTGGATTTTATTTTTTGTTTTTGTTTTGAAGACAGGAGTCTTACTATGCAGCCCTGGCTGTCCTAGAACTCTATATAGACCAGGCTGGCCTCGAACTCAGATCCGCCTGCCTCTGCCTCCCAGGCACCACCACACTCGGCCACATACTTATTTCTTGAGTGGATAAGGTGAATATTCTGAGTGCATAAGAGTGAAGGCGAAAATCGTCTGCCGCTGGCTCATGGCTAAACTGCTTTTTCCATGTCGTTCTGTGCTTCCTCCCCAGGAGCACACAGACGGAAGTAAGTTTCCTAAAGTCGCACAGATTCTAAGGTCTGAGCTCTTTTCACTAGTGTCTCTTGAACTGTGTGATGCTGGGAGAGCAGCCCTTGTGGTGTCTAGAGCAACGCTTTCACTCCAGCGTGCTTCCACTGGTTCCACCGGTAAACCGTGGAACACCTCCTTCCCGTGGTTTATATCTGGACTGATGAATTCATAACTTGAGCTGTTTATACCAATAGATTTTGTAGTTAAATAAAACGATGCTGGAAGCACAAAAGAGCAGCTGTAATACTTTGGTTTTTTTGAGAGAGGGTCCTGGAACTCACTCTGTAGACCAGTGGACCAGACTGTCCTTGAACTCAGAGATTCACCTGCCTCTGCCTTCCAGTGCTGGGATTAAAGGCACACATTACCATGCCCAATTTAGGTTTGTTTTAATTATCTTGTGTACATTCTGGGGGGAGGGTCCTTTGGAGACTGCTGATTTCTCAGTCAGGGCTATAGCCTTTTTTGCTATACATTAAAACGGAATCCTGGAGAGCTGTTTAAATGTCCGGCATTTCTCTGATGCACTCCTAGTTATGAACTCCTCTGAGTGGGAAGCAGGGAGGGGCAAGCGCTCCTTCACCAACAGGGGCTCGCCTCCTCCGTGTTTCCCTTTTCGTGGCCATCCTGGCTAGGCTAGTCCCTGCTGCCCTTTGCTTTACTACTGGTAAGTCTCTTCACCCAACAGAGGACTTAAAAAAAACACAGGGTTCTTCAGGATCCAGTGGTAGAAGAATGTAATTGAGGCTCACAATGAGGTTTTGGATCCTCGGTGAGCTTAGTTGCCTCAACTGCAGAGTGATGGCGCTTTTAATCACTAGAGGGCTGGAATTGATTGTTGGGGAGCCAGAGAGATGGCTGACCCGGTAAAGGCACTTTACTGCCAGGCTTGAGGATCTTCATCCCTGGGATTCACCTGGTAGAAGCAGGGAACCCATTCCTGCAAGTTGTTCTCTGACCTCCACATACACACTGGCATGTGTTTCTCCCCGCCCTACACAAATAAGTAAGTAGATGTAACTTTAAAGATAAAAAAAAAGCCAAGCAGGCTTGCAAGCGGATCTCTGAGCTTGATGCTGGCCTTGTCTGTATGGTGACTTTCACCTAGTAGCTAAGGCCCTGCCCCTAAATAAATAAACAAATAAATTAGTAGAATTTGGGGAGAACAAACCCAAAATATGTGTGCCAGTCCCTATAGTTGCTTCATAAGCCATCATTGTTTTCTTGAATTCCCACGACATGCTGAGCCCTGTGTAACCTTGAGTAACCTTCAGCCTCAGCTGAAGCCTGTATCCTACCTGCCTGTGCTTTTTGGGGACCAGGATGCTGAGTTGTTAATCAGGGGCGTCATTAAAGCTCTCCTTGGTCTGGATCTGGTGTGTGGAGATAGCACACACTGGGGTGGGGGATGGGAGGGTGAGTGGTGCTCAGGGTGTCAGGCCCAGAGCTGAGCCATCTAGTGTGGCTGCCTGCCCTGCCCCTGCTCCTGTCTCAGCTTTCTGCTGAGCACTTGGGTAATTAGGAAAGCACCTCCCAGTGCTGGGGGCATGCGCAGCTCAGGGGTAGAGCCTTTACCTAACGAGTGTGAGGCCCTGGGTTCCATCCCTGTGATGTGAAGGGAATAGAACTACTTTCTTTAACACTTTCTCTTGAGATCCTCACTACTGCACTGTGGGGGAATGGGAGTCCACGATGACCTTAAAGTTCAGAGAAAAGTGACTTCATCAAGGTTATGTGCTGAGTCGTCCCCCCCCCAAAAAAACATGCTGCTAACCTTTGCAGGTAGCATGAAGATTAAGGAAACTCATCAAGAAGAGGCCCAGACATGGTTTAGCCCTCCTTTTTTTTGTTTGTTTGTTATTTGAGACAGGGTTTCTCTGTAGCTTTAGAGCCTGTCCTGGAACTAGCTCTGTAGATCAGGCTGGTCTCGAACTCACAGACATCCGCTTGCCTCTGCCTCCCAGTGCTGGGATTAAAGGTGTGCGCCGCCTCCGCTGCCACCCAGCCTTAGCCCTCCCTTTTACAGAGGGGAAACTGGGGCTAGTAAAGTCCAAGACAAGACTGTCAAGATTTGAGGTGTTCTATGGGATCTCCTCTCTTATCCCATGTTCTGTGCCATCTCCCACCAGTCCCAAGGGGGCAGAAGTCCTCGGGCTTCAGGACTTCACAGCCATTTCTGGGTACTGTAGGAGTGTAAAGCTTGCCTTAGATATAAGTGGACACCTCTGTGAAGGAAGTAGCTTTCCTAGAATCTCGGTTTCTTTCTCTGATAATTGTGACCCATGTCTTCAACCAGGGAGGTGGCTGTTATAAGTAGAAAAATCTTTTTTTTTTTCTTGGCCAGCTTAGATACACAAACAATGTAAACAGCCCCAAGACCATCCAGGGTTGAGCCACCCTCAGGTTCCGCCTTTCCTTGCCCCTCACTGGGTCAGCCCCAAATCCCCCGCTAATCAGCTTGTGGCTTCAGAGAGCGAAGCTTTACCTTGTGCCTCCTACAACGAGCACATCAGGGCCCGCAGATCTGCTCCAACACTAAGGGTACAAACATCAAGCCCACCCCCACCCCCAACTGACTGGCAGAGCTAGGAGACCTGGAACAAAGGGGAAAGTGTGCAGCATTGGCTTGGGGCCCTGCAGCCTCACCCCTCACCTCTCTCCTGGGTACAGAGGTGACAAAGCCATTCAGTCTAGCAACCACTGTCCCAGGATGGCGGAGGCCAGGAAAGCTCCTGGCGGACTCAACAGCTCAAGGAGGTTGTGTCCAGGCCGGCCTAGCCCAAAACAAATCTCCAATTGTTACCTCCCTCCCAGAGAGGGGTGGAATAGAGCCCGAGGCTCTGTCATTCAGCCATGGAGCCTTGGCAGTAGCTTATGCATAAACTTGAGATTTTGTAGTAACTGAGCCAGGGGCTCCTGGGCCTCGAACCTGGCTTTTGCTTAGCCAAGGCTTCAATACCCAGAAAAGGCCCCCACCAATGAAGGCTTTAATTATCTTGGCATTTGCTGGATAGAACATCAGTCCAAACTGCTTAATTCACAGCTCATGTCCCCTGCCCTGAAATTGGGAGTGTCCAGGGAATGGGTACTCAGAAACTGCTTTATTACCGTATCAGCTACGTTCGGGTTTGTTAGATGTGGGCCACCTTGTGCAGCAAGCTTGAGGAGCGCCAGGTCTCTGGTCTGTCTTCACAGCAGAGTATGTGCTGGGCTCAGATGTCTGGAAGGTCTCTGCTGGAGGGGGCGGGACTTTCTTGGGGTGGGGTACCTGGCTAAAGGGAAGAAGATGCCTCTTGAGCATCAAGCTGTGATGACCATGGCTTCCTGCTCAGCTTTCCTGGTATGTGGCTCTGAGTGGCCCTCCAGTGTGCCAGAGTGCCTCTCCAGGATCCTAACCATATATCCATGATGCTCTAGGGTCACCTCATCTCCCTACCACAGCTTTGGGTACTGCCTATGGTGGCCATGTCAGTCATGTGACTGGCATGATGTGTCAGTCCTCAGCATCAGCTCGCTGGATAGTACTGCTAGCTGCTGAGGGGATTTCCTTCAGTGGGGCACTGGCTTAGTGGCTCGCTAGGCAGCTTTGCCATTAGCATTGTGGGCTGCATCATTGTGCTAGCCCTGAACCGTGTGACCATAGTAAATCTTCAACCTCACCTAGACACTTGGTCTCTGGTCTCGGGACCACCATTTTATTCTCCATAAAGAGCTCCTCCAACCCCAATAGCCAGAGTATGAGATTCAAGGCCCTCTTCACTCCAGAGCCACTAGTGTGTCGTGCCCACAGGCAGTTGCCTCTCAGTACCAGATCTTGTGAGTTAGTCTGCTCTGTTGGCCCTGCCTTGCTCCTGCCCAACTCATGTCAATCAACTGGACCCACGTCTTGCCTGACCAGGGAGAGTATCCCACCATAATGTTAATTCTCTCTTTACTTGTAAGAGCTGACCTGTTCCTACAGCTGCGAGTGGTGTCTCCCAGAGTGCTGCATAGGGGGATTGCCATTCTCCCCAATACTTCTGAAGATAGTGGACTGGGCCTGCTAGGTCCTGACTCTGAGCTGTGTCTAGTAAAATGCCCAGATATTTCTGGAAAATAAAATTGGATTTTAAAAAGCACAGAAGTAGTGGAGCAAACCAAAGAGAACCAGAAAAGTCAAAGGACAAGAGCATCTTCCCAGTTTTCACGATTAGCATTTACTCCGGGTAAATCCTTTTGTGTATGTATAGATGCATGCCCTTGAGTGCAATGTTGGTGATAGTTCACACTTCTGTGTTGTGCAACCTATCCCATTCACCAGCCCAAGGTACTTACTTCAATGCCTGAGCGGTTAGGTCACTGACTTACGTCTAGCAGCCCAGGGGACTTTGAGGTTAAGGTCTGCACCGGAGATGTCCTTGTACAGATCATTAACTCTCTTTTCCTCACACAATGTAATTGTACCTAGAGCTTCTATTTTGGTTTTTCTTTTTCTAACAAGCCACCCCGGGCTTTTCATTTCAAGCACATACAGATGTTTTGCATTCTTTCCAACAGCTGCATACTATTCCATTACAGGCATGCTTCACTGTGACTGGGAAGCAGGGCCCCCTCCCCTGCGCTTTTTTTTAAAATTCTGCTCACCACCTGATGCATTATATGTATTCTTTTTCTGCTCTGGCTGTCAACTAAAATATCAAATTGCATAGACAGGGATTTGCTTCAGTTTCTAACCAAATCCCATTCACTCAGGCAGCGCAGAGAGCGTGTGTTCAGGCACAGTCTTCACTCTGTAATGTCTAGGGAGAACCTCATGGAGAAAGGAAGCTGTAGGGGAAGGGCTTTTCAGACAGCCACAAAAGTGGAAGATCTGGGACTTGCTGAGAGTGGCACTCACCTGTCTATGCTCAATCGTAAGCAAGTTAATTTTATCGGGGCTGCAGAGATAGTTCAGCAGTTAGAAGCACTGGCTGCTCTTCCAGAGGACCCAGGTTCAAATCCCAGCACCCACGTGGCAGCTCATACCTGTCTGTAACTCCAGTTCCAGGGGATCTGACACCCTCACACAGATACATATGCAGACAAACACCAGTGAAAATAACATAAAAATAAATTAATATGTTAAAAAGTTAATTTTATCTCGGCTGGGTTGGTGCCAGCACAGCACTAAACGAGGTCCCTTTATTCACTGCAGGCTCTTATCCACAGACGAGGGAGGTGTTTGTCTGCTCCTCACAGGAAGGACAGACACCCTTTTCAGCTACTTAGGTGGTGTGAATTTTTCCTGAAAGGCTTTGAAAATCCTGCACCATTCAGGAACTGACTTTGCATCCAGCAGCTCAAGGACCTACATTTCAGCAAGACAAATTGTCTATAAAGGGCAAGGTAGTAAATACTGTTGGCTTTGTGGGCCACAAGATCTGTCTGCCTTGGCTTGCCTCAACGGCAGCTGAGTTGGCACAGAAACCATGAGCATGAGTTTTGTTAATGGTCATGGAAATTCTGATTTAATGTAACTCAGCCCTACCCTTTAGAAATGTAAAGCCCATTCTTAGTTGGTAGGTGGGATCTGGTCCCTTAGCCCAGCAGTGATTGTCAGCCAACCTTGTCTTAGAGTGAACTCCAGTAAAGATGCCCAGAAGGTTCCCAGACCTTGGCTGCTGGCTTCAGAACTGACAAGACCTAGAGAGCTGCTAGGATGGAATTTGACCTACATAGAAAGCACCAGGTAGAAACCTTGTTTCCTTTAGGAACCAGTACCGGGAAGTAGTGGGGAGAACCTGACCAGGAAGGACAGAACATGTGCTACCAGAGTTTGCCCTGCCCCCCATTTGAACCTTCAGAGAAGTCCCTGAACCCCAGGGTAGGAGCTTTTCCCTCTGAGCCTGCCATTCTCTGGTAAAGTAGAAGCAATCTCTTCTAAAGCAGAAAGAGTATGTTCATGGTGGTCAAGCCAGGATGGGCAATACCTGGCTGGGTGCCTGGCACATTACTGGTGCTGCTGATAAGTGCCTGGCTCCTACTCCTCCCCCTGTAAAGACCCATGTGCATCGCCTGCCTCCAGGGCCACCACAGAGTGCCCAGGAGTCAGTCATGCAAATTTTAACACCACTAGAAGGCTTTAAGGAAACTGATTCAAAAGGAATCAGGGCCTAAGGTCACTTGAAGGTCAGCGTTGTGGGATTAGAGCATCACTGTTAAGATTTGGGAGGCTTGATGGAATCAGAGTAAAATAACAGGCTAGGAGTCCAGATAACATTAGTCCTGCCCTTAGCCTTTATGTTTGCTAAGAAACCAGGGTCCCTGTTCTCCAACCTCACCTTCCTTATCTATCAAGTGATCATGGCACATGTGTGTGCTATATCTCGGTTTTTTTTCTTTAGAATACTCAGAACTTTGCTCAAATGCATTTTTAGAAAAGATATATATGTGTGTGTATACGTGTGTGTGTGTGTGTGTGTGTGTGTGTGTGTGTGTGTGTGTGTGTGTGTGTGTATAAAGTAAGCGAATGAGTCAAGGGTGCTGGACCTCCTCCCTGCCCCATAGGACTAAAAGCTGAGTGGCTCGTCCTCCAACATAGCCAAAGACCATGCAGGAAGCAGCAGAGTAAGATAGAGTGACATCTAAGCTGGGACTCTCCTCCCACAAGGAAACACCCTGTCTCTGCCTCCTAGTGGTGATGCCACATGCCCTCCCGCCCTCTGCCAATATTGACGAAGAGTCTGCTACCGGACAAGCCAGGCTGGAAGGGCACACAGGTGGGGTTAAAAGGCCAGGGATCAAAAGCTATCCACTGTGGCCTGGGCTGTTTGGTCATCCCAGCTAGTGGGGAAAAGATCCCCAAAGCTAACACTATACCAGTTGCTTCCTGGGATAGGGAAGAGGGGGACATGGAAGACCTCTTGTGTGCGTGTGCCTGAACTCAGATGAACTGAGAGCCCTTGGGGCACCTAAGGGATTTGAACTCTGTCATCTAACTCAAAGGTCTCCTCAGAGGGCTTGGGAAGGGCATCAGCCATTTCCACTTCTCAGAGCTCTGATGTTCCAGCCTACGTAAGGTTTCATTCTGATGAAACATAACACGGAATGAGTTTTACCCAAACAGTAAGTTGAGAGGTGGGTCTTTGTGGATGTTCTTCACTCCTTCCCACCCCTGGGATTATTCTGCTGCAGGGCAGCGAGTCCGCAGTTGCTGGTGGTGAGTATGTTAAGCTAGAGGCTGCAGAGTGCACACCAAGGGAAAGACTTGAAGGGCGTGGGTGTGCGAACAGATAGCCTCGCCCTCAGGCGCAGTGTGCAGCCCTCTCTAAGGCACAACCATCACAGCCTGGTGAAGATAAGCACATGTTGAGTGAGTGAATTTCAATTTCATCTGCAAGCTAATAGGAGCAGATGGACAATGGTGGCCCAGTTGAGGGTGGCTTCCTGTTCTGACTTCATTTAGCAAACACTTGTTGATTGAGATTTCCCAGGCCCTAGAAAAAAACCAAGGCTCAGAGGTAGGGCCTGCCTCGAATCCTAACAAGATAAAATTGATGTAGTAGACTGTGTCCAAACCTTATTCCCCTTAATTCTAAGTCGGCAGTGATCAAACAGGGTGTGGATGTGAGGCGGGGGGGGGGGGGGGGCCTGAGACAGGTAGCAGATCTCAGGGCCATATGCCTACCAAGGGGTGGGCGCTCCATTCCTCCCCTTTAGCAAGGCTCGCCTTGCTAAACACTCATTTTCTTAGCCTGGCTATGTCAGCCACCCCAGTTTCTACCTCTGCACGTTCTGCGCTGTCCACCTGGAATGTAGTCCTGCCGCTGCCTTCCTACTTGGCAGACTGGGCGCTTGCCCTTCAAGCTGATTCCAATGTCACCTACTGGGAATTAAGTTTTGATTGCCCACAGGGCAAACTTAGAAATGTGGCTTCCAGAGCCTCCTCATTTCCTCAAGCACCTCTACTGAAATCCAGATGCCATGGTCATCGGGTCTGCCTTTCCCACACAGGAGCTCACTTGACTCTTATTAGCCATCTCCTTGACATCAGGCATGGGCCTCCTGGGTCCTGAGCCCCAGTTCTTGCACATGGCAACTGGACCTGTTCACCAAGTGTTTAAAGTTCTAACAAGGCAGCCCCCATATAGTAGATATAACCAGTAGATATAACCCCCCATACTTGGTAGGCAGGTCTTGTACAGTGGAGTTAGACCTTGGCCTGCCACTGGCAAAGTCCCTTAGGAAGGGGTTTGTCTTTGTTCCCCTGCAGCTTCCCACCCCTCCCCGCCAATCCCCCATCACTCCCGTCCCCGCCAGTTGAATAGGGCCTTAAGGAAGACACGCCTAAGGATCTCTGTCATCAGAGCCAGACTTAGGATAAACAGGCCTGCTGTCATAGTACACACCTCACCTATCCCATTGCAGCAGCTGCTACTCATGCTCTACCTGCGTAATTGTTGAAATAGAATAATAAAATACTTTGTTAAAAGTAATGTGAAATCTTGGGCTTATAAAAATTTATTGAAGGTGAGTTCAGTCACAATGTTCAGAATTCAAGAACCTGCACAAGGGTCTAAAATGAAGTATCATTTTTACCTTACCTCTGGCCAGCCACCCAGGACCCCCAGTGTTCATTATTATCTAGCCTAAGGTAGCCCTGAATTCAGATCTTCTTGCCTCTGCTTCCCAAATGCTGGGATTAAAGATGCAGACCACCATATTCAACCTTCCTTATCCTTTATATACATGCATTTAAAAGTGGTTATTCATATTCCTCCCTCCAATTTTTTTTTATATCATAGGTGACATTCAATATGAATGCTGCTGAAACTGGCTTTTATACTTATAGTTGTGATTTGGAGACTGTCCCAAACCAATACATCTGATATATTCTTTAATATTCCATTATATTGCTATGCCATGGATTACTAAACCATAGATGTGTTCTAATTTTATTTCTGTTCTAGCATGTATTAAAAATGAATATTTGCATACCTTAAGAATTACACCTGAAGCCGGGCGGTGGTGGTGCACGCCTTTAATCCCAGCACTCAGGAGGCAGAGGCAGGCAGATCTTTGTGAGTTCAAGGCCAGCCTGGTCTACAAGAACTAGTTCCAGGACAGGCTCCAAAGCTACAAAGAAACCCTGTCTCGAAAAACCAAAAAAAAAAAAAAAATTACGCCTGAGAACACCCTGAGCATGAGCATGCCCCTCACAGACAGTCTGGCACATGGTGGGGCCCAGCTGTCACCACCGAGCCCTGCCGCTGATGTTTACCACAGCCTTTTCAGTCCCGGTGGTCACCTGATGACCCTTGGCTTGGCTGTCATGTGCTCACTGCCCACTCAACCAGCAGTCATGGGTCTGGAGGCTCCCTAGAGAGCTGGGAGGCAGGAGCTTTGAGGGACCCTGCCTTTCGCTTTGGTCACATAGTTGGGAATTGAAGGGAAGCCGCAAAGGATGAGTTCTCAAGGTTGGCCAAGGAGAAACAGACAGAGGGCCATTAGAAGTGCTGTGCATGCTGGGGCAGACACGGCCCCAGCCTCTGAGGTGACAACTGTCACTTTGGCAATCCTTGTCCTGCGGGCTTCTGGAAAATAAGAAGACCTAGGAACATGTCTGCTTAACAGCTATGCCCAGCTCTATCTAACAATCTAGAAGTCAGCACTGCTTCTCAGTACTGTGGGGAAACAGGCCCAGAGACCCACACAAGCCAAAGCTCGGCTCAGACGATCCTCCGCTGTCCTGCAGGATCACGCGACTCAGAATCCCAGGATTCTCCTTCTGGACCTGCAGTGCCCACCCAGCACGGTGCAGGTGTTCTACATCTGCAGATTCCTGTCTATTTTCTTTTCTGGCATGTCTCCCCAGCTCTGTTTCCCTACACCCAGTTAAGCGCCTGCCTTATGTCGCATTTCTTGGCTTGCTCATTTGAAAGGCTGGAAGGAGTCCCTTTTGTCTATTCAGGTGGACACTCACTGCCTTTCACGTCAGTAAACAGGCCCTTTCACCTGCTGGCCTCTCCCCTACCTGCTGCCTCCAACTCTGCTCCTTAGGATTCAGCACTTAGTCACCTTCGGTCATGGGCTGTTTGAATCGCATTTCTGGCTGGTGTTTCACCTGGGCACAAGTGACCCTGAAAGCTTATGGTTTGGGGATGGGAGCATTGGTGTGAGGATCATTGAATTGCATCTCCAGGGCCCTGAGTTCCAACCCTGATCCTGCTGAAGACCCTGAGTAGACTGGAACTTTGGTTTCCTGCTCTGAGATTCCCGAGCTTTGCTTCTGGCCCCGGAAGGGTGGGGAAGGGCAGTGTCCTGTCTCTAATGCTGAACAATGTGATTGTTCCCATTGTGCAGATAGGCACATAAAAGGTAGGGATACAGGGAGGCCCAGCCTGCTGTAGTTGCCATGGGCTAGACCATTGCCCTTGGCTTCAAGTCCAGAGCCGTTCTTCCCCATCTACACTGCCTTTCGTTTAGTTTGGCCTCCCTGGCACAAGAGGGAAGGTTGGTTCCTGGTCCTCCCAGTCTGGAGCCGCCTTCAGTGCAGACATCACTCTACCTGGGGAATGAGACCTGGAAAACTGTGTAGAGAAGACCCTGATTCCTCTGTCCTCAGAGAAAAGTCTAGAAGTCAGCTCAGCAGGTTTGGGCACCCGAGGCCAGGAAGTAGCCAAGTTTCCTGGGAGAAGGATAGGTGTGTTGCCAGGAGTTAGGCAAGTCATCTGAACATGAGACCCTGCCAGCATTGGCTTGGCTCTGTAGTTAGTACGCAGGGCCCAGACATGTCTGTAACGCTGTGATTTCTTCCTCTGCAGAAGGTGACTGGCCGCCTCATGCTGGCCGTGGGAGGGGCAGTGCTCGGATCCCTGCAGTTCGGCTACAACACTGGCGTCATCAATGCCCCCCAGAAGGTGAGTGCTACACCGTCCCACCCATACACACCACCCCTCCACCCACGCCCCCATCCACATACTCATGGCTCCTCCTGGGTGTCTGCCATTGACATCAGCTGGGATTCTAGGATTGCGGGGCCACAGAATGCTAGAATCTTGGTATGTCACCTAGCACAGACATTTACCATGCTCAGTGTAGTGGGCTTCGTTTACATGGTTTTCAGGCTCCCGAGAGCTCCACACCTGCCTCAGGGCAGGGCAGGGCAGGGGGACATGGTCAGAGTGGAGGAAGCTTCCCCAGTGCCACCGAGGTGGACGGGCAAAGCCCATGTGCAGATCCCCACCCTATTGTGCGGTTTTATGTTCTCACACCCCATCCACATACAGCAGTCCAGTTCCAGATTGAAACTCCTTCCTCTTCTGGAGTTTCCATGTCAATTTAAGCGAGCATGGCTTCTTGCCCTGAGGCACGGCAGGAGCTAGAGGTCTGGCTTCCTTCTCCCCATGGCACAACCCAAATCTGCCCCCACTTGCTCTCTGGGAGTCAAGACTGGAAAGGACTCTGGCAATCGCCTGCTTGTTCTGGGAGAAGAGGGCTAGG
This sequence comes from Ondatra zibethicus, assembly GCA_004026605.1. Lineage (NCBI taxonomy): Eukaryota > Metazoa > Chordata > Mammalia > Rodentia > Cricetidae > Ondatra > Ondatra zibethicus. The sequence goes on along the minus strand of PVIU01001884.1, from coordinate 102,632 downwards.
AACAGAAATGGAGACTGTCTCAGTCCCTCCTCTACACTAGGCATTTTGCGTGTGTTTATAAGGTTGGGTGCTGGTTTCTATTTTATAGACCCAGAAAATGCCAGCCAGGGCTGATTAAATGACCCATGGGCCCAAGGTCATATGCTAGTGAATGGTGGCTTCTGTAGCCAAACTCACTCTTTGTTACTCTTTGTTTCCATAGCCTCAGGCTACCTTCCTGACCCAACACTCTCTTGCCATTTTAACAATTCATACTTTCATGGGGATCGGGAAATGGAAGTAGACAGCCCTCCCGTCAGGACCATGCTCGCTAGCCAGACTGATGAGGCTAGACAGTGAGTGTGCAGTGAGCCCAGGACCAGAGGCCCAGCTAAAGCACCAGACTGTGTGAAATTAGACCTGGGCTTCTTCCAAGTAGGCGGGCCGTGGCTATAGGGGCCACGCCTGATGCTGGTCACTAGAAGGCTTGGCTGCTGACTCATGCTGAGCTGTGGCAGCCCTCCTGGGATTTTTCCGGGATCTGACATGGTGACCATGAGCCCATGCTTTTACTAAGTGCATAGAGCAGCTCCCACCAAGGTGTGTGCTTTGGAGCGGGCTCTTTCTGGGAATCTGAGCAAATGGAAAGCCTGTGAGACAAGATAGGAGCAAGTAGGAAGATAAGTTTGCACACTGAGGTTCCTTAAACACCCCCAGATTCTGAAGTAATTGGTGTGGGATGCTGAGGAAGCGCCTTAACTGTTTCCGACGGGTAGCTGAAGTTGGGAAGTACTGGGTTAAGCAATGTCTTAACTGTGGTTACAGTGAGTTGGTGACATATAACTTGGATACAGGAGGAGCTTTTCCCAACACAGACAGGGTGGAGTGAGCAGGGGTGGCAGTAAGATGACAGATGCACAGAGAGCTACATCCTCCATGAAGAATGAATATTTTGGCATCTCAGGAAGGTGGCCTGGGGGAGAAGAGAATTTGGGTTCACAGCAAGTCAGAACTGGACCACTAGAGTCCTTGTATAAATAACTTGGACCTGCAGCATAGCCAGCCCCCAGCTTGGCACGGCACAGCCAGGTGGACAGGTGGAGGATATCATGAGGACCTTCAAGCCTGTGGAGGAGGTCAGGCCTGATCAGATCAGTCTTTGGAGATATTCAGGCACCTGGAGTTGAGGAATAGATCTGAAAGTGAGCTGGGGTTAGAAACACTCACAGATTAGTGGAGTAAGAACAAATGCTGGGTGCTAGAGAGATGGGTCAATGTAAAAGGTGCCTGCCACCAAGCCTGACCACCTGAGTTCAATCCCAGGACCCATGTGGTAGAAGAAGAGGACAGATTCCTACAGGTTGTCCTTTGATCACAACATGTCAGAGTATACATGTACCCTCCCCATACAAATGTCATTTGTTTTTCTTAATCTGGAAAGGAGAGATAGACAGGATTTAGCCAATCAGTTCAGTATGAGAACATGAGGGAGTGGGGTTCAAGAATGGCTTTTGTATTTTTGGTTCAGGGGAGGAGTTAGTAGGGGTGAGGTAGTAGGAATCGGTTTGTTGGTGGGTGTGAGGTGCCAGGAATCGGTTTGTTGTCTGCCTTTGGAGATGTGCAGAGGTGCTCATCCATTTGACCTGGCTTCTTGGAGAGTGATTGAGCGAGGGTCACTGCTATCCAGATGGGAATGGAGGAGGGTCTCTGAAGTAAGGAGAGCAAGGGTTTAGCTCATTCCCAGTGGCAGATGGAGAGGACCCTAGGGAGAGGAGCTGACATCTAAAGCCAGGTGGGCATGTAGGGCATGGTGGTGCCCACCTAGAATCCCAGCAGGCATTCGAGAAGTGGAGGCAGGAGGCTCAAGAGACTTGAGGAGGCTTGGTAGAGAAAAGGTCTGAGTGACTGGAGGGTTGGCATAAGGTTGGTGTTTGTGCTGGGATTTTTTGTTCTTATTCCAGATTTCCTTTATAAACACGATGTAAGGCATCAGTAGAGGAGAGGGAAAGGCTAAGGCAAGTGCAGGGAACCTGTAGGAGGCAACTGTTGAGCAGGAAGGAGTCTAGGAGACTGCTCTTGGCAAGGAGGAACAAGATACTTCTGAAGATGTGAGCAAAGCTGGAATGAGTTTGTCTGCCTTGGCGGCTTCCTAGCTAGTAAGAAACAGTCGAAGGCCAGTGCTGGAGTGGAGATGGCCATGGCGTCAGAGGACAGGTGTATGAAGAGAGTATCCAAGTATCAAAGAGTAGGACCCAAGGGTGGCCAGCATGTAGCACAGACAGTAACCACCACCATGCTTGAATAAGAGTGAATCCATTGCGGGGTGGTGGTGGTGCACACCTTTAATCCCAGCACTTGGGAGGCAGAGGCAGGAGGATCTCTGTGAGTTCGAGACCAGCCTGGTCTACAAGAGCTAGTTCCAGGACAGTCCCCAAAGCTACAGAGAAACCCTGTCTCGAGAAAAAAAAAAAGTGAATCCATTGCCCAAGGAAGGCACAGTGATTCAGTTCTGCTAGCACTAGCATTCAGCAAGGACTTACCCAGAATGCACTCTGCAGCAAGGAGATATGGCTGACACCACAGAACACATTCTGGTTTCTAAAGTCATCCATCTAGAGGGATGGGGAGACCCTTTAGGAAAAGGAGAGTGTGGGGACCTGTAAGGGGTAGACTTCAGGACCCTCATGGGCACTCAGCACCCGGATGGAATAGCACAGTGCTGCACAGATCTATGTACATTGTTCCTCTCGCTCACTCACCCCTTGGTTACCTGCATCTGAGACCACGTAAATGTTCTCTGTATTTATTTGCTATATTTCCATATTGTTTAGGGATTAACAACAAAACAGTCTGTCCATGGTCAGCAGAGATGCAGTTTTTCTTAAAAATATTTATGTTCCCCAGCTGGTTGAACACAGAGATTTCAAAAGAAGAGGAGAGGTTAGGGTAGGGGCAGCCCCAGAAGGGCTTTAGAAGGATTTGGCACTCGTACCTAGAAGAGGGAAGGATGGGCCCACAGCAAGGAGGGCCAGATGCCCAGACAAAAAGTGTGCAGGACTTGGTCACGGGAAAGGGCACCCCTGATGTGGAATCTGTCCATCTGCACCGGCGCTCCAGTTTCCCAGGTCTGTTCCAAGTGCTTCTCTTAGGGAGCAAGGCTGGGGGGTCATGCTCTCGAAGCTTTGCCCACAGTGAATAGACATTCCTCCACTCATTGCCAGAAGTTTGTTCTTTGCCATAAAACAGGCCTGAAAGCTTCTACCCGGAAGTAGTAATTAATCATGATACTATCTTAAATGTTTATATAGCACTTGCCCTCAAATTAACTCCTCTCCCTGCACCTTATAAGCCTGGCAGGCAAGACTGTCTTCCTTTTTGTGGATGAGGAAACCAAGGCTGGGAAAAGGCACCTGGAGAGTCAAAGGCTGAGCTGGGGTGCAGTGGAATTGGTGGGGGTGGGCTCCAGTCCAGTTCCTCTTAGGTGGACAGGTGACCCTGAATGCTTCCCTAAGCTGACCTGCACAGTGCCTCTCTCCTGTTTGATGAGAGGGCAAGACCCAGCACATCCAAGAAATAGGCTCCCATTGAACCCAGAGAGACTGTTGGGAGGGACCTGATGTCAGCTCAGCCCTTCTTGTTTGGCAAGGGAGGATCCTGGTCTGCAGAGGAAGTGAGGCCTTGCCTGAAGTGACCTGGCTTCGCCAGTGCAAGAGCTGAGCTAGACCTACTTTCCAGCTCCAGCCCAGTGCCCCGCGGCTGAGCTGACTCCTCCTCTCTAGGAACACAGACTGTAGCCTTTCTCCTATTGCCACAGACCCTGACCACTGCCTTAGTCTCCCATGTGTGTTCTAAGTGCTTTAGAAATCCTCATTCGGTTGTTCTCATCAGAACCTCGTCAAGTAGGTACCATAACCTCCATTTTCTGAGAAAGGAGTGTAGAGGTATGAAGAGACTACACCAAGGACACACCGTTAGCACAGAGTCTGCTTCTGTGGTGTGTTCAACCTCTGGAGAGACAGGCGCTGAGAAAGGATGGCATCTAAACTCCCCCTCTCCCTACCTGGCTGGCCTTGAACTCACACAGATCCCCTGCCTCTGCCTCTGGACCCTTTCTCGCCTTTGTCACACTTCTAGCCCACTGTGCTCTGAGCTCAGAGTCGAGTCAAGTCCAGTCGTGCACAGACAACTCAAGAACTTCCCACACAACTGTTGCACAATCCCTCACGCACTCACACTGCCACAGCCCCGTCATCATGAGCCCCCTTAGTTCCCCATGCCCAGCACCAGTGACATATGGATCAGACCATGTTTGTTCTACCTCACAGCGCCTTCTAGTCAGCTGTCCGAGGACAGTGGTAGAAACAGACGGGCGCAGAGGAGCAGAGGTGGCAGTTAGCCCTAACTATTTCTCAGCCCCAGCACCATGGGTACTGTGCACCGGATAGCTCTTCAGTATTTATTTTGATAGGCTGTCCTGTATTCAGTAGGATGCCAGCAGGCATTGTAGACAGGACAGATGTTCTCTAAGGAGCAGATTACTCTTGTTTGAAAACAGCTTTCATGGAAGGAAGGAGTAGCCAGGGGGACTTCCCAGAGGGGAATTGCATTCCCTGAAAGGTGATCAAATGGAAGGGAAAGAGCATTTTGAGATGGTGGGGTCACTGTCTGCCCAGAAAGGATATGAGTCATAGTGCTGGTGAAGAGACACTTCATCCTGAGGCCTGAGAGGGCTCTGCTTGCTGTGACTGCCACAGTGAGGTGAAGTCCGTCTACATGGGAAGCTTCTGCAGGCTGTGGATCAGGGAAGGGATCCCTTGCCGGGGCAGAGGCCTATCCATGCTGAGGAGGAGGGCCAGCTCTGGTTCTTCTCAAGCAGCCTGGGTGGTTTGACTCTGCTTCTAGCTTTAGCCTGAGCCTCTTCCTCCTCGGTTTCAGAAACGGGCCCCTGGGGATACAGTGGGTGGGATTGTCCAGACCCACCTAGAACATCTGGCCCCGGTTCACGACTGACCCTCGGGTGTAGCTGCATTCTTACAGAGACAAGCCCTGGGAAGGGAGAAGAGATGCAGGGGCCAGCCTTCTGGGAAAGAAGGAAGGCTGGGCGTAGGGGTGAAGGGTGAAGGCCAGGCCAAGGAACTGAGCTAGACAGCCTGACCCCTTTCTCCTTGTAAGAGGAATGGGAAGGCTGTGGCCATATACCCTTCATCCCCACAGAAAGTGGAGAAAAGAGCTAAGGGGGTAGTTGCTGGGATGTGGGAGAAGACTCAGGCCTGAAAGTAGAATACCCAAAGGGTGGGTATTGAGAGCAGCCACAGGTTCCCAAAGAGACCCCTGCAGCAGTCTAGAATCCTGGGTCAGGCCAGAGGATGGCCAAGCTAGCCAGCACACCATTATTGTATGTAGCCTGTGAGCCAAAATGGGTCTCAGACTTTGAAAGGGTTGAAAAAAGCAAGTGACAGGCTGTGTGTGGCTTCAGACTTACCTTTTAGCAAGCTCCCATACCAGGGAACTCCCACTCCTAAGCTGGGGAGCCTCTTCTCAGAAACCTAGGAACCTGGGGCTTCAGCCCTCTAGGGTTCCTGAGTCAGACCCTTGGGTTTTTTTGGGTTCTTCTTGCCCTGTGTAGTTCATATAGTAGTCACCTGTGCCTAGCAATGTAATCTGGGAACCCTGCCTCACCTGCTTCTCTGTAGTTTATGTATTTTTTGAGTCTTTTTGGGTTCTCATTTTTTGTTGGATGTGCTTGTTTTTGCTTTTCTAGGGCTTGAACCTTAGGGCCCAGTGTATGCTAAGTAAGCATTCTACAATGTGGTCATCCCCTAGTGTCATCCTGCTTCTCTCTCTCCTTGAGCAACAGTGACATCAGTAGAGGTTTATTCTGTGTATAGGCTACGTGTTCTGCCTCACGTCCCTTTACAAGACACCACCCCACCACCACAGAGAGGAAGTGAGCACTTCCTCTATAGAGAGCAGACATGCTCACCCACAATTGCCAGGGCCTAGAAGACTGTGACCTTGACATTCCCAAGATGCCCTTGAGCATGTGCAGCTCCCTCTCCTGACCCCAGGTGAGGAACAGCTTTTTCTTGCAAACTGTCCGAGCACACAGAGCTAATGTGCTTCCCATATGAGCCGGGGTACCTTCTGCACAAAACAAGAGCATCACTAAGGACCTCAACTCCCGTGACAGGCCAGTTCCATGACTGTTCTTTCAACTGACCGGGACCTTCCCTATCTCAACATGAACCCATAAAGAAATGGTTTCATATTTTATTTTTATTTGTTTGTTTTTAATTGTGTGTCTGTGTACCACGTGCTCATGGAGGTTAGAAAAGAGCAGATTTCTTAGAACTGGCATTACAGATGGTTGTGAGCTGCCATTTGGGTGCTGGGAACAGAACCTGGGTCTTCTGCAAGAACAGCAAGTGCTGAGCCATCTCTCCAACCCCCTGGCTTTACATTTTAAAGGGATTATATAGAAAGCAAGTGAGAGCCATATGTGGCTTTAGGCCCTTCTGAATAGGCCTACTTAACCTAAGCTGCTGCCTGTGCCTGTTCTAGGACAGTTGGCTTCGAATGTTCCCAACACAGGGGAGAAGTGGAGAGTTGTGCTTTGCTGTTACCCCTGTGAAGGTGTGGCTTTTGGGGGCAAAAGACAGAAAGAGAACCCAGGCTAGAGCTGGGGCAGCTGTTGCACAACATTCAACAGACCTGGGATGCTGGGGTGGGGCAGTGGCAGCATCAGGGATAACTCCTGGGCTTGTGATTGGCACAAGGGGCAGGAGCCTTCAGGACAGGCAGCTGCTGCTCCTCACCTCAGTGGAAGCCAGAGCGGAGGAGGCTGCTCCATGGGATTCTGTGAGGGGTGAAGTGAGCAGGTACTCTCTCCCTAGGGGACACCTCAGAGAATGCTAAGGGCAGTAGCTGGGTGGAAAAGGTGACCCTAGAATTCCCCCTGCCTCCCCTCTGCTCCCCCCACCCCCATATCGAATTAGGATTCTCTGGGGCCACTCTTTCCTGAGCCAGTGTCAGCTTGGAGCCCCATGTGGACCCTTGCAAAAGGAGAGTCTCTAACAGCAGAGGGCTGAAAAGCTCATGACAATGTTCCTGATTCTGAGTGGAAGCCCATCACTCAGACACTGCTAAAGTATAGGAAGCCAGCTGCCCACACTTCTTCATGCTCAGCAGAGGGACTTAGCAGCATAGAGAGCTGGGAGAGTGTGAGCTTTGGCTCATGTTTGACAACCCAGGCCAGGGACTTTACTGCATGTGGAAGAGCTCAGGAGCACCTCATCACTCAGAGCTGACTCTCCCTGCCCTGTGAGGAGAGCTAAAGACCTGAGCTGTGGGAAGAGAAGCTCTGCCCATCCTTAAGTTCGTCTAGGCAGCTTAACTGACTTAGTCTCAGTCCACAAGTCCACTGTCTGCACACAGTTCAGATAAGCTTCATTAGCTGACTTAAAAAATTATGTTTTACTCAGTTGTGATGTCGAATGCATTTAATCAGGAGGCAGAAGCAGACAGATCTGAGTTCAAGGACAGCCTGGTCTACATAGAGAATTCCAGGACAACCAGGGCTACATGGAAAGACCTTGCCTCAAAAACTTTTGTTTGTTTCTTTTAAATGTTTGTGAGTGTTTTGCCTGCAAGGACTTCAATGACTTTAAATTCTTCTTGCGGGTCTGCTTGGTCACCCTGAGTGACCAAAGGGAAAGAGACCCAGTTCCCAGTTGTGGGTCCTGAAGAAGCACTTGCCATTTATGTATACGGCTCCCTTATTCAGCACGGGCTGTTCTCCGCAGAGCCTGATAAGCAGGGCCTTGCCACTCCTGCAGTTCTCTGGGATGTGGTACCCTTGAAGAACACACGTACTTTGTTTTGTTGGTTGCAGTCAGCCTGGTCTCTGCCCTTACCCTGTAAGGTCAAGGGTTTCTAGGAAGAGACCCTAAAGTCCCTTTGACTCAAGGTACCCCTACCACTGGCTCTGGCCCCTGACCTCCAGGAGGACCAACTCCTGGGAGTCCAGAAATCTCTGAGCTAGATCTCAAAGGCAGGAGTAACAGCAGGGAGGGGGGTGGGATGGAGGCTGGAATCATGGGGCATGACTCTTGATGTTAAATTGTGGCAGGGAAGTGTACTCAGACTCAGTGGCTTTCACTGAACTGGGGTCAGGGCAGTGTGCGCTGGATACCAGAAGCGGGTGTCCTGAATTTCCTGGCACTGTGAAGGAAGCAGTCATGCCACATAAAGATCTTTCTATGACAGTCTGCATGGTGTTCAGAGTGGCCGTCCTGTGATACCATGACAGCTGGAGAGTCACTCAGCGGGAGGGCACTTAACCTGAGTTTATCCCCACACCACAAAACAAAGTCATGTAGGAAATATTCCTGAGGGCTACAAACACTGGCATCCTGGCATTGCTCTTCCGTCTGTAAACATGCCCACTGTGCCACCAGTCGTAAAAGCTGAGCACAGAGCTGTGGATATCTATAGCTTGGTGGCAGAGCCCTTGCCTTATGTGCCCAGTCTTCACTATAGCAGAAATGAAGCGCACGCAGTCATACAAAGTGACAATAGGGGCTGGAGAGATGCCTCAGGGATACAGAGTACCATTGCTCTTGCAGAAAACCCAGGTTTAGTTCCCAACACCCATATCAGGTGACTGACAACTTCCTGTAACTCCAGCTCCAGGGAACCCGACACCCTTCTCTAGCCCGCATAAGCACCTGTATTCGTGTACATACATACATATAGATACACACATAAAATTTAAAATAAAATTTTAGAAAATTATAAAATGACAATAGAGGTAGCTATTATTTATCTAGTATTTTTTAATTATAGTTTTACAGTGAGTTCCTTCTACACATAGAACAGCCTGGTCACACAGCAGCATCCTGGCGGGTCTCATGTTTGCAATCTCTTAATTGCACCAAGAGCCCCTGAATGACCCACACCACTTAGGTTTATTCTAAATGCACTCTGATGTTCGCATAATGGAATCACCTAATAACACATTTCTTAGACTGTGCCCCCACTAAGTAATGTGTGACTGCAGTGCTGAAGCTGGTGTTGGAGAAGAGGCAGTCGGAACTCAGAGCTGCTGGAACTTGCCCACAGTCAACCTGGAACAAAGGGATAGGCCTGGGATCAGAACTCGATTGTGTTTCCATTCAGAACTAGGCTCTGACCCCTGCACTGTCTGGCTTCTCTTTATACAGCAGACAAGTATGTGCTTAGACTGCCTTTTTCTAATCAGTCTGTCCTAACCCCTGGAGCCTAGCTCTGTCAGGTTTCTGGATTTGACATGCGAACGACAGCAGAGCCAGCCCAGGCCCAGTGGGTACCCTAGGGGCTGCTCCACACCCTTTTCCTTTGGCAGCTGCAGCTATCCATCCCTTCCTTTCTGCCATACTTCAGTATTAGAATCAGAAGGACTCGAGGGGTGGCTATGGAGAGGGTATGTGCTGCTGTGTGCAGAAGCCTGCAGTGTGCACCTAGGGAGGGAATGGCTTGTGTCAGTACAGGATTGTGTAAGAGATGCAAGTGATAAGGATGGAGGAGGGGTTGTAACTGGCCAAAACTGAGAGCCCTGTGAGTACAATATGATCCAGGCATGGTCACTCACATCTATGATTCTAACATTCAAGAGGCTGAGGCAGGAGGATTACTGTGAGCTCCTGAGACCCTGTTTCAAAGAGAAAGAAAGAAAGTGAAGTGAAATCAAAGTATAGTATGTGACATGTCAAGGCATGTACACAGAAAGTTGTTTCTCCTTATATACTTGGGCCTGCCCATGGCTACATGTGTGCTGGGTGGGTCTGGCTAAGTCTGTGGCACTGGGCGTTGTCAGTATGGCCTGACAGTGTGGTGTGTGAGATCCAGTGCTACCTGCCTATGGCCACATCCTTGGCACCGGGTTAGGCCCTCCCTGGTGTGGGGGCAGGGCTAATGAGCAGGCCCGCACCAGGACAGATGTCTCCAGTTCCTGGAATCACTTCCTTGCCCAGGGCCTTTCCCCGAATCTCTCAGCTGAGCATTTAGAAAAGGAAGGAGGCCATGATTCCTTCAAGGTGGCATTTCCAGCCAGCCACAGGGGAGCTGGCCTAGGAGACAGAAAATGACAGTATGCCTTAGAGCATGTCCTTTAGTCCTCCAGGCTCAAAATGCAGAGTCAGTGTGCACTTCCCACAGGCCCTCAGAATGGCAGAACCTGTCTGTCCAGCTGTGCTTCCTCCCCAACAGGGGGTTGGGAGAGGGCCCAGGGCCTACAGCTGTGACCTAGTGGCCTACAGTGTATAGAGAGCCACTTGAAAGGGGGCAAATGAGCAGAAGCATTTTTTTTTCCTGTGCCTTCCTGTCCTGTGCCCAAACTGGCTCTGTCATCCTTGCCATCTTCCCCAGCAAGTCTTAAGCACCTTGGGATGGGAGAGCCCAGTCCTCTTCTCACCCAGGGAAACTGGTCCTATATAAAGGAAGGAAGCAGGTGAAGAACGCACAGTGTGTTTGCAGAAGAGCCAAGTCAGGGCATCTTGGAGTGAGGTGGCCACTCTGTCTGGAGGGGCCACCTACCCGGGATCTTCTCCCTACAGGTTATTGAGGAGTTCTACAACCAGACATGGGTCCACCGTTATGGAGAATCCATCCTGCCCACCACACTCACCACGCTCTGGTCCCTCTCTGTGGCCATCTTCTCCGTCGGTGGCATGATTGGCTCCTTCTCTGTGGGCCTCTTTGTTAATCGCTTTGGCAGGTAAGCAGGAAAGGCCCCAGCCCTGCCTTGGGGAGCCCGTGCCATCCTTACCAAGGAGTTTGGGGGGGGTATGCCAGAGATACCCTGACTGGCCTCATCCGTGGTGGGCCTGGGGGTCCTGGGAACTGGCTGACCTGTGACCTGCTCCGCAGGCGGAACTCCATGCTGATGATGAACCTGTTGGCCTTTGTGTCTGCCGTGCTCATGGGCTTCTCCAAACTGGGCAAGTCTTTTGAGATGCTGATCCTGGGCCGCTTTATCATTGGAGTGTACTGTGGCCTGACCACTGGCTTTGTGCCCATGTATGTGGGAGAGGTGTCACCTACAGCTCTCCGTGGAGCTCTAGGCACGCTGCACCAGCTGGGCATCGTCGTTGGCATCCTCATTGCCCAGGTAAGCCAGTTCTAGGTCTACCCATCCTGCACTGTCTCTGCCCACAGCTCTGGCCCTCGGGTCCCAGTCCAGCAGAGCAGAACTTCTTTCCCCAACCCTAGGACACCCTCACAGTAGGCAGGTTCCAGAGCACACATAACCCACACCCCACACCACTCTTGGCCTTCTCACCTCTCTTCATCACAGGGGCCCCACTTCAACGTGCTGGGCTCTTGGGCCTCCAGGCCTGTAAGCCTCCATGCACACCATACCTTTTCTCCTTGAGGCTCCCCATTCTTTAATCCTCCTGTAGCTGAGTAACAATCCCCACAAGCTGTGCTAGACACATTTATATGTGGCCTTGTCCCTTGTAATTTGAGCTGATTTTACAGATGAGCAACGGGCTCAGCGAGGTCTTCCCATCTCCTAGCAGCTGGTGGGCTGGGAAGGCCGCTTGTTGAGTGGGATGGGTACTTGAGGAGGGCCAGGGCAAGGGCACTCATGGTCCCTGGTTTCTTTGTCCAGGTGTTTGGCCTGGACTCCATTATGGGCAATGCAAACTTGTGGCCTCTGCTGCTCAGTATCATCTTCGTCCCAGCCCTGCTACAGTGCATCCTGTTGCCCTTCTGCCCTGAGAGCCCCCGCTTCCTGCTCATCAATCGTAACGAGGAGAACCGGGCCAAGAGTGGTACGGGCTGGGCCCTGCCCTCCTCCCTGCCCCCCTGAGCTCAGGCCTTTTTCCCAACTCTGAGCCACCCCACCTTCCCTCCGGTCCCACCAGTGCTGAAGAAGCTTCGAGGGACAGCCGATGTGACCCGAGACCTGCAGGAGATGAAAGAAGAGGGTCGGCAGATGATGAGGGAGAAGAAGGTCACCATCCTGGAGCTGTTCCGCTCGGCCGCCTACCGCCAGCCTCTCCTCATTGCTGTGGTGCTGCAGCTGTCCCAACAGCTGTCGGGTATCAATGCTGTGAGTATCCCACCTACCCCTTCCTGTAACCCCGGCTGCCCAGTCCAGGATCAAGTGCGCACCGTGAGAGAATCCCAAACACAGCTATAAGCAAATTTTGCCAAAACTTGTGGCAGTATCCTCCTGCCTGAGAAGTGTTCATCTCCCCCCGCCCCCTACCCCCCACCCACTAGTAACTAGCACCAGAGGCAGAAGGCCATAGCACGGCAGACCACCAACTGTCTCCCTTGCTGGCAGGTGTTCTATTACTCGACAAGCATCTTCGAGAAGGCGGGCGTGCAGCAGCCTGTGTATGCCACCATCGGCTCGGGTATCGTCAACACAGCCTTCACCGTGGTGTCGGTGAGTCTTTGCTTGCTTTTGGTCAGCAGCCAGGGTTCAGCTCAGGGCCTCATGACAGAATGACAGCCTATACTGGGAGCCAGGCTTGTGTCAATAAACTTGTAAAGTTCATTGCTCACACTGTACAGCTGATACAGGCCTCCAGGGAGGTGAGAAGGTAGAGTGCCCTCCCAAAGCCACAGCCAGGATGCTCTTGCTGTCTGATCCCCAGGGCCACCTCTCACCCTGTTAATTCTGCCCCAATCCCCTATGAGGCCTCTAAGCTTCAGCCTGGTGGGGGAAGGTGTTGTTTTCCCCACGAGTATGCACAGGTCCTTGTATCTGGCCATTGAGGTGGCCTCTGCACAGGTAGGCTCCAAGAGGCACCAGACCAGGCAGAGGGAACGTGACTTTTTCCTTGTCCACAGCTGTTCGTGGTAGAGCGAGCTGGACGACGGACTCTGCACCTCATTGGCCTGGCTGGCATGGCAGGCTGTGCTGTACTCATGACCATCGCACTGGCCCTGCTGGTGAGTGGCCCTGCCCTGGAAGGACCAGGGCGAGGTAGGGTGAGGACTTGGATTTAGACAGACCCAGGCACCCATAGCTGTAGATTCCACCCTGATTTAGATCCCAAAATGCCCATGTTAAGCACAACCTAGGCTGCCCAGTATGGACATGCATCTGGACCGGGGTCTGACCTTGTGCTTCTCAGGTCATCTCCTCCCATCTTGAGCTTTCTCTGCCCTGGTTGGGGATTTCCTGAACCAGCACGTCTGGCAGGAGAACCCAAGCTCTCATCTCCATATGCAACTGCCTTGCCCAGCACTGATCCTTGCAGAGCCTTTACCTATAGCCTCAATTCATCTCCACAACAACCCTCAGCAATATAATGTCCCCTCTGTGGCACAGAGGTACACAAACACACCTGTCTCCACTCTCCAGACCAGGAGCTGTGCAGTTAGATGTAGCTTGAGCATCCCTTTCCTGAAGTGCTCAGGCCAGGTGTGCCTTGGGTCTCAGATATGTGAATAGCATATGCACAACAGGTTACTTTCAGACTAGAACTGAGGTCTAAATGTAAAATTAATTTATGTTTCATATGTACCATCCACATATAGACTGATAGTAATTTGAGTGGTTTGTTTTTGTTTTTCTATCATGACTGACATGGTCAGGTGTCAGTTTTCCACTTCTGGTGTCATGTTACCAGCATTCAAAAAGCTTCAGATTTGGAAGCATTTTGCACTTCTGGTTTTTCAGATTAGAGATGTTTAGCCTTTTTACTCAAACTAAGGCCCCATGTTGGATAAGGAATGAAACTAAAAACTGACCTTAGGTCGGCAGGTCCCTAGCCTGTCACTAATCACTATGAACAACCTGTACCGTGCAGGCATGCATATACTCACACACACTCCTTTGTCCAACCCAAGTGAGGAAAAGTCCAAGATATGGTCCAAGAGGATAGGCACAAAGTAGATCCTTGAGATTGAGGCCTGACATAGGCTACCAGGGTGTCTCAGTTACTTTTTTATTGCTGTAATGAGACACCATGCAAGGAAACTTAAAGAAGAAAGCATTGTATTTGGGGGCTCATGAATTTAGAAGGCTACAGTCCATGACCATCATGTCAGAAAACATGTTAGCAGGTAGGAAGGCATGGTACTGGAGCAGTTACTGAGAGCTTACTTACATCCATACCCTTCAAACATAAAGCAGAGAGAATAGCTTCAGTTTTGAAACCTGAAAGCCCACTCCCAGTGACATACCTCCTCCGAGGCCACACCCCATCCTTCCCAAACAGTTCCACCAACTGGAGACCATTCTCATTCAGACTACCACATTGGGTTGTGCAACAATCTGGGGGACCTTTCAGCCCAGTCTGGAGATTTCTGCAGCTTCTCTTCCTTCTAAGAAGTCATCGTAACCTAGTCTAACCTCACCCCATCTCTCTCCACACCACAGGAACGGCTGCCCTGGATGTCCTATCTGAGCATCGTGGCCATCTTTGGTTTTGTGGCCTTCTTTGAAGTAGGCCCTGGTCCCATCCCATGGTTCATTGTGGCTGAGCTGTTTAGCCAGGGGCCCCGTCCTGCTGCTATTGCTGTGGCTGGCTTCTCTAACTGGACTTCAAATTTCATCGTGGGCATGTGCTTCCAGTATGTGGAGGTGAGAACATCTTCTTTGTCTGCTTTTCCTTAGCTGCATGTAGGGCCCCAGCATGCTATCTGAAGTACTCACCCTTGCTATTCAAGAGTCATGCTGGCAAGCGGATGGGCTCAGAAGCGCACCTGGCCAAACCCTGCCCAGCCCAGGCTCTTCCCTTAGTTTCCATGCCATTTCCGGAGTCTGTCAGGTGTGAGCAGTCTCATTTAGTTTTGATAGCCCTCCTGGGGGGCTAATAGCAATTCCCTTCTCCAGATCAAAGGCTCAGAGGCAGAGTCCTTTTAGCTAGGGCAGAGGGTGATGGCATGTCTGTTTTCCAGCAACTGTGTGGCCCCTATGTCTTCATCATCTTCACGGTGCTCCTGGTGCTGTTCTTCATCTTCACCTACTTCAAAGTTCCTGAGACCAAAGGCCGGACCTTCGATGAGATCGCTTCCGGCTTCCGGCAGGGGGGTGCAAGCCAAAGCGACAAGACACCTGAAGAGCTGTTCCACCCTCTGGGGGCTGACTCCCAAGTGTGAGGAGCCCCACACCCAGCCCGGCCTGCTCCCAGCAGCCCCAAGGATCTCTCTGGAGCACAGGCAGCTAGATGAGACCTCTTCCAAACTGACAGATCTCAGGCGAGCCGGGCTTGGGCGCCTTTCATCAGCCAGCAATGATGTCCAGAAGAATATTCAGGATGGCTGCAGAATTTTAATGAAAGCAAGACTGTTGCTCAAATCTGTTCAGATAAGCAACAGGTTTTATAATTTTTTTATTACTGATTTTTGTTACTTTTTTTTATCAGCCACTCTCCTATCCTCACACCCTAGTCTTCACCTTGAATGGCTCAGTGCCTGCTGGTGGGGACCAAGCCCTGTCCAGACACAATGCCTTCTTCACCAAGCTAATCTGTAGGGCTGGACCTATGACCAAGGACACACTAATCGAACTATGAACTATGAGGCTTTACCCCAGGAGGTGGTAGCTGCCGCCCCCTTCCGCAGGCCCGGATCTCCCCATTATAGAGGTCGGGCTCCATTTTAGGATTCGCCCATTCCTAACTCTTCCTTCCCAACCACTCAATTAATCTTTCCTTGCCTGAGACCAGTTGGAAGCACTGGAGTGCAGGGAGGAGAGGGGAAGGGCTAGCCAGGTTCTAGTCTCTTGTGCACTGAGGGCCAGACATCACCATGCGAAGGGCCTCGGAGGCTGAGAACTCACTGCTGAAGACATGGACACTCCTGCCCTGCTGTGTATAGATGGAAGATATTTATATATTTTTTGGTTGTCAATATTAAATGCAGACACTAAGTTATAGTCTATCTGGACAAAGCCACTTGTAAATACACCACCATACTCCTGTAATTTTACCTAAGCAGATATAAATGGCTGGTTTTTAGAAATGTGGTTTCATAATGCTTGCGGATTGGAACCAGGCAGGTTTGGGTGAAAGCGAGAGAAGCAGAGCATGGTTGTAACCGTGCAGTGGCTTTGGACTGCTTGACTCAGGAGCCTGTCAGTTCTAAACACCTGTTCATCGTCCCTTGATTGCTTAAAAATCTGTGTGACCTCTTAGCCAGAGGAAAACCCAAGTTCTCCGTCCCTGCAGTCAGCATTTTTACCATGTTCTTTTCAGACTGAGAACTGCTAGCCCTGATACTCAAGCTTGAGAATCATCCCAAAGTGAAGATAGGTGTCCTCTGGCAGGCTTCAAGGACAAATGGATGCAATCTCACAGCCCACCCCAGCCACAGTTTAACGAATCTTTTACTTCCCTGTAGCCTGGTCCTTTCCCCCCAAACAAAATAAGCTATTTATACTGCCCTAGTGAGTTGTTATGGTGCTTTGTATCCAAGACAGCTTTCTTATTTACAGAAACCAGAGGCCACCTGAGGGGGGGGTGTGCCCAGGGCAGCACTGAACAGGCAGGTCCTTCCCAGAGACCCACCCCCGCTTGAATTCAGAGGCCCTTGAAGGAACTTTCCTATGGCAGTGTAACCTCCCACCTGAATGGTTTTATCTGGCTTTTCAGCATCATCCAATCCACTGCTGGCTAGGCACTCAGGAAATAGAGTATCCTGTCTCCAAAGGTTAGAAAACCTAGTGGGAATTTTCCTTCCTGACTATGCGGACAGCAATAGAATCTCAGCATGAATGACAAGGGGGTTGAGGAGAGGAAGCTAGCTATAAAGAAAATGTAAGGTCTTACTCCAGCCCCTTCCCAATTGAGCAAAGCTGAGAAGGGCCGAGCCTGAGCTGCTGAGGTCAGGTGAGGGAGTAAGGCCGGTTAGCAAGCCTTTTGCCAACTGCATGGCCCCAAACCCACCTCTGCCAAGACAGAGTAGGGACATGTGGGGAGAGCTTCAGCAGAGGTCAGGCGTGGCAAGGTGGGTGGCCTAAGGCCCGAAGACCTTCAGGTTCAGCAAAAGCTGTCATCACCCAGTTCAGGGTCCAGGGCCGAAAAAAGCCACACTCAGCAGGCCTCCCCACCCTGTAATCTACCCTGTAGCCGAACGCTGCGACGCGCAGGCGCAGAGAAGTGACCGAGGTGGCTCCATCCTCCCGGTCACGCAGCAAGGACGCAGCTCACGGTGGGCAGGGGAGGCGGAGTTAGGTGACGTCTTCACCAATCAGCGAGGGGGCGGGCTCCGAGCCAGGGAGGAGCTCACCTGTCCCGCATCAGGTGAAGCCTTCGTTTTCTGATAGGAAGCCAACAAGTACCGGGATTGCTCCCTGGCGCCTTTCTCTTCTCACAATCACCTAGACAGTTTGGCACTTTCTCTGCAATCCTGCCTCAGTCTCCCTCTAACCGAACTCGGCGGCAGCCTATATTTTCTTTATTATAGTGCTGTCCGTCCACTGCAGGAGTCGACGGTCCTTCCGCCAGAGCAAGGAGGGCCAAAGCTAAACCATTCCTAGACCTCAGTTTCCAACAGAGAATCTGGTCAAGACTTCAGATGAGAGCACAAGAACTTAGTCTCGGCTTCCCAAACCGAATTCCTCCAACGCAGTTTTAGGCAGGAGAGCCGATTCAGAAAGTACATTCATTAATAGGGATAGAATGCCTATTGTCTTTTGACAAAACTGCATATTCATGGCCCCTCCTCCTATTCTGATTGTCTCTCCAGTCCCCAGGCAATTCAACTGCTGGCAGTACGGGCAGGCCGGCCGCTTGTCCTCTCCCCGAATCAGGCAACAGCCCCCTCACTCCTCTCTTCTCCTTTCAGTCTCTGTACTCCTCATGGTAGTGATGCTTCTAAAATTTAGTTGTGTCTTTTTATAAACTTTTCCTGGGTCCCCCTTTTCCCTCAGTGTAATGTCCATCTTTTTATTGCATTATTATACATAATGGGTTTCATTATGGCATTTTATGCATGCATGCAATATATTTGATCATATTCACCTCCATTACACTCTGTTATCTCTCTCTTGCCGAGCTCTTGCCTCTACCCAACTAGACCCCTCTAATTTCATTTTTTTAATTTTAAGGATTTCATTGTATTATTGGCAGCAGTGGTGATGGGAGCGCACGTGTGTGTGTGTGTGTATGTGTGCGCGTATGTGTGTGTGTCTGTGTGTGAACTCAGGCTTTAGAGACAAGCACTTCTTCCTGCAGAACTATCTTGCTGGTCTTTCCTCCTCCTCCCCCTCCCTTTCTCCTTCTCCCTACCGTTAGTTTTCACTAGGGTTGCTTGCAGGAGCATCAGCTTGTTTACAGGAGCATGGGCACGTTGCCAGTCTTAAAGAAAATACCAATCCATCCCTCATCAACCATTAAATGCCTCTAAATCCTCAGAGATGGGTGGAGTCCCTCCTCCCTCCCTGAGAGGATGTTAATGGCCCAGTCTTGTGCAGGTCATCAATCACAGCTGCTGTGAGTTCCAGAGAGACAGTCAGCATCCTGTCCAGAAATCGGACTCCCAGAACTCTCCACATCTTTCTGTTCCCTTGTCCTTTCTACCTTCTCTTCCTTGATGATGCTGAGCTTCAAATGGAGCAATATGGATGCCCCACTTATGGCTGGACAACTCTAAACGGTGTTTACTTTAAGACTTTAAGAGTCTACAATGACTTCTGCCCACTGCATGACGCTTCCCTGACAGAAACTAGTGGCGGCACTAATCTACGGGATAAATTAATTATCAGAAGGCAAATTGATGGGCATGCCATGTCTATTTAACAAAACAGCTGTAGCTTCCCACGAGAGCCTGTGACATTTCCAGTCATGGGCTTTGAAAGGGGTTACAGAACCAGACATGAGTTCTCTTCCTGTAGAACAGGCTTCGGTTTCAATCAGAAAGTAGCTGATTATCCCTATATCAGAGTTGATTCAGTTGTAGCAGTGGGCACATCTTAATTTCCGTCTTTCTTAGTGTGAAAATTCAAGGTTCTTCGTGATGGTCTTTTCACCAATACCCCCCACCTCCCCATCCATCTCCTCCAGAGACCAAGCCTTTGGCTACCACACCCCTTTCCCCTCTGTGTCTTTGGGACACAGATTCCCTCCCCCACTACTCCCGATTCCCATTCACCAGGCAGCCAGGCCTGGCCCAGCCACTCAGTGGCACACTGCTGCCTACTAGTGACTGGTGGCTCAACATTTAAGCCAGGGCTGATTTTAACTTCTGCCTCTCTTGTTTAGAGAATAAATGACTTTGGAGAGGACAGGTCCATTTGGTCACCTTTTTCCATCCACTCAAAGTGATTTCACTACAGCAACATCTGCCATATCATACGGCTTAATAACCCATGCTGTTGCATGATACAGTCCAAAATTTTTAACCAAATTCTGATTCTTAGAGACCACACAATGTGCTTGAGGCCCTATGGTCCAGCCAGGCTGACAACTCAGTGTTCTCTAGAAAGCTCCTCCCAGTAACTGCCTTAATCTAACACGTATGCACAAGCCTTTTTTCTCCTGGTCTGCTTTTGTTCTGTTGTTATGTGAACTTTTCTTGGAGAGACATGAACAAAGATTTATGCACCCCAGATAGGGAACCAAGGAAAGAACAAGGGTGCCCCTCAGGCCTAGCTTTGAGAACCAATGAATTTAATGGTCTTACTTCCAGGGTTATAGGTGACCCCCTAAACAGCCACACCACTGAGGAGTCTCCCCACAGCATGGGTTATGAGCTACCCACAACTTCACAAATGGAGTCCCTACTTCAGTTATTAACCTTCCACCTTCTAGAAACTCCAGAGTCTTCTCAAAACTGTGTAGCTGGGGCAAAGTTTGGGGGAGGGTTCAAGAAAGAGTGGCTGGAACCTCAGGCAAGGGTCTGAAGACTCGTCCCACCTGTCCTTCCAACAGTTTCAAACCCCAAGGCTGATTGTGCGTCATCCAGGCAGCTCTGAATGAGCCAGGTGCTGTGATACAGGCCTGCAGCCCCGCTGGTAATGGCTGCTCTCTTCAGAAAACAGCATTCAACATCTGCCTGTATAACGTGGCGTGGTCACGGGAGACCAGTTAACTGTCCCTCTTTCTGAGGCATTTGTTCAGCCCTTCAGCTCTTATGTAATCAAACACACTCTGTCACACATTCTCCTTTGGCTGCACTGCCTTAGAAAGGAGTCTGAAGCAGCTAACTTTAAACCGTCTGCCACTTAGCTGAGTCATCGTGGACAAGTCTCTTCACTCTTCTGATCCCCAGCGTCCTCGTTTGTTGTCATATTAAAATGGAATAAGCTTGCCCGTGGTGGTGAGTACACTGACGGTGGTGGCGCACGCCTTTAATCACAGCACTTGAGAGGCAGAGACAGGCGGATCTCGGCGCTGGTGTCCAGAGTGAGTTCCAGACTTGGAACACAGAGAAACCCTGTGTCAAAAAAACAAAACAGTGGGCTAAGTGTAATACAGGTCTTAGCTGGGGTCATACTCTCCTCACCCATTTCATTTTTCAGAAAGCAATACTTCTCCCCCCAAAGAAGTTTTAAAATAAGAATTTTATATATGTATAAAATGTGTTTTTATCAAATTTGCCAGCCCCTTCATTCTCTCCCACCCCATTTTCTTCCCATCTTCATGTGCACTTACTGATTTCTCTCTTTTTTTTTATTTGTTTTGGGTTTTGGTTTTTGTTTTGTTTTTGGAGACAGGGTCTCACTATGGGAACTTGGCCTGGAATTCACTATCTAGAACAATCCGGCCTTGAATTTACAGAGATCAGTCTGCTTCTTTCTGCTTCTCTAGTGCTGGGATTAAAGACATATACCACTATGCCCAGCTCATTGTGTTTTTAAATTTAAACTAGCCAGGCATGGTGGCCTTTACAACTAACACTCAGGAGGTAGAGGCAGGAGCACACTTAACCAAATGGTAACTCCAAAGGTATCTTTTATTACAGATATGGCTTCATTGTTTGAGAAATTTACACATCTCCTCATACTTGGTATGTATCCTTTACTATGGAAAATGCCCTTTTCTCTATCCACCAATGCAGCTTCCATTTAACCAGAAAGGCCAGCAACACATTTTCACCACCCAGTCTCAGGAGTCTATGGACTCTTGAGTCCTATATCTTATTTTAGTTTTCTGGGATCTTCCTTACCTTTCTCTCACACTGGTCCACAACACCGATAATAAGTCCCTGAACTTTAATGATGAAGAAACATCAGCCACTTTAGACTTATGTAAGATACCAGCAGCAAAACCTCAGAAATTACAATTAAAAATTGGGGAAATTAGCCAGTAGGTGGTGATGTATGCCTTTAAACCCAGCATGTGGAAGGCAGAGGTAGGTGGATCTCAGTGAGTTCGAGGACAGCCTGGTCTACAAATCGATTTCCAGGATGGCCAGGTCTGTTCCACAGAGAAACCCTGTCTTGAAAAATGAAAAGAAAAAAAAAAAAAGAAAAAGAAAAAAGTCAATCAAACAAACAAAAATTTGGGGGAAAAATTTAAAGGTGCAGAGGTGTGGGGCACATTGAGATAGCCCACCCTCAGATGAAGGGTTAGCTCCTGGATCTGGGCTCTCCTACAACCAAGAAAGAGGAACATCATCTACCCAGCTTCTTTGGATAGTGGCAGATACATATTTCTCATTGAGCCCCTCCAGCTGATTTAACAGTGCCCTCCCCCGCAAAAAAAGCTGCTAGTTTTGAGTGGAACTCAGAACTAGAGAAGGTTTAAGACAGGTTCATCCTTCAGGCATGTTGTTCTGCCATGTGGGTCACTTAAGTCGATAGAGCAATAGTGGTCAAGTGCAGGGAAGGTGCTGTTACAGTCCCTGGCAGGGACCAATAGTTAGTGTAGCCTTTGGGATTTTGGAGCAAGTTCCTGCCATCATCCACCGATAACTACGCTCTCCTTTCTAACTTCTGTAGAAACTGAAAGCTTGACCATTACCACGAAGTTACTCTGTGACCCACACAGCTTATCATTGTGCAGGTGTTATGGCTATCTGTCGTATAAGGTCGTAAAGTTAGGAGTGTGCACACCCCGTCATCAGATGGATGGATGTGACTAAGAGAGGCAGGCCCTGCAGGCACAGGTAAGTTACATGAAATGGCCCAATGACCAAGGCCCTTGCATCCGCTCTCCCTGCACTTAGGGCCTTGTGGGGATTTGCCTACAATCATTCCACAGAGGAAGAGAAGACATAGTCTTGGTGTAAGGATGATTCTGCGCTGTGCAGGCACTACCTGCAAGCAGACAGCTGCAGCCCTATCTATCTATGATGTTATCAAGGGCAGTTACTGGGGGAAATCTTCGGGGAACTTAGGGCCCCAGTTAAGTACTCTGCTTGGAAGAACTCGCCAGAAATGCAGAAATACAAGCACACGGCTTTTCCACTTGAAGCCAACGCTTCATCTGAGCGGTCAGGAACTTGTAAGGAACATGACTGGAAATTTGGTGAAAAAGAACCTGAGCTAGGTGTGGTGGCACACACCTTTAATCCTGGCAAGAGGCAAAACCTGAAGGATCTCTGCACTCTTTGGAAATGAAGATTTGGGTCCCATATCACTTCCCACGCCTGGTGAAGAACCCTGGTCAGCTGGGGCTCTTGCTGGAGGTAAAGTGAATACAGAGTGGGCAGTGGAAGCAGATAGTTCTGAAATATCAGCTGCCATCACGTGATCACTTCCAGAGATGAGTATTTTAATTGCCACCAATATTTCCTCCATGATTTGTCAATCTGTTCGTGTGTCGTCTACAATACTAAGCAAGCATCTTTGTTTTCTTTCTTCCTTTCAGTTAGCATGTGACATGGGATATGTTGACTTGGGAGCAGCATTGAGTGTTGCCAGTTTTACGTCACAATATTAATCTGCGAGATATGGCGAGGGAAATTTGTATCATTCGTAGACTTCCTGTCCTCTTAGGAAAGGGTGAATGGCTTGCTTACCCACAGATAGCAGTACTGTGTTACACAGGACCATGACCTCTTTATTGTCTTTATTTGGAGACGAAATGTGCTTTAAGGAACACACCAGTGCCAGGCTAACGGTGTGGGTTTGTGATGGTTCATTTTTTGTGCCAACTTGCCTGAGTTAAGGGACACCCAACATTACAGTTTGGGTTTGATATGTTTCCCTCAGGTTCGTGTACTTGAACACTTGGTTCCCAGCTGGTGACATTTATTTGGGAGAATGACAAACCTTTGGATGCTCAGTCTAGTTATGCTTGCGTGTAGGCCACTAGGGGCAGGGCTCTCGAGGGTTTTGGCCAGACCCATCTCTGGTCCTACTCTGTTTTCTGATCTGCCAAGATGTGAGGCATTTCCACCTCACACTCTCACCAGTGTGGAC
Source organism: Ondatra zibethicus (assembly GCA_004026605.1). NCBI lineage: Eukaryota > Metazoa > Chordata > Mammalia > Rodentia > Cricetidae > Ondatra > Ondatra zibethicus. The sequence goes on along the minus strand of PVIU01001884.1, from coordinate 79,342 downwards.
ACAACCACCCTAGTCAGCATACTTTCTCTGCCATATACACTGGAACTTCTAATAGCTATATACACTTATATACACCATGAGCCAAGAGCATCATCTTCCCTTGGCCTCAGAGATTATTCCAGAATAGCACAGTCTAATCAGATTGATGAGAGGAAAGGATTGTTTGGTGGGAAAGTGGCAGTCACATTTTCTTTTCAACTATACTTGAGCCCAGACGGACATCTCCAACCTTGGCACAGGGGGAAAGAAGGCCTTTCTGAAGGGAGTCAACCTGAACAGACAGAAAGACAGACAGAAGGTAGCCTTGTGTCTTTAGTCACCAAGTCTGAAGCCAACCTTTCCTGCAGAGCCAAGAAACCAGCTTTCCCAAGGCTGAAATTAATTGTTGAGCTACAGACCCAAGCATGAGGCTCATGAGCAGACCTGGGTAAGCTGTCCCCAGGCCACCTGACAGTAGCTATGTCCTCAGAGGCTGGGGGACAGGCTTTTGAGCTAGCCAGACATACAACTGGTTCTCATTCTTAAACTTTCGAAGCTTTACTTCCTTCACTTCCTAAATCCAAATGATGCAGCAGCTTTTCTTCTTTTTAAATTTCTTTTAGATTTATTTTATTTGCCTGAGTGTTTTGTCTGCATATATGTACATGTACCACGTATGTGCATGGTGCCTGTGGAGGTCAAAAGAGGGTGATGGATAGCCTGGAACTGAAGTTAACCAATGGTTGTGAGTCACCAGGTATGTGCTGGGAACAGAACCTGTGTGCTCTGAATGAGCAGGCAGTGATCTTAACTGCTGAGTTACCTCTCCAGACCCACAGCAGTTGTCCTAAGATGGCCACGTGGGTGGCACACACATAGTTCCTTCAGTCCAGCATCCAGGGAGAAGAGGCAGGAGGATCCTTAGTTGGGAACCAGTCAGGGCTACACGGTGAGTTCCAGGCCAAAGTGACTCTTTTTCACGTGTGAAGGCAGATTTTGTGAGCCAAGACTATTTACAGCATCTTAAGTTAAAAATTAATATTAAATTTATCAATCAAAACCCAAAGCATTGGTTTTACTTAGACCTCCAAGGATCATTTAATAAGTGTCTACTTAATTCAGTCTCTTCCCTATGGATCCTAGACTTTCCATTCACACATAAAATCATCTATGTGCATAGGACACTAAGGCAAGAGCAGGGCTGTCTAGGAGAATGGATGGTAACGCCGTGAGAGGAACACGGGGGAAGGAGGCCAGTGTACATCATACAAATGTTTCTCTGAAACCTGTGTGAGGGCTGAAGAACTGACTCAGTGGTTAAGAGCAGTGACTGCTCTTCCAGAGAACCCAGGTTCAGCTCCCAGTGTCCACATGGTGACTCTCAATGAGCTGAGACTCCAGGTTCAGGAGATCTGATACCTCTTCTGACCCCCATGAGTAGTAATATTTTAGTTGTATTTTAATAAATAAAGCTTGCCAGAAGATCAGAGTGCAAAGCTAAGCCACTAGAGGCCAGGGAGTGGTGGGATACACCTTTAATCCCAGGACTTGGGAAAGAGAGGCAGAGGGATCTCTGTGAGTTCAAGGCTACCCTGGGCAACACAAAATCCAGAAACAGATCCAGGTGGTGGTGGCTCACACCTTTAATCCCAGCACTAGGGAGGTGGAGACAGGGGCAATACAGCTGGGTGGAGAAAGGACTATAAAGGGGAAGAGACAGGAACTCACTGGAGTGTGGAGTCTGAGGTATGATGGAGACACAGTGCAGTCTAGGCAGTCTGAGGACTGCTCCTTCGGTCTGAGCATTGGTAGAGGTAAAAGGTCTCTCTAGTGGCGTACAGCTCTGCTTCTCTGATCTTCAGCTTTAACCCCTATATCTGTCTCTGAGTTTTTATTATCCGTGCTACACCCGTGGGTAGTGCTTGTACATGCTACACAGACATACATGCAGGCAAAACACTCATACACATAAAAAGTAAATAAAAATAGATATCTTTTAAAAACACCCATTGTGTACAATAAGTGTACACCAGTGGGAAAAGAAGAAGTATACAATTTTGATCTAGTAGCTTTTTCCTATAATCCCAGCACTTGGAAAGCTGAGGCAGGAGGACTGTCATCAGTTCAAAGTCACCTTGGCTACATAGAGAGTCCCAGGCCAAGAAAGGCTTGTATAATAAACATAAACAAAAACCCTAGTCATTCAGATGGTGCACACTGGTAATCACACACTTAAAGGCTGAGACAGGGGAATCACCATAAGTTTGAAGCTAGGCTGAGCTACATAGCAAGACCCTGACTCATAAAACAAAAGAACAACAATAAAGAATAAAGACAACCCCCCAAATGTATATGGTTATAATTATGAATATATTAACATAAAACCATTCCTAGGCTTAGGGATATGTTTTATTATTTTTCAAGTAATTTAGAGGGAGCTAAACCTCGTAAAATAGCCTCACTCATAAACTTACAAATTTGACTCCATTACATATTTTGAACTAAATTTGTAAGCTTTGTATTCTTTGTTTATGCTTTTGTATTCCTGACCAATCCAGTTTCTACCCTTAGTAAACAAGTCCTGCCCAGTACTTTACAAAAAACCTTATAAATGTAAAAAAGATAAAATCAGTAGGTCTAGTTGACAAAATTACAATGTTGTTTATGGAATTCATGAAATTTTCTTATAGCTCATGAGTCTTAATCCAATATGCTGACCTATTAGACTCTGTAGTATGCAATGTTGTTTTAAAATCTCACTTGAAATAGGAAACAAATGCACACAATATTATTTTAAACACAAAATTGTTTATATAAGATGCCTCATTTCTTTATCACCTCTATATTTAATTCTCCTATCCAGGTACTAACCAGGCCTGCTCACTTTTCAAGATCTGGTGCATTCCTGTGGTAGGGCCACACTCCGTATTTAATCTTAAACCTTGGGCTTGAAAAAAATCACTGGTCACCCACCATCTCCAGGAGTTCAGATTACTGGGTCAACAATTCACAACCATGATAGAATTACATTCTCAGGCGACCAAGCTGAGGTGACCCGCTCAACAATTCCAGGCTGTGATATCACTCCCTACTCAGGGAGGCTGAGGTTGGCATCTTACGTTGAGGCTGGTGGGTAGATAATTTGTCAGCACGATGTCATTATCAGTCAGAAATTTGACACCTGGGATGGGACCTGAGCTTTGCAGACCTCCAGGATGTTTCTAACCGAGTCACAGTAGATACAGTGAGCCCTTTGCAAAGTCACCAGGACAACATGGGACTTCTACTCCATACCTTCTTCCTGGATTCAAATTACATCCTTCTGCAATCAGCTGGCAAGTTTGCAAGCTCATCTAACATATACATACATACATATATGCATACATGAATACATACATATATGTATATATGTAACTTGTATTACAGTTAGTGAATACAGGTTTGGTTTTAATTTTCTATGTATTTATTCTGTGTGTGTGTAAGTGCGTGTGATGTGCACACTGTAGCATGTATGTGGAAGTCAGAGGACAACTTGGCAGGAGTTGCTTCTCTTCTTTCACCGTGTGGATCCCAGTGTTGAGCTCAGGTTGTCAGCCTTGGCCACAGGTACCCTTACCAGCGAGCAATCTCGCCTGCCTGTTTGGTTTTTTTGTTTTGTTTTGTTCTGTTTTTTGAGACAGGGTTTCTCTGTAGCTTTGGAGCCTGTCCTGGAACTACCTCTTGTAGACCAGGCTGATCTCGAACTCACAGAGATCCTCCTGCCTCTGCCTCCCGAGTGCTGGGATTAAAGGCGTGCACCACCACTGCCCTGCTGCCTGTTTGGTTTGTAACAGGGTCTCACTCTATGGGCCAGGCTGCCCTGGAACTTACTGTGTAGCTCAGACAAACTTCCTGCTTCAGCCTCCAAAGTGCTGGGATTACAAGCATGAACCTACAGGGCCAGCTTTTGTGTGTGTTCTTTCTTTCCTTCCTTCTTTTTTCAACATAATATTTTTACTGATTATTTGGGGCTTTGGGGCGTATTCTTGAACCTCTTAAGATAGGTTATGGCTCAGTGATTAAAGGTGCTTGCTGCAAGCCTGACCACCTGAATTGGATCCCTGGGACCCTCGTGGTGAAAGGAGAGAACTAAATTTTACAAGTTGTCCTCTGACCTCCATATATAGTGGTACATGCACCTCCCATAAATAAAAATTAAGTGTAATAAAAATTTATTTTAAAAGAAGATAGTTTATACAGTTGTTCCTTTAAAAACAAAAACTGCTGCAGCCTTTTCATCTATGTTCCAAGGTTCTTGTGCAAAGCTATTCCAAACTCTAGCAAGTTGTACACTTAAGTATGTAGTGTTCATTGAATGTCAATTATAGTTCAGTAAAGCTGTCAAGATCCATCATGGATTTCTTTCTTGTTTGTGTTCTATGCTCATCATGTGAGTTGGTTAGGAATGTTATCCTAACCCTCACTCTAGGACTGGGATGGATGGAGAAAGCCCTGGTCAGAGCAGGCCTGACTGCCAGCCTAGGAAGGGAGAGCATGTGGGAAATACATGGATTTTCAGAACTCCTGCAGAAGTCACATGGCCATGCCTAGCCTTTGAGACTTTATTAGGGTAGCTGGAGAGATAGCTCAGCAATTAAGAGTACTGACTACTCTTCCAGAGGACCCACAATCAATTCTCAGCATCCACATGGTGGCTCACACAACCATCTGTAAGTACAGTTCCAGAGGGTCCAATGCCTCTCTCTCTCTCTCTCTCTCTCTCTCTCTCTCTCTCTCTCCCTTTTTTTTGATTTTTTTTTGAGACAGGGTTTCTCTGTGTAACAATCCTAGCTGTCCTGGAACTCATTCTGTAGACCAGGCTGGCCTCGAACTCACAGAGGTGCGCCTTCCTCTGCCTCCCAAGGGCTAGGATTAAAGGTATGCAGCACTACCACCCAACTCCAGTGCCCTTTTCTGGCCTCCCCTAGCACCCACACACATGTGGCCCACACACATAGACATACACATATACATAAATAAAAATAAAATGCATTAAAAGGTTTTATAGGATGCAATCATTTTACAATTATGTTCTGATGGCTAGCAATTCATTATATAGCCCTTTTAAAAAGATTTATCAGGAGCTGGAGAGATGGCTCAGAGGATAAGAGCACTGCCTGCTCTTCCAGAGGTCCTGAGTTCAGTTCCCAGCAACCACATGGTGGCTCACAACCATCTGTAATGAGATCTGTCACCCTCTTCTGGTGTGCAGAATGTTGTATACATAATAAATAAATAAATCTAAAAAAGATTTATCTTTATTATATTTATGTGTACATGTGTGTGCCTGGACCTGTGTGTGCAGGTGCCTATGGAGGCCAGAAGAAGGTGTCAGCGGCCCTGGAGCAGGAGTTGCTGTGAGCTGTCCACATGAACGCTAGGTCTCTTGGCCACAGAGCCGTCTCTCCAGCCCCTCCATGGTCCTTTGTATCTAGCACTACCTTTTCCTTTAGTGTCCCTTTTCTGATCTTCACAAAGCTGTGCACTAACCTCCTTTTGCTTGGTGATGACTGAGCACATCTTTGTACATGCTTTCAGTTTCAACTTCTCTATGTACAGCTTGGATCTTTTTTCCTCCCAGACAGGGTTTCTCTGTGTAGCCCTGAGTATCCTGGAATTCCCTTTGTAGATCGAGATGGCCTTGAACTCAGAAATCCACCTGCCTCTGCCTCTTGAGTGCTGGGATTAAAGGTTGCACAGCTTGGATCTTGACAGTTCCCCAAAGTGCACACGTTCAAGCCTGGTCCCCAAGGTGGCGCTGTTGGTATGAGATGGAGCCCTTGAGAGTTGGAAAGTCAGGCCTCTTCCTTTTGACCCCTGGTTCATAAGGCAAGAAATGTGTGTGTGCCTACATGCTGTGTCCCACAAACCCAAATGAAGGGTCCGACTGATCATGGGCTGGAGCCTCCAAACCCAGCCGGTCTACACACATCTTTTCTATCAGCTAATTATCCTGATGTGTTTTAACAGCGGTAGCTGACTACTGCACTATGCCCTTATATTTTAGGTATACTCTTGTAAACAAGCTATATCTGGGCATGGGCTTCCTTAGCTGATCTGAAAACTTTTCATCTTCTGGTAAGTTTATTGCCTTTCTATTTTCATTTGGAAGACCATTTTTTGTTTGTCCTGCTTTTCTTTTCTTTCTTTCTTTTCTTTTTTTTTTTTTTTTTTTTTTTTTTTTTTTTTTTTTTTTTTTTTTTTTTTTTTTTTTTTTTTTTTTTTTTTTTTTTTTTTTTTTTTTTTTTTTTTTTGGTTTTTCGAGACAGCGTTTCTCTGTAGCTTTGGAGCCTCTCCTGGAACTAGCTCTTGTAGACCAGGCTGGCCTCGAACTCACAGAGATCCGCCTGCCTCTGCCACCCGAGTGCTGGGATTAAAGGCGTGCGCCACCACCGCCCAGCTTGTCCTGCTTTTCATTGGGACTGATCAGCCCTTACATTGTGTTTTCCTGCTTTGGTAATTGGAATTTGGGGTGCGGGGTGTGCACGCTCTGGCCTGTGTGTGGAGGTCAGGGGACAGCCTTGGTTGTAAGTCTTCAGCTCCACCTCCACCTCGCTTGAACAAGAGAAGGGTCTCTTTGTTGTTAGCCTCTGCACACAAGACTGGCTGACCCTAGAGGCCCCGCCCCCACCCCGCCCACCTCTCACCGAAGAGCACTGAGACTGCAGGCGCACACTGCCACACCCTGCGTTCTGTGGGTTCTGGATGTTCAAACTCAAGTGCTCACCTTGTGCAGAAGAGCTTGGCTCACCGAGTCATCTTCCCCAGCCCCGGAATGGAATTTTTATTGCTTTTGTGGCTACTCCTAACATTAACATTTAACCTTAACCTTAAAAGTAAAATTACTTCCTTCACGTGAATAAACTTAAAATGCTTTACTGCAAACGTTCTCATGGAAGGATTTCCTGTATCTAGTTCTTTACTGTGTGTGTCCGACGGAGAGACTATGGGAGCGTGTGTGGAGGTCAGAGAACAATTTTCACAAGTCAGTCCTTTCCTTCCACCTTGTGGGTTTGTCATCAGGTTTGCATAGTAAGCACTTTTACCCAATGAGTCAGCTTGCTGGCCCCAAACATTTCAAACTGTGATACAGAGCCCCAGACCGACAGCATTAAATACAAGCCCATGGAAGCAGGAGACTGTTTTAAAGTTCACTTTCATGGTAAGGATGCAACATATTGAGGTCAGTTACAAATCTCCACCCAACATAAGCCCAGCTCCCCAGCTTCTTCTCCTGTTCTTGTATTATTATTAAAACCATGTCCCTAGCAGGAGATCAGGAGTTCAAGGCCAGGTCGCTTGGTTGTGTGAGACCCTGTCTCAAATAGACAAACCAAAACTATGTCTCCAGGTCACTAGATCCTCTTGTGGATACCCAAAGCTGTCAGTGGGGCATTCATCACGTGGTCCTATTTTCTGGGGTTGGCCTCTAGAGATTTCCTGCATGTAATTACTCAGTTTTTAAACTGAGCTGGAGAGATAGCTCAGTAGTTAAATGCACTGTTGCTCTTCCAGAGGACTGGTGTTCAGTTCCCAGCACGTAGGTCCGTTGTGCAAAATGTGCAATATCTATGTGTTTAATTCTTTCATCACTCTTATAGCTTTTCTCATGTAGCTCCTGTACCATACATTGTTATATTTTCCACGTATTTCCACTTTTAGGGATGCTAATGTAAATGATACTGTCTTAGTCACTGTTCTGTTACTGTGAAGAGACACCATGACCAAGGCAACTCATAAAAGAAAGCATTTAATTGGGGGCTGGCTTACAGTTTGGAGGTTTAGCACATTATCATCATGATGGGGAGCATGGCAGCACACAGACAAACAGAAGTAGCTGAGAGTCCTACATCCTGATCCATAGGCAGAGAGAGAGTCTCTGAGCCTGGCATGGTCTTTTGAAACCTCAAAGCCTACTCACAGCGACACACTTCCAATAAGGCCACATCTCCCAATCCTTTTAGTTTTTTCAAATACTGCCACTCTCTGGTTACTAAGCATTCAAATATATGTATCTATGGGGGCCATTTTTATTCAAACCACCACAAGTATTACATTTTTATATTTATGTGTGTGTGTGTGAGAGAGAGAGATGAGAGAGAGAGAGAGAGAGAGAGAGAGAGAGAGAGAGAGAGAGAGAGCACACCTACACATGCCACAGTGTGGAAAGATCAGAGGACAACTTGTGGAGTCAGTTTTCTTCTTCCACCATGTAGGTTCCAGGGATGGAATCAGGTCACCGGGGTGGTGGCAAGTCCCTCTTCCCACTGAGCCATTTTGCTGGCCTAAATGGTACTATATATTTAATCTCAAAATTCTATTCATTCAATGCTGGTATTTAGGAACATGATCAACCTTTATGTTAACTTTGTATCCTATAATCTTGCTATAATTTCCTAGTTGTTGGAGACAGCCTGGCTTCCTTTTTTCTCTCTTGTTTTCAGATTTTTGAATTTTTATTTTTATGTGCATGAGCGTTTTTTCTGAATGTATGTCTGTGCATTATGTTTGTGTCTGTGCCCTCCGAGGCCAGAAGGGGGCTCTGCTAGGACCCAACCCCCAGTTCTCTAGAACACTCGTGTTCTCAACCACTGGGTCCGTTCCGCAGCCACATCCTTCTTTCTTCCTGACTTTGTACAAACACAGTATTGTCACCTGTAAATACAGGGCTTTATTTTTTTTCTTTCTAGTAATTTAATTTAATTTAATTTTTAGTAATAAATTAAATAAATATTTACTATGCGGACCAGGCTGACCTTGAATTCACAGAGATTCTCCTGCCTCTGCCTTCCAAGTGCTAGGATTACCTGGGAAGTTCTGGTATATTTAAAAAGGGTCTCTTACGGTACTCAACTTCATATGGAAAAGCAAAAAACCCAGGATAGCCAAAACAATCCTGGGCAATAAAAGAACTTCTGGAGGCATCACTTCAAACTCTACTACAGAGCTACAGTACTGAAAACAGTCTGGTACTGGCGTAAGAACAGACAGGAGGACCAATGGAACCAAATAGAAGACCTGGACATCAATCCACACATCCTCGAACACCTGATCTTTGATAAAGAAGCAAAAAAATATCAAATGGAAAAAAAGAAAGCATATTTAACAAGTGGTGCTGGCATAACTGGATATCAACATGTAGAAGAATGAAAATAGACCCATATCTATCACCATGCACAAAACTCAAGTCCAAATGGATCAAAGACCTCAACATAAGGCCAGCCACACTGAATCTTATAGAAGAGAAAGTAGAAAGTGCACTTGAATGCATTGGCACAGGAGACTACTTCCTAAATAGAACCCCAGCAGCACAGACACTGAGAGAAACAATTAATAAATGGGACCTCCTGAAACTGAAAAGCTCTGTAAAGCAAAAGATATGGTCAACAAGACAAAACGACAGCCTACAGAATGGGAAAAGATCTTCACTAACCCCACATCAGACAGAGGTCTGATCTCCAAAATATACAAAGAACTCAAGAAATTGGACACCAAAAGATCACATGATCCAGTAAAAAAAAAATGGAGTACAGACCTAAACAGAGAACTCTCAACAGAGGAATCTAAAATGGCTGAAAGACACTTAAGGAAATGTTCAACATCCTTAGTCATCAGAAAAATGCAAATCAAAACAACTCTGAGATTCCATCTTACACCTGTAAGAATGACCAAAATCAAAAACACTGATGACAACTTATGCTGGAGAGGTTGTGGGAAAAAGGGAACACTTCTGCATTGCTGGTGCGAATGCAAGCTGGTAAAACCCCTTTGGATGTCAGTGTGGCGATTTCTCCGAAAATTAGGAAACAACCTTCCTCAAAACCCAGTAATACCACTTTTGGGTAAAAATCCATAGGATGCTCAATCGTGCCAGAAGGACATGTGCTCAACTATGTTCATAGCAGCTTTGTTTGTCATAGCCAGAACCTGGAAACAACCTAAATGCCCCTCGAACAAAGAATGGATAAGGAAAATGTAGTACATTTACACAATGGAGTACCACACAGCAGAAAAAAATAACAACAGATTGAATTTTGCAGGAAAATGGATGGAACTAGAAAACATTATTTTGAGTGAGGTAACCCAGACACAGAAAGACAATTATCACATGTACTCACTCATAGGTGGTTTTTAAACATAAAGCAAAGAAAGCCAGCCTACAAACCACAATCCCAGAGAACTTAGACAACAATGCGGACACTAAGAGAGACTTACATAGATATAATCTACATGGGAAGTAGAAAGTAGAAAAAGACAAGATCTCCTGAGTAAATTGGGATCATGGGGACTTTGGGGGAGGGTTGGAGGGGGAAGGGGAAAGGCAGGGAGGGGAGCAGAGAAAAATGTAGAGCTCAATAAATATCAATAAAAAAATAAAAATAGGGGCTGGAGAGATGGCTCAGCGGCTAAGAACACTAGCTACTCTTCCAGAGGTCCTGAGTTCAATTCCCACAACCACATGGTGGCTCACAACCATCTGTAATGAGATCTGGTGCCCTCTTCTGCCTGCAAGTATACATGCAAGCAGAACACTGTATATGTAATAAATAAATAAATCTTTAAAAATAAAATAAAAATAAATAAAAATAAAAAATAAAAAGGGTCTCTTTCCCCTCCTCCTATCTAAAGGATACTATCCCCCAATAGTTATTGTAACAACCTAGTAAAGTCCTCAGAGGTTAAACTCAGAGCTGCGTGGAGCCTTCCAACACATGAACTATCCCAACAGCTTCTCGCTATCAGATGGTCCACACTTAGAGTCCAGGTTTTCCTGCTCTGGCACTGGTTCCCATAGTATGAGCTCCTGTGTAACTATCCAGCCATCTGTCTCCACTCTAGAGGCGATGGCTTGGCCTGTGATACTAGTCTCTAATGGATTTAGGAACTGTTAGTTGTTCCATTTGCTCAGGCTTCCTTTTCAGGACAGGGTGGAGACTACTAAAATCTCTCCACAGTTTTCCTGTGAGTCAGGGTCTTGCTATGTAGCAAAGGCTAGTCTTGAATTATGAGTGGTCTTTCTGCCTACCCCGAGTGCTAGAATTACAGGCATACACTACCATACCATATGTATATCATGTATATGTGTGTAATATATATATATATATATATATATATATATAATTCCACACAGGTCTTAGGTTAGTAGAGTGTTTAACTGACATGCACGAGCCCTGGGTTTAACCTCTAGGGCCACATAAACCAGTGAGAGTGGCATATGCCAGTAATCCCAGCAACTCAGGAGGTAGAGGTAAGAGGATCAGAAATTTAAGGTCATCTTCAGCTACATAGTGAGTTTGAGGCTTGTCTGGGTTACATGAGATGCTGTCTCAAAAAGAAAAAAAAACTTAAATGAATTCTATCCCAGAATTAATAATTCATAGGGCCAAGGGTACTCTCCTAGCATGTGAGAGGCCCTGAATCCAATTCCTAGCACTATATTTATCTATATTTGTGTAAAATTCTGAAATCACCAGTGATATTTATATTTTTTGTGTTTTTTTTTTCATTCAGTTCTAGCTACTGGACCTAGAACTTTTGGGGACCACTAAACTAAATCCCAACCCCTCTCCCATGCTTTGTGTTGTTGTCCTGTGTTGTCTGTCTGAACTTGAGTCTCCCTGCTTGAACGCAAGAATTTCCTTCAGTTTTCTTTTTCTTGTCTTTGTTTTGTTTTTGAGACAGGGCTTCCTATGTAGCCCTTGGGGCCTTGACCTCACAGAGATCCACCTGCTTGTGCCTCAGAGTGCTAGATGTAAAGGCGTGTGCCGCCATGGCCTGCTGTTTTTGTTGAAGGCAAGGTCTCACTCTGCAGCCCAGGCTGGCCTTTCCTGATGAAGTCTACTGAGTCGCTGGGATTACGGGGCGTTTCTGCAAAGCAGGAAGCATTTCTTGTAGATCAGGTCTAGTGATGAACTCCCTCAGCTTTGACCTTGGAAGTCTTCATTCCTCCTCCACTTTCTGAAGGACACTTTTGACAGGCGTAGCTTTTGCTTGACTGTATTTTTTCTTTTTCCTGTCATCATTTTGAGTGTGCCATTGCACTGTCTTCTTGCCAGCCAGATTTCTGCTGAGAAATTCCTTCATGATATTTTGGGAGATCCCATGTGTGTAATAATTTGTCTTTCTCTCAGTTTTTTTAATAATTTATTTAACTTTATTTTACATGTGTTGGTGTGAAGGTGTCAGACCCCCTGGAACTGGAGTTACAGACAGTTGTGAGCTACCATGTGGGTACTGGGAATTGAACCCGGGTCCTCTGGAAGAAGCAGTCAGTGCTCTAAACCACTGAGCCATCTCTTCAGCCCCTCAGTTTTCTTTATGATGTTTGGACTATATTTCTTATCATGGGTGTCTTTGGCTCACCTCAGAATTCTCTGAGTCTCTTAGGCGTGGTCATTCATTTCTATCCTCAGATTTGGGGTTTTTGTCAGTATTTCTTGAAATACTGTCCCTCTCTGTCCCTCCCGCCTCCATTTTCCTCTTCATGAAACTCCCATAATGCATCAGCCTACTTGATGGCGTCCTGTAAGTCCCTTCGGATTCTATCACTTTTTTCACTTTTATTTTTCTCAAGACAAGGTTTTACGAGGTAGCCAAGGCTGGCCTGAAACTCAATATATAGCTCAGGCTTGCCTATAGCTTCTAGTAGCCCCTCGCTTCTAGCCACCCTAGTGCTGCCGTTACAGAACACACCCCATGCCCTGCTCTTCATTTTTGTTCCTACGATCTGGCAGACTCCTTTTAATATCATCTGGGCTGCTGAGTGCTCAGTGGGTAAAGGCACTTGCCTCCGACCTGACAACCTGAGCCTGACCCCCGGAGCTCACGTAGAGGAGGAAGGCAGGAACCGATCCTGCAGAGCTTTCTTCCAGCTTCCATGTGTGGACACCGTGGCACATGCACCCTGCCACCCCCCATCTTGCGCACACATAATAAAAATTAATTTTTTCCAAAAAAAGAACATTTTAAAATCTCATTTTAAAAAGTAGGGGATGTGGCACATATCTTTAAAGGGGCAGCTTTCTGAGGTTTTTTTGTTTGTTTGTTTTTTAGATAGGATCTCACTGCGTAGCTCTAGCTGTCCTGGATCACGATGCTTAGACCGGGCTGGCCTTGAACTCCTGAAGAACTGCCTGTCCCTGCCTCCCCAGTGCTGGGATTAAAGGCAAGGGCCGCTATGCCCAGACTTAATATTATTATTACTGTTATTTTATGGTTTTTCGAGACAGGGTTTCTCTGTAGTTTTGGAGCCTGTCCTGGAACTAGCTCTTGTAGACCAGGCTGGCCTCGAACTCACAGAGATCCGCCTGCCTCTGCCTACCAAGTGCTGGGATTAAAGGCGTGCACCACCACCACCTGGCTTATTTTTAAATATATGTATGCACCTACATGAGTTTGTGGGTACCATGTGTACAGGTGCCTATAGAGGCCAGAGTCTTTTGGAATCCCCTGGAGCTGGTGGTTGTGAGCTATCTGACGTGGCGGCTGGGAACTGAACCCAGATCCTTTGCAAGGGCAGTAAGCTCTCTTAACCACCAAGTCACTCCCCAGTTGCAGAGGATATCTTTCGAGGCTAGGTTCTCTCCTTTACAGTGGAGCAGGGGATGAATCTCAGAAGTCAGATGTGTGCAGCAAAGTACTTTACTCATTGAGCCGTCCCTCTGGCCCACGCAGATTCTTCTGCTTGCTCGAGTCTGTTACTGAAATCCTCTACAGCAGTGGATCTCAGCTTCCTAATGCTGCAGCCCTTTGATAGAGTTCCTCATGTTGTGGTGACCCCCAACATAAAATTATTTCATTACTGCTTCATAACTGTAATTTTGATACTGTTACGATCATAATATAAATATTTGATATGCAGGCTATCTGATATGCAACCCCTATGAAGGATTGTTTGACCCCTAAACTGTTCAGGACCCACAGGTCATTGCTCTAGTGTATTTTTCAATCATTATAATTTTCCATTCAAGAACAATTGTTTGGCTCCTTAAAGTTCCTCTCTGCTGATATCCTCAAATTCTTCCTGCATCATTTTCTTCTGAGTTCCAGTTTGCATTCATACTGTGAAGCACCTTCAATAATCAGCCCAGCTACACTATGGGGTGAAGTGGGGGCAGTCTTCCAATGCTTTTGGAAGGTTAGGGTCTTTCTACATAGCCGTGGCTGTCCTGGAACTCTCACTATGTAGATCAGGCTGGCCTCAAACTCGAAGATCCACATGCCTCTGCCCTGTAAGTGCTGGAATTAATTGAAGGTGTCCACCGCCACACCTGGCTGAAGATGTCTTCTCATTAGGTGTTAGGAGTTTATGATCCCTTGCGCCCCCTGGTGTCGACTTCAGTCCTGCAGCAGGCTTCTGTTTCTGTTTATGCCAAGTTACATGTCTAAGGTTTCTTGTTTTTTCCTTTTTGTTTCTTGAGACAGGGCCTCATGTAGCTCTGGTTGTCTTGGAACTCTATATGAGTTAAACCCATAGAGATCTGTCTCTGCCTCTCACATCCTGGTATGAAAGGTGTGTGCATATGCTGGGCTACACGTCTTAAATTAGGGTAAGCCTGGCCACACAGTTCAAGAGAAGTGGGAGGGAGCAGAGGAAGGAGAAAGGAGGGAGAGAGAGGAGGGGAGGAATGGCATATAAAACACAAGTGCTGTGCAAACTCTATAAGGTGCTCCGTAAATGCAAGGGAATCATTTGAGAAGTTTCCTACAATTTAGATTTATTAAATTACATTTACTTATTGTTTGTGTTTGTGTGTGTGTGTACACATGTGCTATGGTACAAATGAGGTTAGAAGGCAACTTACAGGAATCAGCTTTCTCCTTCCAACTTGTGGGTCCTGGGAGTCAAAGTCAGGTCATCAAGCTTGGGAGCAAGTACCTTTACTCACTGAGCCATCTTGTCAGCCCAGTCTTTATCGTTTTACCCATATTTATAAGCACTGGGCAGTAGATTCAGTCCGTGGTCATCATGGCCTCTATTATCTTGGACAAGCCACTGTCTCCGGCAGTCTGTTTCCAGTCTGTTTTGTGAAATGTGGATATATTTTTACCTCCCAGGGTAAAACTTCATATGAGTGTAAAATTCCTGGTATATATATATATCCCAGCGAGGCTGAGTGGCAGGGCCCCATCTGCTAGATGAAGTGACAGGCCATACCAATGCCAACTCTGGTACCGGAATCATGTTCTGACAACTGGGCACAAATGAAGAGCACTCCTTATCCCATAAGGCAGGAGCACAGACTAACAGAAGAGATAGCAAGGGGTACCTTGTATTTGATAAAGGGACGCTGGGCGGACAGTAAACTTCCATGTGAGAAACTGCCATGTGAGACCAGGCCTAAACTGGAAACCAGGCAACCTTGGTGTCCGAGTCCTAGGGACGAATCTACTGCTATTAATGGCACACTATCATCCTGGGTTTTAAGAATTTTCATATTATCCCATTCCCAATCCCCAACTCCCGGTCACTGTCATTTTTTCCAGCCACAAAAGTGTTCAATCATAACCTAAAGTTTGAAAGGTCCTCATCTTGACACTGACTTCCGCCACACTAGCCCCCACCTCTAGGCTAGCCTCCTTCAGAGGCCAACAATGCCCACATGAAAAGCACGTGGAATAGCTGCAGAGGTCAGCGTCTACATGGGCCCCACCGCACACCCACTGGGTGACTTTCCTTTTGGTGGGTTCATCTTCCGCCCTTGAGGGTCTCTGTGGCAACCAAATGTGATAAAGAATGGCACGTACAACCCACAGCCTGTAGTGATGTTCAGCCGACTCAGTCCCTTTCCCCTCCTTTTTAAAAGCTCCAGAGGCTCGGCCTGCTGTCCTTCACACTTTGTCTCGGAATTCAACTCCTTCACAGGAAGGCTGCCCTGGAACAATCTCCCCAGCTCCCCACATCGCCAAATAAGTACACATGTTCTTCTCATTGAAGTGTTTTACTGGTGATCACTGAGGAGACAGAAGTTGGGGTGAAGAAGAAAGGTAACAAACACGGGGAGTGTGAGGGTCCCTGGACTCTGGATCCCTGAGGCTTCCTTTTCCTTCTTACTGATGGACCATAGGTCTCTTCTCAGACAGAAAAGGCCCCTTCAACAAGGGCCAGGCCTTCAGGCCTAGGGCTCTAGAAGTTGACGTGGGATGAGGCACAGCAGGTAGGAACTCACAGGTCACTTCAGTGTGTCTGAAGCTAGATGGCTTTAGAGGACCCGCAGACAATGACGCCATCTCAGGCACTTCCCACAAAGCCAGGGGACTGATGTCCCAATGACAAGCGCATGGGACAGCCTATCCCACCTTCTCCACCCCTGAGGAAGTGAAGACTGGGCACTCTGATTTTCCAAGGCAAGAAACTGCCTGGGAGGAGGCAGGATTCCCTGACTTCAAAGGCAACAAGGGACAATTCTACAAAGGGAAGGGTTTGCAGGCCAGGTGGCCACAGCAGGTCCTTAAGGCCTCCTTCTCCTATCGAGGTGGGCTCTATGCTTTCCCCCAGTCTCTAAGCAGGGCTCCCCTTTAGCTAGAATCTTTCTCATCCTGCTCGCCCAAGTGTGTCTTCTGGTGTCGGATGAGGTTCGAGCTTCGGGAGAAGTGCTTCCCACACAGAGTGCAGCGGTACGGCTTCTCGCCTCTGTGCGTCCTCTGGTGTGCACCAAAGTTGGAAATATCACTGAAAGTCCGTCCACACTCAGTGCACTCATAAGGCCTCTCACCCGTGTGGGTACGGTGGTGTACCCCAAAGCTGGAGCTGTTGCTGAAGCTCTTCCCACACTCACAGCAGATGTAAGGTGCTGGCTCCAGGTGGGTTCGGCGATGGACAGCCAGTGTGGCGCTCTGACTAAAGCTCTTGCCACAAATGTCACAGCGGTGTGGCCGCTGGCCCAGGTGGTCTTGCTGGTGAGTAGTGAGGTCTGAGCGCCGCCGAAAGCTCTCCTGACACTTAGCACACTGGTAGTGCTTCTCTTCCAGGTGGATTCTCTCATGCCGGATGCGGTTGGAGCTTCGGGAGAAGCTCTTGCCACACTCTGAACACTTGTATGGCTTCTCACCAGTGTGGATCCGCTGGTGTGTTCTCAGGTTGGAGGTATTGTTGAAGGTTTTGCCACACTGCACACATACAAAAGGCTTCTCATCCGCCTCTGGGCTTGAAAAAGCAATGGGGTTCCCGGGGCCTCCAGCTCGAGCAGTGACTTTCTGCCATGGCATTTTTGGATGTGCTCCTTGAAGACCTTTCGACAGGCCTGCCTGCCCATGCTCCTCTCCAGATCTGATCTGAGAGCCCTCTGAGCCATCCACTCTCCAAGGCTTCTCCCCGTCCCCGTCCTCAGGCAGGTGTGCTTCTGGACTCTGCTCCTTCTCACTGCCCATCTCTAAACCCTGGCAATGAACACAAATGGTCAGCACCTTTAGTCCTTGTGCCAGGCCATCAGATCAGAGAAACCTGCATTCTGGTTGAAGCGCTGTACACCTCCCCCAGGAATAACTGGAATACTTGTAGAAAGCCTTTTTTTTACTTCTCAACTTTCAGGTGATAAACTTTCACAGATATATAGGGCTACCCCCGCTAATGGACGTATTCAGTGCAATCTGAATGTCACTCTTAATACCATCTAGACTATAATTTTCCATTTAGAGATTAATTCAGTTTCTTCCTGTCCAGTAGCCATCTATTCACTGATTCTGAAATGAGCATAACTAGAAGTAGTTACTTACAAGGCCCAACTCTGAATAGTCTTACTGCAGTATTCCCTCTCTATCCCTTTACCATAATATACCAACCGGCTAACAAGACCTACTGCAGGACGTGAGCTCCGTCTGTCATGATAGATCAGTGCCAACTTCTGCACACAGACCTCACACAGACTCACACGCACACAGCTACATTCTTATATGACACATGGCTACACCCAAACCAAACGCAGATATCAGCTAGACATACTACATACATTCATATCACACATACAACCAACATACTAACATCAGCCACACAGACGACATACACATCCTTACCAGATACGGCAACATAAAATATACACCCCCCACAGTGAACTGAATAACAGAAGGCCAGAAGTATATCCATAACACCTGTCATGCTTTCCTGTTTCTACTCTCACCCATAATTCCTTGGAAATGTCCTGACTTGCGCCCACTTTCTCCTTTGTAACAGAATGTTAAACGTGTTATTGTAGTAACTTTGTACGGCTCAGGGCTGGGTGCTCAATTGCTTTTTGAATGCGAAAGTAAATGGATGAGCACTTTAATCTCAGCCCTGCTGACTCTACCTAGGACTTTAGGATCTATATACAAGGAGCTCTTTCTTTTATTTCTTTATTAAATAAGTTTCTCTATGTAGCTGTGGCTGTCCTGGAACTCTCTATGTAGACCACAGAGATCTACCTTCCTCTGCCTCCGAAGTGCTAGATTTAAAAGCACGTGCCACCACACCCAACTGTACACTCTCTTTGAAAACTGCTGAGATCATATTTTACCAAGTATCTATCCAAGGCTGAATGCTGGGTAAATATAAAGAGTAAAAAGGGGCTGGAGAGATGGCTCAGCAGTTAAGAGCACTGACTGTTCTTTCAAAGGTCCTGAGCTCAATTCCCAGCAACCACATGGTTGTTCACAACCATCTGTAATGAGATCTGGTGCCATCTTCTGGCCTGCAAACATATATGCAGATAAGAACCCTACACATAATAATAATTTAAAAAGAGTAAAAAGACTGCCAGGGATAGCGGCACATACACGCCTTTAACCCCACCACTTGGGAGGCAGAGGCAGGCAGATCTCTGTGCATTCAAGGACTGTCTGGTCTACATAATGAGTTTTGGAACAGTCAGAGTTCTGTCTCAACAAACAAATAAGCAAACAAATAAATAAAGGACTGAGTTGGGGATTGGAGAGTTGGCTCAGTGGTTAAGAGCACTTGCTGCCCTTGCAGAGGACCCAGGTTCAGTTCCCAGCACCCATATGAGGTAGGTCACAACTGCCCGTAGTTCCAACTCCAGGGGCTCCACAGGCATCTGCATGCATGTGGTGCGTATACATTTACTCAGGTGCACACACATATATAGAATACATTTTTTAAACTGAGGTGGAAAAATGACTCAGTAGACAAAGACACAAGTGACCAAGCCTGAATTTCAATTTGATCCCCAGGACACCATGGAAGGAGGCAGGAACCAACTCCTGCAAGTGGTCCTCTGAGCTCCAATGCACACAATGTCAAGTACACACACACACACACACACGAGTAAAGAAATGGGTTTTTTTCCTTTTAAATAGTAGAATGATTTAGGCTTGGATGATGGGACTAATGAGACTGACTAGCTATGGTTAAAAGTACGTGCCACAGAAGCCCGACAAGCTGGGTTCAGTGTGGATTCCCACAGTAAAGAGAACTGACTGACTCCGAACGCTGTCCTCTGACCTCCACATACAAGCTGTGGTGCCACAATTTTTAAAAAGATGTAAGATTATGATTACCACCCTCATAACAGTTATGACACAATAGAATGAAACAGATTATGAACACAATACAGAACGTTAGGTTCCAGCAAAGAGAGTGAATGAGCCACATCTGTCCCCATCCTTCATGGCCCAGCACTGCACATGGCACAGAGGTCAACAATAGTAACATTTTCTGCCGGGCGGTGGTGGCGCTCGCCTTTAATCCCAGCACTTGAGAGGCAGAGGTAGGCAGATTTCTGTGAGTTCAAGGCCAGCCTGGTCTACAAAGCAAGTTCCAGAATAATCTCCAAAGTTACACAGAGAAACTCTGTCTCGGGGAAAAAAAAAAAGGTAACATTTTCTAAAGGTCCTGCAAAGCACTAGACTACAGCTGAGCATTCCATATGCATCATCTCAATTTATCTTTACTATTCTTTTTTTTTTTTTTTTTTTTTGGAGACAGGGTCTCACTATGCAGCTCTGGTTGCCTGGAACTCACTATGTAGACTAGGCCAGCCTCTGCCTCCTGGGTTCAACTATTCATTTTTCATACTGATTTTAGAAATGATGAAACTGAAATGGAGAGAAACTAAGCCACTAGCCCAGGAGCACACAGCAATTGAAAGCCTATACTCAGGCAAAACTGAAGCCTAGCGTCGTCACTCCAGGCTGAAGGTGTTTTGTTTTTTTGTTTTTTGTTTTTTTCAAGACAGGGTTTCTCTGTGGCTTTGGAGCCTGTCCTGGAACTAGCTCTTGTAGACCAGGCTGGCCTCGAACTCATATATCCGCCTGCCTCTGCCTCCCAAGTGCTGGGATTAAAGGCATGCGCCACCACTGCCCGGCTTTTTTTTTTTTTTTTTTTTTTTTTTTTTTGGTAGGCTGAAGTTTTTACACTGCTGCTGGAGGGAGAAAAGGAGGAAAGAAGGAGGAGAGTACTATAGCAGTTAGGACCACACAGACACTCCAAGAGTGTCTCTGAAGAGGGCACAGAAGCAGTTTCATGGGGGAGGTAGTATTTGAACTATGACTTGCAAGATGGATGGATGAGCAAGACCAGAACTGGCAGGAACAGGAAGGGAGTCCATTACTCACTGAAAAGACAGTGCAGCTCAAATACAAGATCATATTCACGTTGCACTTCAAAGATCTGAGAGAGAAGAGACCTAGTGCATATTGGGTTTTCTTCCTAGGAGCTCAGCTGCACAGAGTCTGGAGCAAGCGTGCAGAGGAGGGACCAGTTCTAGGAACAAGCCAAGAAGACAGAGCTTGGTGATCACAGATGACGGATGAAGGATAAAAGCCTGGATTAAAGGGGAGACGCCAACCTGTGGCCTGAAAGATTAAAGTTCCAGATCTGGGTACAAGTCAAGGGCACCGCGGGTAGCGTGGAAGGACCAGGGGCAAGGAAGGTGTGGAGACTCACGGGAGCTGCATAGGGGGTCAGAGATGGAACATCAAAGGAGCCTGAGTCTGAAGTGGTCACGGAGAGGGGACAAAGGCTGCAGAAGTGTCCAAAGAGGCTGTCTGAGTGGGGAGGGCAGGGGGAAGTTGGAGACGTCAGGGTACAGGGTCCTGGAGGGCAGGAGCTGGGTTCAGAGAGGTCGAGGGGCTTGGGGCTGGAGGTGGAAGAGCACAAGGAGCGACCCGAAAGGCACGGTGTTTGGGAGGAGCAGGGAGTGGTCCAAGGCCAACAGTAAGGGCGGGAGGGTAGCAAGACTCGGACAGGATCACGGCGGAGGGACATACAGCCCCCGGCGGCCTTTGGAACCCACGAAGCGAAACAGCAGCTTCCAAACCATTTGCGAGAGCGAAGGGGCCGCACTCCAAGCGCCCCGCGCGTCGCGACCGCCTCCCCCCCACGTCACCTCAGCACAACCGCGACCCACCTCACTCCCGCAGCTCGCTCAGGGACAGCGCCGCCTGGGTGGGCGGGGGAAGGAGCCGGAGCCGGAACTCAGAAAGGACCAGCCTGCGCCGCGTCGGGATTGGATTCTGGAGACATCCTTTCTCTCTACGGCCAATAAACATTGGTCTAGGGCACGGCATGCTGGGAGTTGTAGTCCTGAGGCTGTTCGCGTTGCTGAAAACATTTGCCCAGTTCAGAACACAGCTGTGAAACTGTCTTTGCTTCTAAGGTCATTAGGTTTCTTTTCTGTTTTACTTTTGAGATGGTGGCCCTCGATAGAAGCCTCGCACTTCATTTAAGGTTTATAGTTTAAAATTGAAAGAGCATGTACCTGGAAATATGTTTAAAGATAAGTCTTCTGATCTCTTTGTCCAAGAAGAGGAGTGTCCCCGTCCAAGGTCTGACCTTCAGCCAGGTCAGCCAGGGCCCAGTACAGGGACTTTCTGTGTCCTTCATGATCCTCTGTTAACCGAAAAATCTCATCAGTCTGGATACAACAGACAGTTAAATATCCAGAACTGGATTTTGGTTTTGGGGTTTGTTCGTTTGTTTTTTTCGGGTTTTATTTTGAAAAACAATAAAGATTAGGAGCCTGCAAGATAATTGAATATGTATGATAGCTACAAGTTTTTCGTGTGTGTATGGTCTTTCAGTGCCTGACTTTGGAGCTGGAGAAGGTTTAGGGCTAGAGATGGTTCAGTGGTTAAGAGCAATTACTGTTCTTTCAGGGGACCCGAGTTCAATTTCTAGCATCCACATCAAGGAGCTTACAACCAACTCCAGATCCAGGGGATCCAATGTCCTCTTCTGGCCTCCTGGGCACTTGCACATGAGTACACACACACACACACACACACCCCTGAAAAGAAAAAGAGAGCCACAAGCTTTATAATCCCAGTTCTTTCCTCTGTAAAACCCCTGACACAGCTATTGCAGAGACTGGATGAGTGACTAGATAGGTAATCTCCTGCCTCCTTAAATAGCACTGGATTCTGTGATGACTTCTCTCAATAGGGAAGACCAGTGGGCTTAGTTTTAGGATTGACTATTTAGGCAGCTATGTTTGGAGTTGAAGATGTGTGTGAAATATAAGTATTTATTATACAATATTAATTTAAAAATTGATAAAACTTCAGAAGGCAGACCCGGGAATCAAACTGGGTTTATTATGAGCTGTGTCTAAAGCTTGCTTGGACAGAGGCTGAGCTACTCAGGAAGCAACCCCATCATGTGTTTTCTCCACAACTTCCTTCACAATGAAGACAACATGCCAAACAGTAAGTACTAAACGTTGTATTTAATAACTGTACAAAGACAAACAAAATATTCCTTTGGGGCTCTGTAATAGAAAGTTTCACATATCACCTTGACTGGGTCGCGAAGTTCCCAGATATTTCATCAGACATTATGATTTGCTGTTCCTACGAGGGTAGTTTGGACAGGATTAACATTTAATCAGTAGACTGAGTAAAATAGGAACCCTTGTTAATTCCAGTGAGAGCCATCCAATTAGTGGAAGATTTCAGACCAGTTTTGGGGTCTGTCAGGCATTAGACGGGTCTTTCCCTTGCCTTGGTCTGAAATTAAAACATTGTCTCTTTCTAGGTCTCCAACCTGCCAACTTCAGTCTCATATGTATTCATTTTCTGCCCCCATTCCCCCACTACACACGCGCACACACACACACACACACACACAGAGTTGGTTCTGTTTCTCTAGGGAACCCTGACTGATGCAGGCACTATTGGAAAGAACTTATAGCAGAACTATAAGTTCCAGAGGGGTCCAGCTGCCTTCTCACCTGCAAACTGACAGGAAGCTCCATAAAGAGGCTGCCTCACATGCATGGGTATTACCTGAAAGTTCCTTGCCTTCTTTTTCCAATCCACATCCAAAAAAATAAATGTGTAGTGTGTGTGTGTGTGTGTGTGTGTGTGTGTGTGTGCATGTGTGTTGATGTATAGTTATGTGCAGTGAATTGAAGGTGCCCTTGAAAACTAGAAGAGGAAGCCTCATCCTCTGGAGCTGGAGTTTCAGCTGGTTGTCAACTGCCCAGTATGGGTGCCAGAAACCAAACTCAGGTCCTCTGCAAGGGCAACATAAGCTCTTAATTGACCAGTCATATTTCCAGCCGTGAGTTCATTGTTTAATTGCCTCACTATATAATCTTTCAAATAAGATGTCTTATTTGGTTTTGGGGTTTTGGGGGTTGGGAGAATTGAGACAGGATCTCTCCATATACCTCTGGCTATCCTGGAACTCACTATGTAGACCAGGCTGGTCTCAAACTTACAAAGATCTGCCTGCTGGGACTAAGATGTGCGCCACCATACCCAGCACTAAGATATCTTATTTTAAATAAGACCAACTTTCTTGAAATCAGTAATCTATGACCCAGAGGCTGTTGTCGAGTCTTGAAGACCAATGGTCTTGTGGGTCTATTGCGGTGAGTGGCTCAAACTGTCACTTTTTCTCACTGGGCCTCTCTGAACTTCATGAGGTCTTCAGAGGGTCAGAGCCATAGACTGCAGAGTGACCACATGGCTGGACAGCTTTGTTTACAGCTGTGCCTCCCAGCTCCACGCCTATGTTGAGGGTTTTGGGGGTATTATAGTTCCTGGTCATCATGTAGGTAAATTGCTTTGGAAAACATGTGCATTCTACATGGCTCCCTTTCAAACTAGCTGTTGAAAGCATACTCTGGATGTCTCCAGCCTGTGCTGTAAACAGCGTGAAGAAAACAGAAAACAATGGGATGTTGACACCTCTGTTTCAGTCCTGAACAAAGAAGGGAGGATGTGCGATTCACAAGACATACACTTGTAAAAAGCTGGCTTTGGGAGTTAGAGGCCTGAACTGGGGGCAAGGTCGGGGGTAGAGAAGAACAGTCTTTGATGGAAGAAGTCAAGGTCGGGGGCTGTAGCTTCACTACTGAAAACCCATTGACACCATAAGAAGTTCCTGTAAGGATTCCCTCAGGTACAGAGCCTGTCCCCTGAGCCTGCACTGAACACTGCTGAGATACAGCCAACATCTCCTACTAAAACCTCCACTGAGTGAGCTCTGTTCATATCAAGAAGTCATTCACCAGGGCAATGGGAATGTCTAGTCTCCAGGAAAAAAAGGCAGTGTTCAGAATTGACCCTGGGAGAATGGTGGTACAAGCAGAAGCCACAGAAGGGTCTGGATTTGGGTCAAAGACCAGAGGTACTGGAGAAACAGATGCTGGGCCAGAAGACAGAGTCCAGGGTGCCAAGCTAGAAGATGCTCATGTGCGTGGATTATATCACAGGGCACAGCCCTACAGAGAAGGAGCCTTGAGCCCCTGAAGGGCAGGGCCAAGGTTAGAGGGCCAGGTATCATTGACTGGGAAAAGCTCAGAACCCTGAGGAGACAGTAAGGACGGATTCACCTTCAGGGACACGTCTCCATTAGCACGGCTTTTTCCTTCCTGTTTGGTGACAACTGATTCATCTGACTTCTGCAGTTCGGTACAAATAACTAGAGGTGCCGTGTTCCTCCCCTCATCGTGAAGACAAGGTTCAAAGAAAGGACGAAGAGGGCTAGAGAAACTGTGGGTGAAAGTAAAGATGTGGGACTTGTCAGTCACGTTGTAGAAGGAGATGACTCCTGCTTCATAGTCCAAGAAAACCCCCACACACTTTGGAGACTCTTTCAGACGGAAGGAGGTCTGCGGGGATGTGAGAGCTTCATACTCATTCCTACGGCTCTGTCGCAGGAGCCAGTGGCCATTGGCAGGTGAGGCCGTGACCTTCCCCTTCCTGCTCACGGAGTCACTGCACACTCCAAGGATCCATTTGGTCTTCTCACCCACGTACACCTCCCAGTAATGACAGCCAGTGGTGAAGTACTCAGAGCCAAGCACGCTGACGACAAAATCAAACCTCTGAGGATGGTCAGGAACAGACCGCTTCTTGTCACCAAGCCTCACACATCTCCGATCCTCAGACAGGATGAGTTTGGGATGGGCTGTGTCAGGGTCCAGGGTCACCACCACTGTAGAGAGAAGAGAAACTTATATCTTAAGGAATCTTCAGGTAGATTTGGAGGGGAAATATTCTGGAGGTCTGCAATCTGTCACTAATCTGTTTTAGTTCATGGCTTTCCCCGACCATATCCACAGACAGACATACTGGAACCAGACTTTTAGCTTGCAGACGGAAAGCTTGCCGAGTGTGCCTGGAGCCCTAGGTTCCATTTCCAGCATATGTAAAACAGGTGGGATGACGCAGTACAATGGTATTGGGGAGTGGAGGCTGGAGCATCAGTAGCTCAGGGTCATCCGTGGCCTCAGAGAGATTTCGAAACTAGCTGGCACTGCATTAGACAGCCTCAAAAAGCCAAAACACAAAAAAAATCTAGACTTGGATGTTAGACCGTGTTCTGGTTAGCTTTTTGACAATCTAATAACAAGCTAGACTCTAGTGGTTCTCAACCTGTGGGTCACGACCCCTTTGGGGGTTGTATATCAGATATCCTGCATATTAGACATTTACATTCCAATTCATAACAGTACGAAATTACAGTTATGAAGTAGCAATGAAATAACTTTATGGTTGGGGGGACACCACAACATGAGGAGCTGTATATTAAAAAGGTTGCAGCATTAGGAAGGTTGAGAACTACTGTGCTAGAGTAATCTGGGAAGAGGAAAACTCAATTAAGAAAATGCTTCCCAGCCTGGTGGTGGTGGCACAAGTCTTTAATCTCAGCACTCAGGAGATAGAGGCAGGCAGATCTCTGTGAGTTCAAGGCCAGCCTGTTCTGTAACGCTAGTTCTAGGGCCAGCCTGATCTACAGAGTGAGTTCCAGAATAACCAGGACCACACAGAGAAACCCTGTCTCCAAAACAACAACAACAATACAAAACAAAAGATGTCTCCATCAGATTTAACCGTAGGAAAAACTGTTGGGTTCACTTTCTTGATTAATGATTGATACGGCAGGACTGAGCCCACTGTGGGTGGTGTCACCCCTGGGCAGGTGGTCCTGAGTTGTATGAGAAAGCATGCTGGACAAGTCATAGGGAGCAAGCCAGTAAGCAGCATGCCCCCATGGTCTGTACTTTAGTCCCGGCTTCCAGATTCCTGTTTTGGGTTTGACTGATGATTAATCATAAGCTGTAAGCCAAATATATCCTCTCCTCCTGTCTCAGTTACGGTTGCTATTGCTGTGACGAAACACCTTGACCAAAAGGAACTGGGGAGGAAAGGGTTTATTTGACTTACATATTCTGGGTCACAATCCTCTGAGGGAAGTCAAGGAGAGTGACAGATATGATCCAACTGTGCTGCAAAGTGACACAACCACTACTACTAATAACATAAATTTACAGTCTGGGTTCAAGTGGGACGGGATGAAAACTTAAGCAACAGAGTCTGAGAAGGACGGACTCTGGAATGGAAACCGGGAAGGCTGACTTAACTTACCAAAATGCAGCCGGGCTCTTCTCCAACCTGAAAGGCAAAGGGAGGATTTGTTAAAGCGGAGTAGGAATGGAGGCAGCCCAGAGGGCAGAGCCAAACCCAGAGTAAGAGCATCTCACCTGCGTTGGCAGCGGCTCTTTTCAACTCTGGGGGAGAAGAAACAAGGGGTGAGCTGTCACTGGACTTACGGGGCAGGAAATACATTGGCATGGAAATTACAAAAACATGGCAGACTTACTCAGTTCACTCCGGAGCTTCTCTGAAGAATAAAAACAGTTGGACATATCAGAACACTTGCTATGCTTCGGTCCCTCACACCCACATTCCCATAACTGATTAGAAGCAGCCGTGTCCTGGGACTTCCCCCATAATGATGCCTACAATAGAGGCATGCCTCCCAGCTGTGGCCTAGGAGTCCCCAGAGATATGACAGATGATCCCCAAAGTCCTATGTGAGTCAAACCTTACCTTCAGGTACAGTAAATATTACATTTGTAGGTGACAATGTAAGTGAAGATGTTATTGAATAAGATAAAAGTTTATGTAAAACTGTTGCCAAATCCCTATAAAATCTTGTTAGCATGTGTATTTTCTCTATGTAAAATATGTACACATGTCGCATGCCTTTAGCTTTTTGTCTTCTTGTTTTTCGGTTTGTTGGTGTTGGTTTTCGTTTTGTTTTGGATGAGGGTCTCACCATGTAGCTCTGGCTGATCTGGAACTTGATATACACATCAGGCTGGCCCCAAACTCACAGATTTGCCTGCCTCTGCCTCCAGAGTGCTGGGATTAAAGGTGTGTGCCACCATGCCTGGCTAGTTTTTTGTTATTATTAAGTGTTAAAAATTGGTTCCTGTGGATGAAATGATTGAGAATTCAGAAGGCCGTGTTACATTCCAGTGGGGAACTCAACAGCCATAGACCCTGCCTGGGGAATACTATGCCTGGGTATAAAGGATGTCCCAGTGGTTTCATCTAAGAGAGGCACACACCTTGGTAAAATGTTCCCATTTAGAAGCTAGATAAGTGCTGTATAGGAAAGAGAAACAGAGAGCACTCACAGTGGGGATGTCGAGAGCCAGGCAACCCTCCTTGGTTTGAATTACCCTGTTCTCCCTGCCCAGATAGTCCCTGAGCCCGCAGCAGAGACGGTAGCAGAAAGAAGGTGGCACAAGAGAACTTGACAGAACTTACTGAGGGCTTTGTGGAGTCTTCCTGAAAACCAGAGAGAGAGAGAGGAGTGAGTGACCTGATCCTTTACCCCTGGGGCCCTGGAAGGCATACCACTCCACCACACACACACACACTCACACACACACACACACACTCACACACACACACACACCACACACACACTCACACACACACTCTCACACCCACACACACTCACACACACACACCACACACACACTCACACACACACACTCACACACAGACACACACACACACACACACACAACCACCACCACCACCAAGAAGGAAAAGTCAGAGCTGCTTCCATCAGTTCCTAATCCAATCCCTGGTTAAGGTCAGACTAAGAGTCCAATGGAGCTTGTGTAATTTTCCTGTTGGTAGGCTTCCCTTTGCTTCTCTTTTCCCTTTGTTTCTGTCTGGTCTCAATTCCTCTGTCTGTTTCCATGTTAGTAATACTAGAATGTGTGTGTGTGTGCACGTTCTCGTACCTTACTGCCTTTCTGCAGCCTCCTGTTAACGGTATCTAAGGCCCATCACTAACTCACTCACTGGAGTGACTTTATAATTCTATAGAGCAATTCTCCACAGTCACCGTTTTCACAATTCAGGGCCGCAGGAAGTTTGGAATATTTATATGCTTCCTGTGCTTTACAAGAGCGCTTCTAGCTTCTCTAGAGGGCCCACCTGGCCCATATCTTCCCCAGCCTAGCATTATCCTTGTCAGAGAATTGGAGCTATGCATCTGAATCCACCCAGCTAAGGGGTAGATCCAGGGAAAGCTCCTGGCTTGGAACAGTGATGCTGAATATGCCATAGCTTCTCAGGAGCTTAGGATGTGTGACTGTCACTTCCACAACTAACT
Source organism: Ondatra zibethicus (assembly GCA_004026605.1). Lineage (NCBI taxonomy): Eukaryota > Metazoa > Chordata > Mammalia > Rodentia > Cricetidae > Ondatra > Ondatra zibethicus. The sequence continues at coordinate 50,460 of PVIU01001884.1, read as the reverse complement.
GCTTCCTTTCACCGTGTCCTGCTCTTACACAGGGTGAGACCTGGAACCTTTTAACAGTGACCTGCATGGAATTATTATTCCTGCTTTGAAGGAAATAGGCTGAGGTTCAGAAGGATCATGAAATTTTCTCAAGGTCATCTACCTAGTAAGTGACCAAGAAGGCAGCATTTGAACTCAAGTCTGTCTGACTTCTAAGTCAGTGTCCCTTGCCGTCACACAATGCTGTTCCTTTGTGCTCTTGGGCAGAACAGTCAGCCTGACTGCAGTGTACACTCCACCCTCCAACCCCACGTTGGGGAGAAATGACGTAGGGCCAGATTCTAACATCATTGAACTAGGCGCCATCAAGTTAGTGATAGATCTCCACAAGACTTCAAAAGCATGTCTTTTGACTTTTGTCCTGGGGGGACCCCAGCACGTGTTCATCCAATTAATAATGATGAAGTGGCATTGAGAGAAAGGAATCCCAGACCCTGTGACAGATCTTTTGAAAGGTTTTATCTTTTAACACTGGAACATTACAGATGAGGAAGCCAGAGTCCAGGGCAAGACCGAAAACTCAAGGCCACAACATGGGAGACCAGCAAGTTGAATCAAGTACTGCCAACCCCAAAGCCTGCAGCACTTCCACGGTACGGTGCCACTGCTCTGCGTGTCAAGGTCATGTGGATCCCTGAGTTTCTCATTCATGCCATGTGACCTTGCTCATATACCTTTCAGTCACAGGCAGACCTCCTTTTAAGAGGATTGCTAGAAAGACTGATGAAGGAGCACATGGTGATCCAGACACATGCATCCGGGCATTGGCATCTCCTCACCCACTGACACCGACTCCATCGCCCCTCGACACCAGAAACTAAATTCTAGTACTATGGAGGGACTACTGGCATCTACTGTTAAGTAGAAAGAATGTTATATTTGCTTCCTGCCTCTCACTCGGTACATACCTTTTTCTTTGGCATGGTCTTCCAGAAGATTTTCTAGAGAAAGAAAAGGGAAAGCAGATAAAATTCTTGGCCATTTCAAGGGAAAGTTCTGAGTTCCTGTTGGTTTTATTAGCTCTTGAACTGTCCCCAACTCTGCCATCTTCATTTCTGCCCCTCCTGATCCAGCCCGTCATCTTCTTCTGAACCACAAAAATGGGAACCCAATTTGTCTGGCATGTTCTGTCTTACTCCTCTGGTCTCTTCACAACCCAGTAGCCAAAGAGCCCTCTTCAGAGCGCCGTTCTGATGAGGATGTCCCCATTCAGTGCTTTACCTCTGCTTTTAGGAAAAAGACTGAGTTCCTCCATCAACACAAACAGAAGGTGGTGGAACTTTCAGGTACAAATGTAGTTCTGTGAGCACTGGAGATACAGAAACCAACAAAACAAAAACATGTTCCCCACCCATACCCAGAACACTTACCTACCTCCATCACCTGTTCGTACAGAAGCTTCTCTGGAAAGGAGAGAGGGGAGAGCGAGCTCAGCTTAGGAAGCATTTTTTCCTAACACACAGTATTGCCGAAACATGGCCTAAGCCATCTGATTAGGATTGACCCCTTGCCAATATAGGTGTATGGCCATTTGAAAAGATCAGAGTCTTCACACTATCAAATGGAGGAAGAAATGTTGGGTTATGTAACTTTCCAAATCCTTTGCAATCAAGAGCCCAAGAAATGTGACCATTTTAATGAGGGTTTTATCCAAATGGATATAATTGGATTTCCTGATTAGAAGGCTCTAATTTCTTAGTTAATTAGAAAGCTGCCAAGGTTGGTTGCTATCTAATTTCTCAAAGGGTGAGAACTCACAGCTCTACCAGGCCTCTCCACAGTTTACTGCATTCCCTCTGCCATGTGAGTCCCTGGTTTATGATTGTCCCAGTTTTCAATTTGCGGGGTCTCTCACCTCTGGTAAATGTCATGCCCACATCTACTTCTGCTAGTCTTTCTCTAAAGCAGTCACAATCTCCCACAGCCCTCACACCCCACACCCTACACATCACTGCCCTTACAGCTCCTCTACCGCCAAGTTACCTTTGGATCTTTTTTGTTTACAGATGAGCCAAATGCCAAAAAGGATAAGGAGTCCCAGGATAGGCAGGACCACAGAGAGAGCCACCGCTGGAGAGGACAGACTTCCGGGAGCTGGGGCTGAAACAGAGACCACCAATGACCACCCTCAAGAAGACATCTGAGGGCAGCTCTCTGCCTCAGACGGTAGGTGGCTCAGGCATATCCAACCATCTCCATCGGCTCTAGGGAGAACCCTGCCAAGGCTGATGAGGCTCTTTGCTTCCCTTGTTAACTCGCACTCTGGGTGACAAAGAGAAATGGGGTGTTCACATCTCATGAAGACTTCTCAATCACAAGTTCACCCTGTCCTCTAACTTCATGGACAAATACTCTAGAGACCTCAAAGTCCTGAATGTATGCTCCTTAACAATTCCCAACGGTCCTGCATGAGTCCCACCTGCCTTCTCCTCAAACCCTTTCTGTTGTGAAGCCACAAACTTGGCTACAACAATGTGTTCCAGGCTGCCTCTCTGCTCCACCGTCAGCAGTGGCAACACAAGGTCTATTGACCACAGCCGCAGGCCTGGAGCTCAGACAGGAAGGGGAAAGGAGTGCAGGGAGTGGGACTTCACGTCTGTGACCCCAGGAGACAGGACAGGAAGGTGTAGGGCTGTGAGGAGTCCCAGCTGGCTGTACATCCTTGTTCACCATTGGTAGGCCCTAGGCAAGAGACCCGGCCTCTCCCAACCTGGGTTAATTCATCTGTAAAATGGAGTTGGTAAGAGTCTTAATTCCCTGGGACTATGGGGGAGGGGAAGATCTTAAATGAGTCACCTTAAACTCTTATCAGCTAGGGAGAGGCAATGGCAGAAGTAAGAGGGGAGGAGCATAAAGGGAGGAATGAAGAAAAGGATTGGCAGATGTCCAGGAGGCTTCTCTACCAACTTATTTTATCACATGACTCCGTATTTCAAGGATATTTCAAAGCTTCACACTTTTTAACCCAGTAGTTCTATTTTTTTAAGAATGTGTTGGGGGGGGGGGGCTGGAGAGATGTTTCAGAGGTTAACAGCATTGACTGCTCTTCCAGAGGTCCTGAGTTCAATTCCCAGCAACCACATGGTGGCTCACAACCATCTGTAATGAAATCTGGTGCCCTCTTCTGGCCTGCAGGCATGCATGCAGACAGAACACTGTAAATAAAATAAATAAATAAATAAATCTTTAAAAAAAAAAAGAGTGTGTTCTGAATCAGTTCCAAATAAGTGTGAAGATGTCCCCCACACCACTAGTTATCAGATGGGGGAGGAGGGGGATGGGAGGAGCACTGCAAAGCATCTGGAGTCAATTTATAAAAAAAACACTTAATAATTAGACAACAAATAGCTTATGACTTGAGAGGTGAGGAAAAAATGAGAAGCGTGGGCACAGTCCTCGAGGGCATGTGAATGTAGGTAAGTCTTGAGAGCAAGACCCCCAAAACATTAGCAATAATTCTCTGTGATTTATGAGATTCTACACCATTGTTTTTGATTTCTATAAAATGTTCCACTTTTTCATGTTTATTTTTTACAATGCACATTCTTAGAGCTACAATTCATAGAACAAAAAAATTGAAAAAATTAATTAAAATTTTTTTGTGTGTATGGCCATTTGGCTTGCATGTATGTCTGTGTAACGTGTGTTTCTGATGCCCCAACCACTGAGCCATCTCCCTTCTCCTGAAAATTCTTTATAAAATTCCCACAAGGTCGAGTTTCCTCCAAGCTTCTCAGGAACCTCAAGCTGATTTGCACCCCTGTATTACCTCCAATAACCATGGCTGTGGTCTTCTCTTGGCCAAGGACCTCATTACGGACAGTGCAGGACACATTCCCCAGAGCGCTGTCCCTGACTCGGCTGGACACTGCTGTTCGGAATAGACCAGTTTCATCCAGGGAGTGGGTCTCTGAGAGCGGCAGGAGCACTCTGCCCTGAGCGTCTCTCCACTCAGTCCATGGCTTTGGGAACCATCCCATTGACCAGCACACCAGCTGGATCCAGCCAGCATCATAGCCCTTCACGTGGATGAAGGGATCAGAACCTGAAACTAAAGAGGACAGATTGTCTGATTGAGGCAACCCAACTGACTGGCAGGGGTGTGGCAAGGGCACCGTCCTAGCCAGTGTCCTGCCCTCCACCCCTTCCTCCAATGGACAGCCGCAGCTGTTAATAGAGCTGTTGTTTCTGCCTTCCCTTTACCCACAGTGGCTCTGACCACCACAATGGGACAAAACAGTCAGTCCAAATGATGTTCAAGATACGCTCATGACAACACCGGCACCACACTATTCTGTTCCTTTGGGCACCTTAGTCCCTGTTTGAAAGGTGATTTGCCAACCCCCGGCCAAAGGACTCCATGACTGGAAAGAATCTACCAACTACTATGTGTTTTAAATGAATTCATCCATCTTACATAACTAAATGATAAGCAAAGGTGATCAGGGGTTGGAGAGATGAGCTGGCTCAGGGGTTAAAAGTACTGGCTGCCCTTCCAAAGGACCCAACACTCACATGGCAGCTCACAACTGCCTGTAATTCCAGTCCCAAGGGGATCTGACACTCTCTTCTGGGGTCTGTGGGCCCCAGGTACCTATGTGGTAGACAGATATACGAGCAGGCAAAACACCCAAATGCATAAAATAAAAGTAAATAAATCTTAAAAAAAAAAAAAAAAAGGCTGTCAATGGTAACCCCATGGACTGGCCTGAAGTGAGAGCAGAGACTTGGGCTGGGTCTGCGGTAGACTGATTTTTATAAAATTACTGAAGCTACTTTGAGGAACAGTCTCTGACTTCTGGCTCTTTAAACACTCAAAAACCTGGAAAAGGACTGTGAAGCAAATCCTTATCACAGCAAGGAATTCTGGCCCTTGAGGACTTTTCCTTGCAGCCCTGGTTGTGAGTTTCTTGGTAACAAAGCCGAGAAAGCTGCCCGCCAGCCTGTGTTTATCCGGGTCCTGCACTGGACAGTGTTCTCCAAAGCCCAGGTTTCTTCCCCTCTCAGGAAGAATCATCCAGTCAGGGCTTCATTGAGATGAGCAGACCCGGCTAGAGAAGACAGAGCTGACACAGCAATTGCCACAAATGACCCAGGCCCCTCCAACCCATCCTAACCTGCCACTTGCAGGGTCACGTTGCCCTCTTGACTCTGGTTTCCAACCCGGAACTGGCATTGGTACTGCCCTCGGTCCTCGAGCCTCACGTTACTGATATACAGAATGTAACTTTGCTTGTGGGTATCTCTCACCAGCGTGGTCCTGCCCTTATACTCTGGCATCAGATCTTCATCACTGTCCTGCCCATCCCGGAGCACGTGGACAGCCTGGGTGCGAGGCAGGTGTGCAGGCCGTTGCCACCTCACCTCGCTGAGCACCATGCCTGGCCAGAGCAAGAGGGGGCAGGGCAGCTCGGCTCTGCCCCCGAGTGGGGCCAGGTAGAACTTGTCAGTATTCCCTGTAGAACAGAGACCAAACAGGGAGAAGGATGCTGAAGAGATGGCTTGGGGGTGAGTGAGAAAGGGGAGTTTCTTAAGGAAGGGCAGAGCCTGGGAAGGACAGCAGACAATGGAACCCAAGAACCAAATTCCAGCGCCATGCCTCATCCCTGTCAGACCTCCCAGGCAGAGAAAGATCCAAAACTCCTACCTGACACCTGAGCAGGCAACTGGAGGAAGGCTAGAGTGAGGAGGTAGCTGAGGAGCTGGGAGCCAGAGGGACGTGGTGGTTTCTCCATAGGACTGATGAACTTGAGGAACCTAGGAGGTGGGGCCGAGACCCAGGTCACACGTTCCACCTAAGGAGCAAGGACATGTGCTTCAGAGCCCAGCCTCACTACCCACTCCCTTGTGACACTACCCTTATGCTCGTGTGACAAGGTGACTAAAATTCTCAGAAATGCTTTCTTTTCTTCATCCTTAAATACTTTAAGTTGTATGTATATACGAGGGGAGGTGTGTATACCACGTGAGTGATGGTGCCCTGGGAGGCTAGCTCCACTGGTGGTTGTGAGAAGCCTGATGTGGGGACTGAGACTGGTCCCTAGGAAAAGCAGTAAGTACTCTTAACTGCTGAGCCATCTCCCCAGCCTCCCTGACACCCTTTTAGATTTATATATAATCAACAGAGGCTTCCAAGTCCACCGTTCCATCATGAAGACACTAATCCTTCAAACAGGCACTAGGGGTTGAATAAACCTGGGTTCAGGTCTCACCTATTTTCATTTGCTAGCTCCACATCTCTAGCAAGGTTGTGTACTATCTGTGATACCAAGTTCTTAGTCCATGGGGGAGGGGCCTATCTTCACACGTGGGTGGGAAGACTTAATAAAAGTAAGTGCACCAAGCGCTGGTCACGGATGCCTGGAGAACAAGTGCTTGATAAATGTGTACTGAGTTAAAAGGAGCTAGTCATAACTCAGAGGTGCACTGTGTGCTCTAGCAGCCGGAGACCCCAGAGGGCTCCACCCACCCACTTGCTATTGCCCAAAATGCCGTTAGCAGGAAGCAGAATCTTTCATGCCACACGGAGGAAAACGTTGAAAATGCAAACACTCTAGGAGGCGAGAACACTCCCAAAGTCTCTCCAACATTTCACATCCTTTGTATCAATTTGGTTACTGGGAAACAGTCTGGAGGTGCTGGAGAAATGGTTCAGCTGTTAAATGCACTGCCTGCTCTCGCAGAGGACCTGGGTTCGATCCCAGCACCCACATGGTAGCTCGCAACCATCTGTAACTCCAATTCCAAGGGATCCAATGCCTTCTTCTGACCTCCACAGGCACTAAGCATGTACCTGCCATACATACATGCATGCAAACACTCATACACATAAAATAAAAAAATCTTTTTAAAAGCATAAAACCATCGTGGCACTTTGGTCCCTGATGTTTTCCGGAAATGTGGCATCACACACATTTTTCATGCCACCACATATTCTTCGACCAGATTCAGTGTTCCAACACAGACCTGTGAGAATTTTAAAAAAATAATTAAATATGGTAGGTTGCTTAATCCTTTGCTACAAATGACAGTGGGTTGGTGGCTGGAAGTAGAAGGCTTAGTACTAGGGGTAGCAGTGCAGTCTCCAACTAAATGAGACTCTAAGTAAAAGGAAGCTGCTGAAACTCTTGGGCCTTGACTTTCCTAATTTTAAAATAGGAATGTTTTACAATTTCACCACCAAAATGCCCTAAGGAAAGGTCAAAGCAAATTAATTAATTAATTAATTTTCTTGTTTTCCTACAACCCTGCCTTCAGTAGAATGTATCAACTTTTTAAAGTTTTTAGCAATTTGATAACAAAACTGTATTTCTTAGAATTTGATAGTCCCTTGTGCTAACCTGTATTTCTTTGATTATTTATTTATTTGGTCCTTGTCAATGATTTCCTCTGTATTTTGCTGGGTTTTTTGTCTTTGACACATTTATCTCTTAATGGCTTGCAAAATTCTTCATATAGTAACCATTTTTTTCCCATGACACAAGTTGCAAGTATTTTCCCCCAGTCAGAGTCAGTTACATTGTAAGTCTGAACTAGTTTGATTTTTGAAACTTCTAAGTCAGAAAAAAAAAGAAGGAAGAGGAGGAAAGGATCTCAACAGACCTTCTCTTGCCCATCTTGAGCAGTTTAAGAAGACCCCAGGCATCTATAACTTCGCAGTCACCTAGTTCAGGACCCAGCAGATGGTGAGGGCAAACTGCATGCCTGCTGAAGTATTAATAGCACTGTAGTGTTAAGTAAGAGTCTTCAGACAGAGCCACCCGTCATTCTTGTCACTTGCTGTATTTGGGGCTCCTAAGTGACAGCTAACCATTGTCCCATTTTATCCTTTAAGATGTTCTTTGTAGCTGGGTGGTGGTGGCACATGCCTTTAATCCCAACACTCGGAGGGCAGAAGCAAGCTGATCACTCTGAGTTTGAGGCCAGCCTGATCTACAGAGCTAGTTCCAGGACAGCTAGGGCCCTTACACAGAGAAACCTTGTCTTGGAAAACAAAACAAAACGAAGATGTTCTTTGTAAAAGGAAAGATTATTTCTCTACATTCATGAGCTTGACGATACCGAGAAATTTAAAGAACTAGACAGACTAAGAAAAGAAGGGGGACAGGAGAGAACTCACCACATTTGGGATGCGGGATCTTTATCCTTTAGTGGCAAAGCTGGAGCCTCCTAGCTGGGAATACCATCTCCCCACAGGCAGGGTGATCCAACATCAGCCAAGAATGCCAGAAACATCCCAAAAGACAGGTCTGGGAAAAGTTCATATTCTAGACCGATGATCAGAGTCTCAAAGCCAAGAGCTCCCTCTGCCCCACAGATGGCCTTCTGGCGGTCCCTAAAAACACACAAGCCACGCCCTGTCTGCCCATCCCTGATAAAGCAAGGGTGTAGAAAGGAGAGGCTCCCCAGCAGCGAGGGAACTGTCTACTGTCATGGCAAAGAAAGGACTTTTCCTCCAGCTCTCTTTTCCTCCAGTGCGTGATACAACAGTGACTCCTGCAATTTGACCCCTTCGCCACTTTTCTTTTTTTTTTAATATTTTATGGTTTATTTAACTTTATTTTATGTGCATTGGTGTGAAGTGTCAGATCCCCTGGAACTGGATCTTCAGACAGTCATGAGCTGCCATGTGGGTGCTGGGAATTGAACCCGGGTCCTCTGGAAGAGCAGTCAGTGCTCTTAACCACTGAGCCATCTCTCCAGCCCAGCCACTTTTCTTAAAAGCTTGCTCTCCTTTACTTCTCAACCAGTACAGATTAGAAGACCCGTGAATGAACTGGAGCCCATTATGTAAAGGGAAATAAGGCAGACTCAGGAAGACAGTACTGCTCATTTCCACCTATGTGTGGGATTTACATTTAGAGGGGTGTGTGTGTGTGTGTGTGTGTGTGTGTGTGTGTGTGTGGCAGGGGTCATGAAAGTAGAAAGGATTCCATGGGAGAGGAAAAAGAAACCATAAAACGCAGCGGGAAGAGCAAAGTAATACAGGCAATATGAAAACAGAGAAGGAGGGGGAACTGCAAGAAGGGGTCGGGAATATGTGGGAAGGTACTGGGGGAGGGGTGAATGAAGATAAATTGTAATAACACATACACATGAAAATCCCATGAGGAAACCCATCACTCTGCATGCTAACTTCAACTAACTTAAAAAATTAGAAAGTAGACTTCAAGACACCTGCCAATCAGCCATACTCTTTAGCCCACGGCTTTATCTCCAGCTACACCTTGATGCATGCTTGCATGCTTTCAGACGAGCCACTTGCTTCCTGCCCCTCCTGTGTTACACCCTCCCTAACTGGCTTACCCTCATACTGCCCAGGACTGTACTCATTGCCATACAAACTATGCCCTTTGACTTTTATAAAGAGGTACTCGTCATACAGACTTCCCTGTGGTTTCTTTTTCTCAGTCAACACTGGGTTTTGAGTCTAGCAGATGTCGGTGGTGGCCTGCACCGGGTCCTCTGTTAAGGGCTGCCCTGTCTCCCAATTTCAGAGTAGCTGAGACTTGTCAGCAGGCTGTAGGACCCCAGGAGCTCTTTGCTTACTGTCTGAGAGTCTATACAAAGGCTCAGCAGCCTATTTAGTCTGTGGGCATCCCTAGAGTTCACCATAGGTCGTGCTCTAAGGAATCCCAGGAGCAGTTCTGAACCATCTTTACTACAAAATCCTCCAAGATTCCCCACTGGAAACCTAGATGCAAGAAACCCTTTTCTTCTCCTAGATATCCACCTGAAAATTCTTGTGTTGAAGGGCTTGTCTCACACTCTGCTTTGGGTATGGAGTGGTGTAGTAATTAAGACACTGGAATTCATCCATCTGGCAAGGCTCTAGGTTTCCTCTCTGGCACACACACACACACACACACACACTCATTACACATTCATCACTCATTTGTGTTAGGAAACTTCAAACTCCTCTCTCTTGAATATATAATAGATTATTATAAACGTTCTCACTCTAGAACACTACAACTTACCTCTCCTATAGAACTATGTGTTGGCAGTCATAATTAGCCTTTGTCTCTGTCCCTTTGCCCAAGTTTTAATTGTTTTGTTTTCAGACAACATCTCACTACATAGTCCAGGTTGGCCTCAAACTTGTAATCCTCCTACATCTGCCTCTTGAGTGATGGGATTACAGCCATTCACAAAATCAGGCCCTACCATGCTTCTTCGTTTTAAGGGGTAAATGGACAAAGTTCTGAACTTCCAGCTAAATAAATATGGTTTCTTTGAACACCTCCCCAGCCTCCTAGCTGCTAGACCTTTCAAAGGGCATTTCTTGTCTTTTCTCCTTTATTTGAGGCAGAGTCTGCTGTGTAGCCCAAGCTGGCCTCCAACTTGAGATCCTCCTGAGTGCTGTGATTACAGACTCTCTTCCTGGCACCTGGCTCTTGTACTTTCTCCTGGTTGGTGATGTATAAATATCCACTATTGAAATTTCACAAAATACAGAAAAGCTTAAACAAGATGAATATAATCCCTACTAATAAAACAAGATATATTAACAACTTTGGTATGCTTTCAAATCCCATTTTCTGTTTTGAAACTATAAAACAAATACTGTGGTTAGACAATATATGTTCTTTGTGGCTTTTAAAAATTTAATATGCTAAAGCACTGTGTGTGTGTGTGTGTGTGTGTGTGTAGATGGGGGGTAGAGAGAGAGATCAGAGATCAATGTCAAGTGTCTTCCTCTATTGAACTCCACCTTATATTTTGAGACAGTCTCTAACTGAACCTGGGCCCACTGAAGTGCTGAGGTTGCCTGGTCGCCATGCTCTAGGGATCTGTCTGTTTAGAAAGCATTTTATTATGTCATAAAACTTTCTTCTATGCCATTTTAATGGTTGTCTTGAGTTTTACTATAGCTAACCTTTCGTCCATCCTTTTTGTTTTGAAGCAGGGTCTTTCTACGTAGCCCTGGCTGTCCTAGAACTCACTCGTAGACCAGGCTAGCCTCAAACTCACAGAGATCAGCCTACCTCTGCCTCCTGAGTGCTGAGATTAGAGGTGTGCGCCACCACATCTCGCTCTTTCATTCATCTTAACTCTGATGATAAAATGTTGGCTGTTAGCCCAGCGGTGGTGCTGTGCACCTTTAATCCCAGCACTCGGGAGGCAGAACAGGCCAGCCTGGTCTACAGAGTGAGTTCCAGGCCAGCCAGGGCTACACAGAGAAACCCCATCTCATAAAAAATTAAAATGTTGGCCGGTGTGGTGTTTTCCCCTTATAAATACTGCTATTTCTGATCATTTACTTAGGACAACTTCTTAAAAGTAAAATTGCTTAAGATGGTTGGAGTCAACACTTAAAGCTGGGGTAAAACCATTTTACCTTTTTGCTCCCCTCTGGGAGGTGTTGAGGATTGAATTTAGGGTCTCACACACACTGTGGCAGGTGCTCTACCACTGAGCTGCATCCCCAACCCTCCTCTTACTTTTTTAAGACTCAGTGAGGTGCCCTAGGCTGATCTTTAACTCACTCTGTACGTAGCCCAGGCTCGCATTCAACTTGTGATCCTCCTGCCTTGGCTTTTTAGTAGCTGGAATTAGAGGCACAACATTTCAGTCATTTAAAGTCTATATACAAAAGTATTAACATTGCTATACACCAACTCTCTAGAATTTTGTCTTGCAAAATGAACTCTATACCCATAGAACAATAACTCTCCTTTCTACTCCCCCTCATTCTCTGGCAACCACTCCCCCCACACACACCCTGACAGTCACTCCCCCACCCCCTGCCCCAGCTCCTGGCCCTTTCTGTTTCTTAGAGTTTGACTACTTTTGATGCCTTATATAAATGGAAGCAAGCAATAATTAACGTGTGTGTGTGTGCACGCGCACATGTGTGCAATCATGTGATTATGCCCATTTTTAAGGTTTTAAAATCTAATACAGAATTGGCCTCCCAAAGAGAAAATAACAATTCACACTTAGACTGAAAGTACCCGAGAGTTCTTGTAGACTCCCCACTGGATGCTTAATGTGTAGGCCTGGGAGGTCTGGAATTTGTTAGGTAGACCAGACTGACCTCAAATACACAGAGATCTGTTTGCCTCTGCCTTTGGAGTATTGGGATTAAGTGTGCACCATCATGCACAGAAATTCTTGCCACTTTGACAGAAGAACAAAGAAGCAGATCTGAAGGGATCTGGAGAAGGGAGTGTCTGGAGGCGCCATGTCAGGCCCAGAAGGTGGCAAAAAGCCCCTGAAACAGCCCAAGAAGCAGCCCAAGGAAATGGATGAAGAAGATAAGGCTTTTGAGCAGAAACAAGAGGAGCAGAAGAAAATGGAGGAGCTAAAAGCCAAGGCCGCGGGGAAGGGACCCCTGGCCACAGGTGGAATTAAGAAATCTGGCAAAAAGTTCCTCATATCCGAGATGATGGTGACCCTCTTCCATTCCTACTTAAACATCTGGAGTCCCTGCTGTAACATCTTTGCCACCTATAGTAGAACGAAGTGTTATCCTGGAGCCTGTTGCCCATTGTAATAAACTTTTGTAAAAAAAAATAAATAAATAAAATAAAAGCAGGTCTGAATGTGTCTCCAGAGGTTGCTGTCCTCTGAATCCTGTCTAAAACACTTGCTAGATGGATGGCCTTGGACAAATTACTTAACTTTTCAATGCTTGTTCCTGTATAGAATGTGCATGATAGATTATTGGTACATGTCTATAGAATGCATCCTTATTATGAAGACTAGGGACTTAGTAATGTAATGTTCTAAGAAGAGTGCCAGGAAGATAGGAAGACCCAAAGGGAAGCAGCTATTGTTATTACTCTGGATCCTCCTCTACCTTTTATTCTTTAGTCAATTCTTGCTAATATAACAAATGAAAACGATAGCTAGAAATTTTATTTTACACCCCTTTGATTATCCATGTCTGTCTCTTTCCACTCCTCCCCTCCCCCAGCTCATAAAGACCTTCGTGCCTATGCCTCCCCAGTGCTGGGATTAAAGGTGTGCACCACTAGGCCCTGTATTTAAAATTTATTGTTTTTCAAAGCTTTCAAAGCACGGTGGCAAACAGAATACCATTTGATCCTCCTTAAAAACCTGTAAATCAGGAAGTAAGCAATCAGCAATCCTGACTTTTTGGATTTAGAACCTGATGCTAAGAATTCCAGTGCTAACCAATCCCAATCCCAGGAATCACATTTCGCCCTTCAAAGTCTTGCAGTTGTCCCAGAAACTAGAAGCCGGGAAAAGCTTTGGTTACTTGTAAGAACGTCCCTGCCACAGGTCCCTCCCCTCCCACTTCCAGGTCCCGCCCCCCAGCCTCAGACCCCGCCCTACCCGCCTCCGACTCCGCCCCTCTCCGTCTGGCCACGCCCAGGTGAGCTCTCTGCGCGCGCGCAGTGGCTCCTGCGGGAGGGACACCTTAGGCCGCGGCCCCGCCCTCCCCGGCGCGGCCCGCCCAGTTCAAGGGCAGCGGGGCTGGGTGCTCCGGTCCCGCGGAAGGGGAAGGCGAGGCTGATCCCCGCGTGGGGGCTGGTCTGCGACGTGGCGGAGGCCGGGAGCCCGAGACCTGGTAGGGAAGGGCGCGGACCCCCGAGCCGCCATCTTGCTGCGGAGGGGCCGGGAAGCCGGGAGGGCGGGGCCGGCTGAGGGCGCTGCCGCGGACCGAGTGGCTTGCCCCTCGGCCTCAGAGACCCGGCCGTGGCGCACGCCCCCGGGTTGGAGCTGCTTTCTCGGTCCTTCTCATCTGCTGCTCACCCGGTGTTGGTAGGGAAAGGCTCAGGAAATGACTGCTGTCCCATTGTGCAGGAAACTGAGACTCAGAAGTGAGGAGACTCGGCTAGCAACACACAGCGAGGTGCTGGCAGCGGAACTCCAGGGCACCCTGCCTCACTGCCAAGCGAGGGAGTTGGGAGAAAGACTAGCAAGCCCTTCTCTTTTTTGTACCATCAGGTCAGAGCTGACCAAGAAGCATTCAGAAGCCAAGCCATGGATCCACCTGCCCGGAAAGAAAAATCCAAAGTTAAAGAACCTGCCTTCAGAGTGGAGAAGGCTAAGCAGAAATCTGCCCAGCAGGAGCTGAAGCAAAGACAAAGAGCAGAGGTGAGACTAAGGAGGGGGCTCACAGTGCCTGAGTCAGCTGGAGAAGGTGCTGGAAGAAAACACAGCCGAGGAAACTTTGCTAGGAGTCCCTGCTTGTCTCCAAGCAGGACATTTCAGGGAAGAGAGGCCATCAGGGTCTAGAATGGTGAAGTGGAAGCTGAGAGTCACAAGCCAAGTTAGTGTCAGGATCCCCACCTGTACCACCATCACTCTAGGTGACTCCTGGCACAGAGCTTTTGTGCTAGGGATCTGCCGCAGATGAAGGGGGGATCAGAGGGGCGAGGAGAATATGAATAAATGAATGAATCAGAATTCATGAAATACCGGTGTGTCCTGTGACCCGGCTACACGTGTGCATTTGGTGCGAAAAGTAGCTTAGTTAGTGGTTGAGTGCCGGCTGCAGAAGCCTGAATACCTGAGTCTGTTCCCCAGAATCCATATATAAGCAGAAGAGAAGGACTACAGGAAACTGTCCCCTGACCTCCACATTGCCGTGGCATGCACAGACACACACACCACCACCAATTTTTAAGTGTCTGCTCCTAACCATGTAAAAGCCCAGGCTTTGAGCCCACCCGTGTGTTTCTTTGTTCTCTCAACACTTAAGCATTTTAAGGATAAAAAGCTTTAAAACGTTTACATTGCCAATGAACTACATCCAGACATGAGTATTTTAATATTTAGTATCAGGAATAAGCGTCTGGTCTTTTCTGCCTCTTTGTTGCGCGTGTTTTTGAGAAATTTTAAAATTCAGCTTTCTCAGACTGGTAGTGGTCAGTGGGATTGAATTTTTATATAATTTTCTTAAGATAAAGTCACATAAGTTTAATGTCCCCTTTGACCATTGCCTTACACCTTTTCTCTATCTCCATGGATAAGCCTTTTTTATTTTATTTATGTATTTATTTATTTTTGAGAGGGTTTCTCTGTATAGCCTTAGCTGTCCTGGGACTCACTGTCCTGGAACTCACTCTGTAGACCAGGCTGGCCTCGAACTCAGAACTCAGCGATCTGCATGCCTCTGCCTCCTGAGTGCTGGGATTAAAGGTGTGTGCCACTACCACCCAGAGCCCTTTTTTTTTAAGATGCATTTTCATTCAAATAGCTGAATACATTATCTGTACATTTGAGCTTTGTTTGCATGGCACTTTAGAGCTGTTCATGTTACCCTTGATCTGTTTTCTTTGTTCTTTAGTGTCTACTTTATAAACTTTTAAAAAGGTTTATTGTTAATTATGAGTGTGGTGGGTATGTGGACATGAGTTCAGGTGCCCATGGAGGCCATAAGAGTGCATCAGATGCTCCAGAATGGAATTACAGGTGGTTATGAGCACTGACATAGGTGCTGAGACTCGAACCAGAGTCCTCTGGAAGAGAAGCAAGTGCTCTTAACCACCGAGCCCTCTCTCCAGCCCCTGAACCACCTTATTCAGCGTTCACCCATCCCTCCCGTAATGGATATTGTAATTATTTACAGTTTTGCTTTTTACAAACATTTGTGGTGAGAAAAATCTTTTAGGTGCTTCTTGGCATCTATGCTAGAATTTTTGTCAGTTATGACCAGAGAAATTACCAGGTGCCATTTCAATTTCCTTAGACATTGCCAAATAACTTTCAGAGGGATTCCTCAAGCTTACACTTCTGTTGGTCGTGTGAGACACTTCTTGTTCCTTTTGGACTCACAGTTGATATTGTCCAACTTTGTTTACTGGATCCATTTATTAAACAGATGCCCAGCTGCTGCACCAGTGTATGGGCTTGAGTGAGACACATGACAGAACAGTTCCTGCCTTCCTAGAGTGTGCATTTCAGTAAACGTAATAAACTCGGGAGCATGTCTGAAGTTCCCTTGCACCCCAAAGTCTCCCCGTGGCCTAAGGCAGGGCATCTGAAAGCTATGGTCCTCCATTCTATAAATAAATGTGCCCTTTCTTTACCCAGATCCAAGATGATCTTAATTGCTTTGTGATTTTAGCAGAAAGTTCAAGGGGAGCTATAAGACACAACTCCCAAACTGTTGTGTGTACACTGACAGGTGTGGAGGGCATTGTTCCTGTCCTTGCTGGCATCCACTCATTCTTCTCACATGACCTTGGAAAAGATAGTTCTTTTTTTTTTTTTTAAGATTTATTTATTTCTTATGTATACAACATTCTGCCTCCATGTATGCCCGCATGCCAGAAGAGGGCGCCAGATCTCATTACAGATGGTTGTGAGCCACCATGTGGTTGCTGGGAATTGAACTCACAACCTTTGGAAGAGCAGCCAGTGCTCTTAACCTCTGAGCCATCTCTCCAGCCCGGAAAAGATACTTTTGAACACCACTTCCTTGATGTCCCTTTGGTAAAAAGAGGGTGGTGGTCTCTACCTCACAGATAAGGAATAGAAAATACATGTGGAAAGCACTTAGCACGGTGCCTGGCGCACAGAAGGTGTTTGACAATCAGCAGTGATCACGGTCTGGAGACACCATGCCTCCAAGCCGATGTGCTCTTACCATGTGGGCTTAGAGGGACCAGCTGGTTGTATCCACATTTGCTTGCTGAGGTGTCAGATTGGGTGTGCACGCTGGCAGCAGCTGGCACCTGTTAGCTCCTGCTATGTCAGCCTGAGCCAGGCCTGCACATATGTGAGCAAATGCTGAGGCAGGGGTTACTATTTCCCACTTAGCCTTTGTGAATCCTTCTGGAAAAGAAGTGGGGTTACTGGAGTCCAGCCATAGTAAGGACAGGCCTGTGGTCAGAGCAGTGCTTCCTACTTTGTTGCCTACTTTGTTGGTTTTACCTGTCATGTAGGGCTTGAACCCAGGGTCTCTATGTGCCTGTGCTCTACCACTGAACTACACCCCCAGCCCCAGTCCACCATTTGCTCCCCCAACAGCTGTCCTGCTATTTTGTCTGTGTTCCCCAGAATGGAATGGAATCTCCCTTAGGAATGTGCTATCACCTCCTCAGGAGGAAGGGATAAAGATGCCATATTCCAGAAAGGAGGCATGCCATGCTTGGGGATGGGGATTTGTTATCAGTTGGAACAGCACATCACACTGCTGTGATCCTTTCCTTCTAGGCCGAAAGTCTCACTCCTTAGCTCAGACACCCTGGACACTGTAAATCTCTTTATGCCCTGCTTATTTCCCCCTTTCTCTTGCCCTTCTGCCTCTTTGACTGGAAGGTCTCCAGAATGCTACTTAATATGCCTGTCAGTCCCAGAACAGAAAGTACTATATAGATCACAAAGGCTGGCAGGTATCAAACCTACAAAGCAGAGACTTTTCTTTTTAAATAGATTATAAAGTACACATGTAATCATGTGTGGTATAAGAATAAACACCCTCGTATCTACCATTCAGCCTAAGAAACTGAACTTGAAGCCAAGTCCAGTGGCACACACTTGTAGTCCCAGCAGCATTTGGGAGGCTGAGGCGGATCAATAAGTACATGAGTTCAAGACCAGCCTGAGTAACATAGTGAGGCCTTGTCTCAAAGAAGGGGGAAAAAAGGAAAGGGGAAGAAGAAGGGAAATAGGCCAGTAACTTGGAAGTTCCAGTGCTTACTTCTGGTCATGGGCCTATTCACATAAGCTGCTTTGTTTAATTTTATGCTAATCATTCCTTTGCTGTTCTCTATGAACTTACTGCCTGGCCTGAAACTCTTTATGTAGACCAGGCTGGCCTTGAACTCAGAGATCTTCCTGCCTCTGCCTCCAGAGTGCTGGGATTAAAGACATGAGTCACCACACACAGCCATTTTCTTTTTAAGATTTATTTTTTAACCATTATTTATGTATATTTGTGTATGCCTGGAGCATGGGTGCTGGGGCCTGAACCCCCCAGTCCCATGGTAAGAGCAGCAGTGCTCTAACTGCTGAGCCATCCCAAGTTCTACTATGGGACGTGGTCTCTACTATATAGCACTGGCTATTCTGGAACTCACTATGTGGACTAGACTGTCCTCAGACTCACAACGGTCCACCTGCCTCTTCCTCCAAGTGCCTCTCAGATACCTTTTTTTTTTTTTTTTAGAGTGTTTTGCCTGCAAGTATCTCTGTGAACCAAGTGAGCAATGCCCATGGAGGCGATGAGGGCATAGGATCCCCGGGAACTGGTTAAAGGCAGTTGTGAACCGTCATGTGGGTGCTGGGAACCAAACCCAGAGTAACCTTTCTGGCCCTAGACTGGCTCTGCCCTGGACATTTTTTTCCTTGCTACATTTGTGTGTGTCATGGAACATGTGTGGGGGTCAAAGGACAACCTCCACCATCAAACTTAAAATGTTTTCAAGATTTTCTCTAGTACATGGCCTGCGCTGCTGCCGCCTCCCTTGACTTTTAAAACCGCTTCCTTAGTAGCTGATAATCCCTACTTCCACCACCACCCCAGTTGGCCTCTGGTTCTATTTGCCAAAGCACAGATAGAGTCAGGATGTCTCTGCATATTCTTGGCTGCTCTCTCTCGAGCCTGCAGGTGTTGGTCCAGACTCCTTGGCCTGGCATTTAAGGCCTTGGCATTCTTATCTTTCTGCAGCTCCCAGCTTCCCCGTGCTCTTCCCTCAGACCTGTCAGGTGCCGTCCTCTAAAGACCACACCCTCACTGCTGCTCGCTCCGCTCCCCCAACAGAAGCTGCTGTCCTGCTCTCCTCACAGCCCCTCCTGGTGGAGATGCATGATCGCTGCCTCCACAGCTGCTTCCACTGCTAATGTATCTGTTCTCCCTCAGATCTACGCTCTCAACAGAGTCATGACAGAGCTGGAGCAGCAGCAGTTTGACGAGTTCTGTAAGCAAATGCAGCCCCCTGGGGAGTGAGCCTGCCTGCATCCTAGTCTGAGGACCTGGGCCTCTCAGAATTAAACAAGACTTGTGGAGAACTCTGCACTGAACTTCCTGTAGGTAACTTTCACCACACTGGTTCCTCCTCTCAGAACTGGCCCAGTGCTTGCTGGGTAGACTTTTCATCTGGGACAGCAGACTTTTTAAAAAGGCCTTTTTTCTACTGTGCAAGAAAAATCATTGTTTCTAGTGAAACTGTGTGTCTTCCCTAAAAATAATAAAATACAAAATGTTCATTTGTTGTTACTTTAGGGTGGGAATGGCTGCTCACAGAAAGTGGAATAAAGAATGGAGAAGGTGAGGGCTGGAGGGATGGCTCAGCAGTTAAGAGCACTGACTGCTCTTGCAGAGGACCCAGGTTCAGTTCCCAGCTCCATATCCAACATTTTACAACCACCTGTAACTCCAGCTCCATGCATCCAACATCTTTTTCTGGACTCTGAGCACCTCACTCCCCCCTATACCCACAAAGGTGTGTGTGTGTGTGTGTATGTGTGTGTGTGTGTGTGTGTGTGTGTGTGTGTGTGTGTACATAGTTAAAAATAAAATGTCTTTTTAAAAAAGAGCTGGCATGGTAGCACATACCTTTAGTAAACTAAAGCAGAGACAAGCAGATGCCTGTGAGTTTGAGGTCAACCTGTTCTACATAGCAAGTCCCAGGCTAGCCAAAGCTATATAATGAGACCCTGTCTCAAAGACACACACAGAATGGGATCTAGTGTCCACGGGGACACAGGAGCTGCTTTGCCTTGGGAATAAGGACAGCTCATTATTTCCCTCAAGGGGAAAGAACACAGGAGTTGGTGGATTTGGTAAGGTAAGTGTGGAAGCTCTTTGGAGGTGGAGATAGGCAGATCTCTGTGAGTTCGAAGCCAGCCTGGTCTACAACTTGAGTCCTGATAGCCAGGCCTACGCAGAGAAACCATGTCTCAAAAAGCAAAAACAACAACAAAAGAAAAGCCATGCCTACTTCTAGGGTTGTTCTAAACCCTGTTGATCACAGGCGTCCAGTCACACACATAATATGTGAGTCTTACTCCCATTGAACTACTAGCCAGAGTTGAGGGGTAGGAAGCCAGGATTTCCCCCCACCGCATCCTATGACTGCAGCTAACAGCAGCTCTGGGTTTCATCTTGGGACTACCCGCACCCCGCCGAGTCAGGTTTGTGAATGGAATGTTCAGACTGGTCCCTTAGGAACCAAACAGCCATCACCCAGCTTCCTCTTCTAGGGCTAGAGGCCTACAGTTACCTCACACATGTGCTTCAGGAATTTAATTCACTCCAGCATGTTCCAGCAGGGTTACTGCAATGCTGAGCAAGGGCTGGGATCAAGGGTCTGTGCCACCATGCCTAGCTAACTAAAATCTTTTTTTTTTTTAAAAAAAAATACTATTTTTAACTTGAAGGAGTTGATAAATTATTCCTTTCATCTGTCCTTCAAAATATGGAGCCAATTAAATTGGTGGTTCTCAACCTGTGGGTCACAACCCCTTTGGGGGTCAAATGACCCTTTCACAGGAGCACCTAAGATATCAGAAAACAAAGATATTTACATTACCTTTCATAACTAGCAAAATTAAATTATGAAGGAGCAATGAAATAATTTTAAGGTTACCAGTCACAACAACATGAGAAACTATATTAAAAGGTCACAACATTAGGAAGGTTGAGAACCACTGAATTAAGTGATGAATTAAAAAATCCAGGGGAAAAAATGGGTTAAGAAAATCTCATCTTGATGCGGGAGAACAATTCTATATCTGTCAATTATGTTTTAAATAAATGCTGATTGGTTGGTAGCCAGGCAGGAAGTATAGGCAGGAAAACCAGACAGGAAGTAGAGGTGGCGCAATAAGAATAGGAGAATTCTGGGAAGCAGGAAGCTCCCCCGCACTCCTGCCCAGACCACCGAAGAAACAGGATGTGACCTGCCCAGCTGAAAAAGGTACCGAGCCATGTGGCTAACACAGATAAGAATAATGGGTTAATATAAGCTATAAGAGCTAATAAGAAGCCTGAGCTAATGAGCCAATCAGTTTATCATTAATGTAGACTCTGTGTAATTTCTTTGGGACTTGCCAGCTGTGGGGTACCGGGCGGGACATAAATCCCAACAAGCCGGCCCTCATGTTACATCACCTTACTTATGAAGCCTTACAACCCAGAACATGTAAATGGTGTTTATTAAACAATAGACTTTTGAACATTTCACCCTAAAAGGAAAAGAAACTAAAGAGAAAATTACATACTGGTTTATACGCACTTAATCCCATTGGAAAAAATGCTTGAGCATTAGGAATGAATTAAGTTCACAGTCGTAGACCTGAGTGTAGTGGGCTTTCTTGGAGTGCCAGCCCCAAATCATGGCACAGAGACTTACCGGCAACCACGAATGTTTGGCCCTAGTGTAGGCTTGTTTCCAGCTAACCCCTATTTTAACTTAAATCAACCCATTTCTGTTAACCCATGTGCTGCCCTGAGGCTCATTCACCTCATCAACAAACTGTCCACCCTGCTTTCCTGCTTCCTCTGCACCTGGCTGGCTCCCCTTTTCTCTCGATCCCCCCAACTCTGCCTGCCCCACCTCTGCCCACCCACTGGCCATCTAGCCCTCCACTAGACAAATCAGGAGCCCCAGGCAGGCAAAGTAAAACAGCAACACACCCCTATATAGTTAAACAAATACAGCATAAACAAATGCAACACATCTTTACATAGTTAAATATTCTATTCCACAGCACCTGAGTTTTCAAAAATTCCAGTTTTTATATGAAAGCCCACATTTTTAAAAATTTATTCAGGGGGCTGGAGATATGGCTCAGCGGTTAAGAGCACTGGCTGCTCTTCCAGAGGTCCTGAGTTCAATTCCCAGCAACCACATGGTGGCTCACAACCATCTGAAATGAGATCTGGCGTCCTCTTCTGGAGTGCAGGTGTACATGGAGGCAGAATGTTGTATACATAATAAATAAATCTTTAAAAAAATTTATTCAGTCTGTCTACATGTTATGTATGTGCCCACAGAGGCCAGAAGAAGGCTTGGGATTCCTAAACTGGGGTCACAGAAGTTCTACACTAACATGTTAATGCTGGAAACAAAACCTAAGTCCTCTGCAGGAGCAGGCAGTGCTCTTAACTGCTGAGCTGTGTCTCCAGCCCCCCAACAGAACTTTTTCTTGAAGTGACAGGCACACTCAGTTCACACCCCAGGAAAATCCAGTTGGTACTGCCCTAGCAGCTTGTGTGTTTGCCTTCCCAGGGGGAAGTAAATCTTGTTAGAAGTGAGGAAATGAATGCTGGGCAGCGGTGGCGCACGCTTTTAACGCCAGTACTCGGCAGCCAGAGGCAGGTGGATCTCTGTTAGTTCAATGCAGCATGTTCTGTCGAGTGAGTGCTAAGACAGCCAGAGCTACACAGAGAAACCCTGTCTCAAAAAACAAAAAAAGGAAAAGAAAAAGGAAGTGGGTTTATGGAGATTAAACATTTCACTCAGAACCAGACCTACAAAAGCGATAGGATTCTGTCACAGGATTCCACTCAGATAAGGAGCAGTGCTTCGAGAGAGGCATTGCCACCATCCTGGGTTTGGACCAGAAACCCGCCTAAACTCCTTGACTTCACGTGTGCTGAAAGAAGCTCTCCCAGCATCCTTGCCTTTGTGCTTAAGGAAGCCCAGGAAGAGTCTCAGAAAAACTACTTTCTAGGAAATAAAGGTGCCAAGGCGAGCTGGCAGCTGAGTCCCCAGCCTTGCAGACTCTGCAAGGAAGCCTCAGCCACCCTGCTGCTGCCCTGGTGTCACTCACTAATCCAAGGGGACAAAGGCAAACCAATGGAGTAAGAGTTATCACTGTTACAGTCGCCGAGTACTTCGGGTGCCGAGTGAAGCAGTCTTCTGGGGGAAATATATCCTGCTTTAACTCTGCTTCTGTCACTTTAAATGGACATGACTCTGGAATCACAGTTCTTTGGAGTTCTGTTTTGTTTTTCTTTTGAACAGAGAAACAGAAATCATTTGATTTGATCAAAACTCGGAAGTAGTGTGAGGACACCATTGACTAATCTCAAACATCAGATCTTTGAACAAAATTTAATTGGTTGAGAGTAGCACAAGCTGGGCTGGAGTGATGGCTCAGGGGTTAAGAGCACTGGCTGCTCTTCCAAAGGTCTTGAGTTCAATTCCCAGCAACCACATGGTGGCTCACAACCATCTGTAATGAGGTCTGGTGCCCTCTTCTAGCCTACAGGCAGAATATGTATACATAATAATAAATATTTTTTAAAAAAAGAGAGAGTAGCACAAGCATTGTTTCCTATCGCCTACTCTGAAAGCACCGTGCTAGCTCCTGGTCCCTGAGAGCTCATGTGAACAGTTCTCAAGGATTGGCTCACACTGACATGAGTGTCAGCATGGAAGAACATCACCTGGATGTCTGAGCCTGAGTGGACGTATTCTTACTATAGTAACCTTCCTTATAACTTCTGAGAATTCACAGGGAAATTGATTCTCCTGCAAAGTCAACATTTTTTGAGTGCTAGGCACTGTGGCAGGTGGTAGAAATACTAAGCATAAATGAAAGGCCATTATGGTCTAGCAAAACACAGTAGAATCATCTAACAGTGACCACATAAAAGATGAAACACTGGGGAAGAGAGGCCTGGGAGAGACGATGCTACCAGCTTCCATAGAGTTGTAATGATATTGGGCATTTTCCTTTTTTCTTTCATTTGCAAGTTGGTATTTATTTTTAATTTAATTAGATTTGAGGCAAATTTAACACATATATACTACTCTTTTTTGTTTGGTTTGTTTTTTTGGCTTTTCGTGGATTTTTTTTTATTTTTCCATACATTGTTTTGTTTTATTTTTTCCATTCAAGAACATAATTAAAGAAATAAAATTTTTTTTTCCTTTCTTCCCCTTCTCCCGGTCCCCTCCCACTACCCTTTTCGTGGATTTTTATGTGTAGCTTTGGAGCCTGTCCTAGAGCTTGCCTTGTAGATGGGACTGACCTCGAACTCACAGAGATCCACCTGCTCTGCCTCCCAACTGCTGGGATTAAAAGCATGTGCCACAATACCTGGAATGAGGAAATCTTCTCAAATCACTTAAAGTTAGAAGACCCACTTTTAATCAGGATTAAAGGTGTGCATCACCACCTCCCAGCTCATATATACTACTTCAGTGCCTGGGGTTGGGGGGAGGTTTGTAGAGGTGGTTCAGTGGTTAAGAGCACTGACTGCTCTTCCAGAGGACCCAAGTTCAGTTCTCAGCACCCACATGACAGCTCACAACTGTCTGTAACTCCAGGATTCAACCCCCTCACACAGACATACATACAGGCAAAAGACCAATAAAATAAAATAATTAAAGCATTAAAAACAAAACCTTCAGTGGCAGACATGTTGTAGAGAAGCTCAGGCGCCACCGTGTGGGAAGGGGCAGAATTAGGCAGAATGTCCCTCCCACCTGAAGACAGAATCCAGAGCGAAGCTAGTCTTCCTGGTTATTCTCCATAAGATGCAACTTTGGAATACAATATAAGAGCACGCAGTATTTCTGTCTGATTTGAGTTTAATAAGACAAAGTGACATCTGAGTGGAGTTTAGTGTTTGAGAACTTAGAAGAGATACACACAGAATGAGCTTACTGGAAGCCAGGTGTGATGGCTATTCTTATGGCTATTCTTGGATGTCAGCAACATCTGTAACTAACTAAAACAAAGCAGGTTTAGTTAGTTTTTAGAGGGATTTTCCTTTTTTCTCGTTTTGAGACAGGTTCTCTCTATGTAGTCCTGGCTGTCTATGTAGTCTATGTTATCTCTATGTAGACCAGGCAGACCTCGAACTCACAGAGACCCCTGTCTCTGCCTCCCAAATGCTGGGATTAAAAGCATGTGCCACAATACCTGGAATGAGGAAATTTTCTCAAATCACTTAAAGTTAGAAGACCCACTTTTAATCAGGATTTTTTTGAGGTGGGAAGAGCCACCTTTAATCTGGGCTACAACATCTGGTGGTGGCCATATAAATAAAGGACATGGGAGAAGGAAGCTTGCTCTCTTTGCCTGCTTACCCCCACTAACAAATCCAGTCCTTCACTGGCATTAGAGCCTTCTTCTTCAGGATTATGTTGTATACTGAGGACCAGCTGAGACATCCAGCCTCATAAACTGAACAACTACTGGATTCTTAGACTTTTTCTTGGTAGACAGCCATTGTTGGACTAGCTAGATCACAGCTAGCCACTCTAATAAACGCCATTTATAGATAGATAGATAGATAGATAGATAGATAGATAGATAGATAGATAGATAGATATAGGTAGATAGATAGACAGACAGACAGACAGACAGACAGACAGACAGACAGACAGACAGATAGATAGATAGATAGATATTCATTCTATCCATTCTGTTCCTCTAGAAAACCCTAATATACCAGGCGATACATTTGGGCTGCCATCTTTCTGAGATAGAGTCTCATGTATCCAAGGCTGGCCTGGAACTCCAGATCCTGAGCTGAAACTCAAACCAGCCCAAACTTAGCTTGGAAACAAAAGTCTACCCTACATGACTGATTCAAGTATTACCCAAGCCAATGGTGGTGGTGCACACCTTTAATTCCAGCACTTGAGAAGCAGAGGCAAGTGGATCTCTGAGTGTAAGGCCAGCCTGGTCTACAGAATGAGTTCCAGGACAGCCTAGACAACACAGAGAAACCCTGTCTCAAAAAACAAAAACAAAAACAAAAAAACAAAACAAACAAACAAAAAACCTGTTTCAAGTATTACCCAAAAGGGAGCCTGAACCCTGAATAAGAAGAAAGAAACAAAGGCTTCTGGGCCCACTGTGGGTCACTGTGATTCAAGACAAGAGACAGCATATGACAATACAGGCACCAGGAAAGCTTTAGTGAGGATGAGGCAGGTCTTGGTCCAGCGTGCTAAGTGCAGAGCCCACAGAGCCAGCGGGAGTAGTGAAGTCATGGTTCCCCCTCGCTAGAGCTTAATACAAACTCCCCTGCCCCAGAGGGCATCTGGGAAGAAGATGTAGGAGAGTGACCAAATCAGGCAGTAGAAGGCGGTGAGTGAGAACGGGGAGAAAAACAGCATGACGACACCTGCAGAGAGAAGCAGACGCTCAGTTTCATGTCTCACGTGGCTCCTACCCCACCCTCGGCTCATAGGTCTCTCACAGAGCTGAGGAAACCGCAGCAAGAGAAGCAAAAGCCCCGTGTTTAAGTTCAGTTTAGTAAGTATATGTAAGCCCCTAATTGGAAGCTAATGCAATCTCAGGGTCCATTCTGTTTGATCTCAGACCAGAAGCCAAGTTCTGGCCAAGACTAAATTCAAGTTGGCCAGAGCCTTTTCAGGGGGAAAAAAAATCTTCCTGATTGTTTGGAGTTTAACATGCAATGTTCCATGCTTGAGGCTGCTTACGGAGTGGCCTCAGACTCACACCAATAGCACTGAATAATCAGTGACTCGCTCTGCCCAGCCTGTGCAAGTACAGTCTGTGCTGAACAGCCAGTTCCCTTCTCTAGTCTGGCATTTGGTACCTACCAGGCAGAGGGCACCTATGTGAGTCTCTGATGACCTTCCCTGCAGGACAATGCTTCATGTGCATGACCACAGTTCAGGGCTTGAGAAGTTGAGTGTGACTCTCTTCTGTGGTCACTTCCCATGCACCTTTTCCGTCTCGTGATTTTGAGCCACATCCTTTATTTTTGTTTTTGTTTGTTTTAGTTTCTCCGTTATAGCCCTGGTGCATCTACTCGGTACTGGATACTCTGCCAGGGGCTACCAGTTGCTTCACTTACATTTCATTATGATCCTATGACTTAGAATTACCTCTATTTCCTCATAAGAGATCAGGAGGAAGTAACCTACACAGGGGCCTGATTCAAAGCCTGACCTTTAAAAACTAGACATTCTTCCTCAGTTAACAAGAATATGGGGCAACAATAGTCTTATAACAAGCTCTCATGTAGCCCAGGCTGTCCTCAAACTTGCTCTGTGACCGAGGATGACTTTGAACTTCTGATCCTTCTGCCTTCAGCTCCACAGTGCTGAGATTATAGGTGCGCACCACCACAGCCAATGTGTGCCGTACCAGAGATCAAACCCCAGGGATCTGTGCAAGCCAAGCAAGTACTCTACCAACTGGACTACAAGCCCAACCTGACCAACATGTATTCTGCAAGAACCTGTTAGATCGTAACAGGTGACCTAACAAACAGTCACTTCCAGGGAAAAGAATCAGTTAATGTGCTAGAGGTTCGGCATACTATAATTGGAGACCAATCATTGGTCTGCTGAGACAAGGAGGCAAGGTTTAAAGTCAGAATTGTCCTAAAAAATAGATGACATTAGCTCCCCAAAGCTAGCCATGGGCCAACTCCTTGAAGCTCTGTAGGGAAGAGGGGTCTTCAGTCTAAGGTGACCGGCTGTCCCCAGGCAAGCAGAATATCTACAGCATCCACTCTGAAATGTGTGCAATACTGGCATTAACTGGTGTCAGAATCTATGAGTTGACATTTCCTCCTTAACTCATTCAGCAAAACAACCCAGGAGTCTCATGCTAAGTGTGTGGTTTATTTTGAGCAAAGGGGCTCAACTCCAGGAACAAAGACCTCTGAAGAAAACACTATGAGCTGGGAGAGAGGAAGTAGAAAAGATGGAGCCAGCAATTGCCATTTCTAGTCCAGGACCCTACCACAGGACTACCTCATTGCCCCATTCAGCTGAACTGAGTTCAAGATGGTGAGGTGTTAGTCCAAGTTTATACACCCATATGCGAAAAGTCAGAGCTTCAACTGAGGCACGTTTAGCTGCAAACCCAGATTCTCCACACCATTCTGCCTCTGCCACCTAGGGCACAGGAGAGTCAGCACCCAGAATTTGGTCAAGAACCCTGTACCAATGCCACATAAGATATGAACCTGAAGGAAACATGCTCTATGACCCAGAGTGGACTGACAGGAAAGGGATAATGGGAAAAACTCAAGCCCCCAGGGATGCTTTTCTTTTCTTTTTTTTTTAAATATTTATTATGTATACAATATTCTGTCTATATGTATGCCTGAAGGCAAGAAGAGGGCACCAGACCTCATTACAGATGGTTGTGAGCCACCATGTGGTTGCTGGGAATTGAACTCAGGACCTTTGGAAGAGCAGGCATTGCTCTTAACCGCTGAGCCATCTCTCCAGCCCCCCAGGGATGCTTTTCTGTTGGCTTGTACACCTTAAAGGAAGCCCTAACTCAGGACAAACTGTGAGCATCCTATATGAACTTCCTCCTTCAATGTCAGCTCTCGTTCCAATACTTATCTCAAGTCCAGTTGCCTCCCTCCATCCTTCACTCCACCACTTCTGAACACCTCCTCCTGGTGCTCCCTTGTCTGTTCCTGTTCTCCAGGCTCTGCCTGGAAGCTGTTGCCCTCGTCATACATCACTTGCTACCTGCATCCACCCAAGGCATCTTATTTGCCTTTAGGATCAAATCCCAAATCCTGCCCAGTCTGCCCACTTCACTGGCCTAAGATTTTGTTACTAGCTTTCCACACAAGTTCAGCCACACTGCTCCCTTCCAGCACCTTCTCGGCCTCCCACCATCACAAGACAGCAGCCTCTGCCTGACCCACTCTTCCTGCTCATCCGTGAGCTCACCTCTCCAATCTCGCTTAAACATCCTCCCTTAAGAGCATTTCCTCCTCTCATGCCATCTCAGAGGGTGACCAGTGAGTCACCCTGTATCAAAACTGCTTGTAGTGACTTTATTGTTTTAGACAGAATTTCACTCTATAGCTCAGGATATGACCTGGGACTCACTATACCTTGAATTTGCAATGATCCTCCAGTCTCAGCCTCCCAAGAACTGGAATTACAAACACAGGCCACTGTACCCAGCTTTGTTTGTTCCCAATTATCTTCACCATTTTCATTTGCTAGTTTGTTTCGCTTTTCAGTAACTTCCTTGGCTGTCTCAGGCAGAGACTATGTCTAGTTCTCCAGACTGACTCCCTGTACCTGCCACATAGGCATGCACCTCCTAAATTCTGCTGATCTCATTAACATGAAGTAGATCTGTATTGGGCATGGCCTAATTCTATGCACTGGAAATCAGAGCACGAAGAAAACAGTCTTCTGTGGATGTGAGCACATTTAGTATTTTCAGGCATTTAAAATATGTCCTATGTTGATTAACAATAAAATTGATGGTGAAGGATACGTGAGGATGAAGAGCATGGACAATGCTGCTGTGAGAGACAGTGTGACCGTAAACACCCTAGTAGCAGTGATTTGAACTCACCTCCCATATAAACCACTTTTTTCCAGTTCTCTGACTCCAGGATTTCATCATGTGGGTAGCAACTCTGGTCGATCATGAACAGAATCATGAGTGAAGCCATGCAGCAGAGAATAAATGTGTTGCCCTTGGTCAGTAGGCAGGTGGAGGCCAAAACACAGGAAGCATAGGGACAAGGTAGACCTTTGTATGCAGAGGGACCTCCTTCTAGGGAGAGATCATGGGATGAGCTGTTTCCTGGCTCCAAGGGCATCTATCACTTTGGGTCTCCTCGCCCTGAGCTACCAAATTCCCTTAGCCCAGGGATGGGGAGGAATATGAAGGTCATTTGGTTATTTCAAGCTGATGCTGCACAGGTTTGGGTTGGCTTCTGGGGGACAGCAGGCAATCAGCATAGACCCGGTGTGCCCACACCTTAACAGGTCCTTGGAACGCCAGGCTGAGCTCAATGCTGGGTTTGCACCCTCTTTCTGTGAGGTCTTCCAAGCTGCCCTCACTACCACAGCTTCCTTTGTTTGGGGAAACTGGAGTTCTCTGGAACTCCATTCCTGGAGTGTGCCTCCTATACAGATATAGTACAGAAAAGAGACATAACTCCTGAAGAAGCAAGGACTTGTTTCTCCCAGACCAGGGCTCTGCCAATACAGCCCTCAACCTCCAGCAGGTGTGGGACTCACGAGGAAGAGGAGGAGTCCATGAGTGGTCCCTGGCTTCTGGCTCCCAGCAGTTTCTCCTGCCCCTTGATCCCTAATCACAGTCCTGAGATAGACTGGGTTCCACTCACCCGTTGAGTAAAAACACAGGCGGAAGGAAGTGGTTAACACATAGATGACAGCCAGGAACCCATTCAGAGGCCCATCCACACCAAGGAGCAGAGCAGAGGCCAGGCCAAAGGTGGTGAAGACAGCGAAGTCATTCAGTTCAAGTCCTGCTTTAGAGGTCAAGGTTAACTCACAGGCATGCAGTCTACACCCTAGCCTCTCTTGGGTGGCTGGAGCAGAGACAGCTGGGGTGCTGCTCCCTAAAGATGGTCTGTAGATCAAAGCCTGGGTCGTCCCCCCACTCCCAGCTCTCTCTCTGCTGGTTCTTGTCACTCAGTATGAATGGCTTAGTGCCCAAGTTCACAAGCCTCAGGACCTTTTTCAGGAAAAATCTTATATGGAAACATCTCGAAGTATTTTGAACCAGCTGCTTTGCCTGGGGATATTTCTCATCCTCTCACTGACCCTCAGCATCCCCTTCACTTCACTGGTAAATCTTCAGCAGATATTCCTCACTAAGAATGAAGGTGACCCCAGGGAACACTTGGAAGGCAGGAAAGGATCAACAGCAAAGAAAATGCTTGATTAACTCAAAGTGAAATTTTACCTCATAAAACTCACAATAACTGGGCTGGGGAGATGGCTCAGTGGTTAAGAGCACTGGCTGCTCTTCCAGAGGTCCTAAGTTCGATTCCCAGCAACCACATGGTGGCTCACAACCATCTGTAAAGAGATCTGGCACCCTCTTTGGCGTGCGGGCATACGTGGAGGCAGAATGTTGTATACATAATAAATAAATAAATCTTTAAAAAAATAATAAATATATAAAAATTAAAAAAAACTCACAATAACCATAATAGTGTACTACAGAGTATAAACACAAGACTAGAATCCTTAGCAAAATCGCATAAACCAAAAGAGGAGGAAATAGGATTGGAGCAGAGGGGTGAGGAAGATAAGAACTAAATACGAGGGTGAGGGCGGGGCTAAGATGGGGAAGACAGCCAGCCCAGGAGATGGGTCCAGGCTGCAGACAGCCTCACTCCTGGGGCAGGACGGCTTCCTCTTTTGGCATGTGAACAATTGGGGGTGACTGAGGAAGGTCTGCCTGGTGTCAGAGGGATGGATGGTAGTAGCCTGAGATGGATGCTCCCACAGTGTAGGGATTAGAGGGCCCCAAGGTTGAACTCACCTAATTTGTGGCAGATGTTGAGGTGCCTGGTCATCGTCCCTACTGCCATGTCTAACAGGAAACTGATCAAAAGCATCCAGGAAGCACAGTGGGATTTCCTAGAGTGCAGGCCAGCAGGGCAGCTTCTCGTAGTACCCACTGGACAAGCCCACACTCAATGCCTACCCTTCACTTACTCACACCCCTTCTGGCATATACTGCTTTAAGTGTTTTACTCGCCCCCTCATATATGGCTCTATCCCTCCCAAACTCCCAATACATAGTTTTTTTTATAATTTTTTAAATTTTATGTGTCTGAATTGTTTTGCCTGCATATGTATCTGTACACCACATTCAATACATTGCCCAGGAAGATCAGAAGAGGATGTGGAATCTCATGGTACTGGAGTTACAGGCGACTGTGAACCATACCATGTGGGTGCTGATAATCAAACCCAGGTCCTCTAGAAAAGCAGCCAGTGTCCTTAACCACTGAGCCATCTTTTCAGCCCCAACCAATAATTTAAAGAGGTTCTCTGACACCCCCAAACCCTCTAGTAATCACCAAAGTCCCTTCCAACTCTTCTTTCTTAGTGGGGGAGGGTGTTTCGAGACAGGGTTTCTCTGTGTAGCTCTGGCTGTCCTGGAACCCGCTCTGTAGACCAGGCTGGCCTCAAACCCAGAGATCCACCTGCCTCTGCCTCCTGAGTGCTGGGATTAAAGACGTGCGCCACCACCACCCAGCTCCTTCCAATTCTTAGCCTCAGTGTATGTGACAGCACAGGCTCCTTCCTAGTTCCTAGTGCAGCCTCTACCACTATCCCACTGTGGCTCTTCAGATAAATTACTGTTTGTCTACGTCTCTTTCTCCACTTGCGAAACGAAGGATATGTGCTATGTGATCACCTCTCCTCTCTTCTCTTTTGCCCTCCTCTCCTTTCCCTTCTTTTGTTCTGTGGTGGTTTGAATGAGAATGTCCCCCCATAGCTCACACGTTCAAATACTTGGTCCCCAGTCGGTGGAACTGTTTGGAAAGGAATAGGTGTGGCCTTGTTGAAGATGCTGTGTCCCAGGGACAGACTCCTGCCATTCTCAGTGTCACTCTCTCTGCCTCCGGCTTTCAGATCAAGACACGCACCCTCAGCTGCTTCTGCCGCCTGCTTTGCTCTGCCGTCATGGACTTTTACCCTGTGAAGCTAAACCCAGCTAACTGCTTTCTTTCCTAAGTTGCCTTTGCCATGGTGTTTTACAACAGCAACAGAGAAGGTAACTGAGACACCTGTTCTTCAGGAGCCACTGGCCCTGAAGGGTTTCTCAGTGAGACCTGGGACTCGCTGGTCTGGCAAGGCTGGATGGCCAGTGAAGCCCCACAGAGTCTCTGCCTCTCCAGCACTGGGATCCTGAGGGCACATTACTGTGCTCAGCTTTCTTCCATGGCTGCTCAGAACTGAACGCAGGCTCTCATGCTTGTGCCACAAGCACTTTATCGCCTGAGCGATCTCCCCCAAACCTGGTCTTGGACTTTGTATCCTCCTGCCTCCACCTCCCAAGTTCAGGGATTACAATTTTATGCCATCACACCTAACTAAATTCTGACTTTCTACAATGTTAACCATCTGGTACTTTTTGCTTTTCTTCTTCAGTCCTGGAGACTGAAGCTCGGGCCTCACACATTCCAGGCAAGCGCTTTTCCATGAGCTACCCCTGGTCAGAGTTTGCGTGTTCTTTCCATTTCTGAGCTTTAGATTGATTCCATTTGGCCTGAGATCACCTTTATGCCTTCTAGTCTTTTCTATGCCTAGAATGCAGACAGACCCCTCTAAGAGAGCCTGAGAATTACTATGCATTCTCTTGTTCTTGGAAAAAGTGTCTGCAGCTGTCGACCACAGCCAGATACTGGAGGGTGTGGCCAAGATGAATATGCTTGCTGATTTTTTGTGGGTGTGAGACAGGTGTTGACATTTCCACCTGTGGTATGGATCTGCCAGTGTCTGCCGAGTTCTCTTGGGTTTGAAGTGTGGCAAGGATCCATCAGTGTCTCCCACATCCTCTCACATTTGAGTGCTAGCCCTCACATTCCTCACTGTGCCTCATCCATCATGAGATGCTCCCATATGCTCCCTTTGTGAGCAGCCACACAGTCCAAAGAGAACCTGCCCACAGGTCCACTGCCAACTCTGCACTGGATTACAATGCTTAGGTGACCCAGCAGAAGCAGAGAGCCTGACCTCTGAACTCAGCCATCCCCGAACAACTTCAACATTTGTTTAGACCACAATTGAGTATCTAAAGGGACCTGAGGCTAAATGAAAATAACAGAACCTACAATCATAACACAAAATTACTCTCCCAGCGGCTTTGGCTAAACTGGGTTTTTCCTGCCACAGATGTACATTCTCCATTTATTAGAATCCAAGACTCCAAGTTTATGGATGAAAAACAGATACAGAAAGAAGCCACATGCTGGTCCTGGAGAATCAGGCACACCAGGAATGTGTCAGAAAGAGTTTCCTTTAAAGTACTGAGCTGCCAAAGGCCTCGAAATAGAACCCAACTTACAGGAACATAAACTGCTCCCACTTTCTTGGTGGCACCTTAAGTAGGACAAATTCCAGAACAATACTAATGTCGGGTATTCAAGTCATAGGTTCTGATTCAAGAACCAGAAAATATGAGTGAAGCCAAGTGAGGTGACTCACCTACAGTCCCAGAGGTGGGAGGTGGAAGCAGAAGGATCTTAAGTTCAAGGCCATCCTAAGCCACATAGTGAGTTCAAGACCATCCTGGGCTCCATTAGGGAAAGGATGGAGAGAGGGAGGAAAAGAGGTTGGGGAAGGGCCTATGAATACTACTATGCATCTTTTTTTTCTCCTACAGCCCTTCTGAACTGCTATAGCTTGAAGGAATGAGGAAGATTAATTATAACTCAAACTCTTCGTGGTACAAAAGGAGACCGAGGCTCAGAGATGTAACCTAGCTGAAGTCACTTACCAGAAAGGTAGCAACATGAAGGCCATGATCCTGGCTTTGAAACTAGTATACTGTCCTCATCCTCAAGTTGATCTTTCAGCCGCGGTGGCTAGGTCTTTAGAGCCTGCCTCCCCTCCTCAGGCTAAGAGCAGGCTGTGCCCAGACCTACCTGCCGAAGCTGCAGAAGATGGAGAAGAGCCCCAGCACCATGTTGGCCAGGGACAAGGCGTTAATAGCATCCTTCCAGGAAAGCTCAGCCACCTGAGGAATGCTCTCGTGGCTCAAGATGTGCTGACCTGTGGCCCAGGAGAGAGGTGCACAGGGTTCCCAAGGTCAATGGGGTCTTCAGAGAGCTCTCAGAGACCCCATCCCAGAACTGCCTCTCCACACCCTATCTCACTGATGGAGACACCAGAGATAAGCTCAGCAGTAGGGCAGGTGAATGCACATGGTCATCCCATCCTCTCTTGCCTTGGTCCCATGGTACAGACATCCCCCCAGGAGCCTTTTGACACCTCAAAGGTCTCCATATGAGAGATAGGGCTTGTCACAGATTAATGGCTGACTTAAGAGAGTCTATGCTCACTCCCTCAGAGACCTCAGAGCACACCACAACACTGGTCCCATCTCCAACAGAGAAGGAAATCAACTCCACGGAATGGATGTGGACAGCATTTAGTGGCTCCCCAGCACCTTCCACTGTGTTCTTTCCTCTGGTCTGGGCTAACTTAAAGGGTATACTCTTCCTTCCCTATTTTATGAATGAAGAACCTCAAGTTCAGCAAATTGGCAACATCTGCTCAATGTCACACAGTAAGTTAGTAGAAGCAAACCCCGCTGATTGATCCTCCATCTGCTGCTGTTTCTGGCCCCAGCAGGAGGTGATTTGGGGGCTAGAACTGAGGAGGTCACTGGGATAGCCTTACCAGATAGCCTCTGCATGCCAGCACAGGCCACAGCCAGGCCTTTGACTACCATGGCATCTCCCACAGCAGCAGGGGACCAGTTGGCCTATCCATCTTCACAGTCTTGACTTTGTTTTTAACACTATGTCCAAACAAATGTGCTCCGTACACATCAACCGTTTGTGTCCTCTCTGAGACACACTAATAAACACATCAGTCACACAGAGTAGCCCTACCCTTGAGAGGTGTGAGTAATTCCCCTTCTCACATCCATTTTCTCTTAAATCCTTCATTCATTTCGAGGCTCAGGCTTGGCCTCCAAACAGCCCCCTCTGGGACAGTTCCCAGCCCTTAAGGTCTGAGCAAGAATTGAGTCCAGATGTGGCAGCACACATCTTTAACCCTAGCATCTGGGAGGCAGAGGAAAGTGGATCTGTGAGTTCAAGGCCGGCCTGGTCTACGTCGTGAATATCCAGGACAGACAAAGCTACACAGTGAGTCCTGTCTCAAAATAAATAAATAATTAATTAATAAATAAATAAAAATAAAAAGGGGATTGAGACAAACTATGATCTTTTAAAAAGAAAAAAACTGCCACCAAGATGTCCAGTGCTACAAGGGGCTGGACGTGGGTCTGGGACTGGAATAGCATAAGGCATCACTGAAGGGCTTGTTGTTCCCATGGGCAACCTCACTCACCCAAAGAATCAACAACTGTGTGACCAAAGCCATCAGGATAAACACCTAAGATAGGAAATGATGTAAGACTGGGGAAGCTGGGGGTGAAGGGGAGAAGGTTTTGGCTGCACCATCCCACTCCATCAATCTACACAGCCATCTCTCCTGTTTCGAGGCAGCCAACCCCAGCAGGACTGAATACTTCAGTTCCTGGGCCAGGCGCCTGGTCAACTGCCAGTCCACCAATCATCTGCTAGAAGAACAGCAACTCTGTGTCTCTGCCTCTCATGGCAGGTGAGCAGGTGGCCAGTCTTCCAACAGACACTGCCTCGTTTGTGCTACTTCACAGGTGTTTTAGCCTTAATTAATGATTAGTCACCTGCTGTACCGTCGACCCTGTTCACAGAGCACTGGACACCTGGGATCCCCATTGGCCCTGTGAGCTCAGTCTGGCAAGGGCTGTCATGCCTGCTTATATATCCCAAGGAAGGCAAACACAACAGAGAGGGAAAGCCTTGGGAGCGGTCACTCGGAAGTTACAGGATGAGGCTCAGTTCTGCCTTGAGTGTTCTCTGTACCCTGCCATCTATCAGCAAACAGAAATGTTTCTCAGGCTCTATGCTTAGTCTAAGCTAAGAGAACCCCTGGGCCACTGCCCTCAAAGAACAATCAGTCAGTCTGTCTGTCTAGAGCAGTGGTTCTCAATCTGTGGATCGTGACCCTTCTAAGGGGTTGAATAACCCTTTCACAGGAGCCGCATATCAGATATTTATGATTCATAATAGCAAAATCACAGTATGAAGTAACAACAAAAATAATTATATAGTTGGGGGGGTCACCACAACATGAGGAATTATATTAATGGGTCACAGCTTTAGGCAGTAGAGAACCACTGATCTAGAGAAATGAGACACAAGCATACAATTTTACAGATGGGAAAGTGAGCCTTCCAAATAGGAAAGGGCTTGTCTCAGAAAAGGTGGAGCCAGGACTTGAACTGAGTCTCCCCTTTCTTGGTTAAATATGATTTGTAAGAACTATACACAGGTCCCAGGAGCAAAAGGATGGGGATTTGAGAAGGGCAGTTTAAGTCCACAGAAATAGAGAGTAATCTACTCACTCCTACAGCAGGGTACGTGTTTAGGAGCAAATCTGATGCTTGGTGCTGCGGACACAGAGATGACTGTGAACTGATCTCTCAAGGAACAGTCAAGCAGAGGATGCATCCCAGCATGGAAGAAGAGACAGGACCACGTGAGCACAGGTAGGGACTGGCCTGCCTGGGGGAGGCTTTCAGATGAGGGGTAGAATCTGCCCCAAGCAGATTCGGTCATATGCCAGTTTCTCGAATCCTTCTGTGGAGCCCAGCCCTGCTTAGCTCTCCAGCTCCCCTTCTCCAGCCCGGCTGAAACCCTTCTCTGGGGTCCATTCTTAGGTCTTGGGTTGGTCCTCTTTGAGGAGCCTCGTGACAGCCCACAGAGCCTGTAAATGCTTATCTTGGAAGATTTCTTGTGCTCACCATGCAACACCTGGCATTCTGTACTGGCTTCGCCTACCTTGTCTTCCTTTTTTCCTAGAGGGGACACAACTTGAGTGCAGACTAGGGTCCCCTGTGCCAAGCATGAGGCCTAACAATAAAAAAGCTCAATGTTAGTTAATACAAACACCACTTAGGTCCTTTAGCTGCACTGATTCTAATGCACCCAGAATCTAGTTCTCTTCATCGAGGCCTCTGAGAAGCCATTTTTGATGAAGACCCCCCCACATCCCATTCAGCTCAGTCCTTATCGTTTACTTATTCTTTCCGATGCCTCTCTAGGCCAGACTTTGTCTTTTTGGTAAATAGAACAAGACCTATGTGCCGCCCTTGGAAGATACAGTTTCCATGTACTAGGAGCTTGAAGAGACATGTTATGTGTAAGTAGGGCATGTTCCAGTTGCCCTGGGTATACCAGGAAACAAGACCAAGTCTGAGGCAAGGGCAAGGGAGGATTTCACCAACGTGGTGACATTTATCAGGGTCTCTAAGGATGGGGGAGGGTGTAGTTGCCAAAGAGAATTAAAAATACAGTGAGGTCCTGGCTCCCCAAAGTCGGGTGACTGAAGATCAAGTTGGTGAGGTCTAAGCTGGGGCTCTCCCAGAGGTGACTGTGGGCCAGCCCTGTGATGTCTGGGAAGGAAATGGAAGGCGGATTGGTAAGAAATTGAGGAACGGAAACTGATGGTCAAACCGCAGCGCCGAAGTCGCAGACAGAGTTCACATGACTGTGGGTTTCTAGAGAGAGGAATGAGCGAGAAGGGTTCCCTCACCAGACACCATGAGTGGCCGGTGAGGATGAAGGTATATTCTCCAGCAGTGGTGTCTCTTGTCCTTCTTCATCACGCACACTGCCACCCCTTCCCTGGGGGCCAGAGGCCATCTCCTGCAGAAACCTGCCCGCTTGAGAACAGGACACAACACTGCTCTCTCGCCAGCTTCCCTGCGGGTTGTCCGGGTAACCCGTTAAACCTAGTTCTGTCGGATGACGAGGCGTTGGCTGGCCTGATGTCCCAGTACCTCTTTATTGCCCAACCTACTCCATGTCAGTCGGGAATGCTCACCTGGGGATCAGACATTCCTAGGTGGGGCTGGAGCCCCGCAGCACTCTTTCCTGCTGCTGTTGAGGTGGAGGGGTCCAGCCCAGGCGAGGGTGCATGGATGTGGGTCGTCTCTTAGCCTGGCTCTTAGCTCACAATCCCGAGGTCAGGGGAGGGGCTGAGGAGTTTTAGGGCAGAGGCACCAGCGCCTCAATTTACAGATCTTGCAGTGGGCCGCGAGGGGCGGGGCATGATGGACTCTCAGAGGGAGGGGTCTGCTTTCTCCAGCCGCTGGATAAAATCATCATTCACTGAGGGCTTCCGCTTAGTGCAGAGACCCCGCTGGTTGAGTGCCTGGGATTGGAGGTGGGCTGGGAGTGAGTTGAAGGACTATAAAAAGCAGGCTGGGATCCACATCATGAAGAGCCCCTTGAATGTCAACACCGAGCAGGTATTGCCTTTCATAGGACTGGTTCTTTGTACCTACGAGGCGGTGTAGACATGTAATAACATTTCTAAGAGGGATGAGGACCTGAGGAACTGGGACCCAAAAATGAAGACAATGTTTTTAGGTCAGGTTCTTTCAGAAAGGTGGTTCTGGTAGCCACTGTAAAGAAAGGAGGTAGTAAGACGGAAGCTATGTCAGGGAATGGGGAGGCAGCCAGTGTGGGAGGAACCCTAAGAATGTGAGGAAGGCCCTGACCAAGGACAGAAGCCTTCATTTTTTGTTTTTGTTTTAAGACACTGTCTCACACTGTAGACGAGGTTAATCTGAAACTACATAGCTGAAGCTAGCCTTATACTCGTGTGATCCTCCTGCCAGTCTCCCAAGTACTGAGATTACAGGTGTGAGACACTCAGACTTGGAAAGAAACAATGTTAGACAATGTTCCAAGTAGGGTCCACCCTTACCTGTCCCACATCCACTCCACACTAAGGATAAAGTACACCAGCAAGAGTATCCAGAGCCCAGAGAATATGCAATAGAAAGGGTGGGGCTAAGAGGCCATGTGACACAACAATCAGCAAGGGAGAGAGCCCAGATGGTCTGAGCCCAGAGGCCATCGGGCAGACACTGGGCTGGAGGACATCCACGGTATCTCCCTGGGTCTTAGACTGGCCCTGCCAGTCAGGGAAATGGTGGATCAACTAGTTCATTTACTGTCAACTCCACCCAACCCCACCTGGGTTGGGGATTGTGGCCTTATTATAAGCACTTGCTCAGTGTGTTCGAAGGCCCTAGACTTAATTCCTAGCACCTAACATTAAAATAAGAACTTGCAGAGCTGAGACCAGAAAAGAATCTGACACTAAAGTCAGACCTGGGTGTTTCTAAACTAAAACAGGCAGGAGTCGGGATTGGGAGGGTGGAGGGCTGGCAAGATTCTGCTACAAGTGCAGTCAACACCACTGCCCTCTGCGGTCTCGGTGGAGGTTCACACGGAGCCTTGGGATGTTTTGAAACAGATGTTGGGATGACTGCTAGTGATAAAGGATGTTGGTGGTCTCTGTGGAAACACTCAGGATGGGGAAGGAAGCAAGGAGGCCCACCAGGAAACTACTGCCTTAGGCTAGATATGTAGGTGGCTTGGACCAAGGGAAAAGGGTGAAGGAATGAGAGGGAGTCAGGTGTGGGGATGTATTTTAAAAGCAGAGCTGATTGGCATGGGGAGGGCAAATGGAATAAAGGATAGCATAGCTTTGTCGCACTAAACGTGAGACAGGTGACCGCGGGAATTCCGAGGATGTGAGATGCTTCAGGGTAAACTGAGAGTTCCTGTGGACACATTAAGTTTGTAATGACTGAGTCAAGTAGAGAGGTCAAGTATAGCAGCAGGACAAATGTGCATGAACAGAATACAGATTGGAGCTCTGGACGTGTGTGAGCAGGCAGCTTAAGGGCACTAAGGCCCTGGGAATGGGTTAGAGCATACAGGAGGGAGAAAGTGCCAAGAACCTGGCCCCAGAGGAAGTTTGGATTCAGAAAAAGTGGAAGAGATCAGGATAAGACAATATTCCAAATCTAGATGAGGATAAGCACTTTTGTGGGAGCCCCAGCTTCAGTGCCCCTTCCCAGGGTACCCCCAGCTGATTTCTACCAGAGTGGGTTCCGACACACTTTCAAGCAGTGAGTGACCCCACTGAATCAAATGTTTACAACCATCCAAGTTCAGTTTCTCCAGGCAGGCACTCTAAGCACCAGCTCCTTACGAAACAAACTTACCTTCGGCACACATGGTGAATGCCAGAGACATGGGTTCAGTTGTTTATACATAGTATAATGTTAGGGAAATTACTTCCCTGGCCATGGCTAACCTCCTCTACATGCCAAACACTGAACACTGAGTGAGCAGTTCCCACATTAGCTCACATCTTCATCGTGCTTTTATTTGATTTTGGAGGCTGAGTGTATGTACACATTCTCAGAAAGGCTGTCCACCTTGTTGGGTTTTTTTTTGGGGGGGGAAGGTGGGGCTGGGACCCACCAACTAGGGTAGGCTGGCCAGTGAACTCCATCCTGCCAGCACTGAGATTACAAGCATGTGCGACCATGTCCAGATTTTTTAAATTCAATTTTATGTGCATTGGTGTTTTGCCTACATGAGAGGGTGTCAAATCCCCCTGGAACTGGAGTTACAGACGGTTGTGAGCCACCATGTGGATGCTGGAAATTGAGCCCGGGTCCTCTGGAAGAGCAGGCAGTGCTCTTAACTGCCAAGCCATCTCTCCAGCCCCCATGCCCAGATTTTTTAATGTGGATGCTGAGGATCAAGCGCAGGTCCTGTTCATACAAGCATTTTATTACCTATCTCCCCAGTTCCCCATACACCTTTTTTCACTTTTTCAAAACAGACGCTCCCTTGCTGTTGTGCAAACTAGTCTGAAACTGGCATCTAGACCCCTGCCTCAGCCTTCTAGGCACTGAGAGTGCAAGTGTGTACTAGAGACGTGCATGTATCCCACACTAGACAAAGTCCTTGTGTATGTCACCTCTGAACATTACTGGGGTAAACCTGACCTAGGTGGCTATGACTGTGGTTATGATTGGACTCTAAGCAAACACAGCTTTGTTTAACCCTGACCTTATCACTGCTATCTGAATAGCCATGAGCCACGTTCTGAACTGGAAATGCTCCTGCTCAGACCTCATGGGTGTTGGGCCACATGAAGATTAAATCAGATAAAGGGAACATCTGATAGAACTAAAGTTCCCTAGACAGCATCATCTCTTCATCTATGGCTAGTATCATCCATGTTTGGGGAACAAGTAATGACTTGAGAACATAAATACACAAGAAAGGCCTCCTTCCAGACCCCTGGGGTGGAGAGGAGCTCAGTCAACAGCTACATCCAGTGAGTCTGGGCAGAGTCAGCAAGGTAGATTTTTTTTTAAAGATTTATATATTCATTTATTTTATGTGTATGAGTCTTCTGTTTTCATGCCCACCAGAAGGAATCTGATCCCATTACAGATGGTTGTGAGCCACCATGTGGTTGCTTGGAGTTGAACTAAAGACCTCTGGAAGAGCAGTGAGTGCTCTTAACTACTGAGCCATCTCTCCAGCTCCCAAGATAGATTCTTGAAGCAAATATAGATCACTATTTATGCTAGAAAATATGAGAATGTCTGTAACAGGGTCCCAGATGTTAGCACAACTGACTCCATGATGGAAGTACCATTCAGGCTGTAAAACTCTGTATGGAGACAGCACCACCTGCCAAGATGGAGAAAAGGCCTAGTCCATCCAAGTCCATAGTTCTGGGAAAGTCTCTAAGTGCACTAACCTTCCTTTTTGGCTTCTGTAGCTCTGCTTCTGACTTGCCTATGCTTGTTAACCGATGTCAACCCAGGACATGGATTTTGTGCTTGAAAGGTCACCCAGAGAAAGGCTTGAGGCTACACTGGGACCCTGAACACCCAGTGTAGTCACCAGTGGGCTAATAAGACTTTCTATTGGCTTAAACCCATGTCCAAGCAATCTTCTCTGGTGAATACCTGTCTTTCTCTCCCACATTTTGTTGAATGGATCAACACACTTGAGCCAGAAATTCAAGAACTGCCCAAGATCTCCTCCTCTCACGCATGTCCTCACATTTTATTAGCTGACAAGGTAGCAGTCTATTGCACTTCAGCACGCTATGCATCATCACATCAGGCAGCGCTCACTCGAAGTCACACCACTGTTATGTAGCTCTAAAGGGATAAAGTCAAAACCAAACAGGGAATTGGAGAGATGGCTCAGTGGGTGGCGAGTGCGTGCTGCATTTGCAGAGAAGAGTCTGACATCTCTGGCCTCTGTGGGTACCTGCATATGTGCACAGATCCCCTGGTCTCCCCCCACCCCGCCCGAAAAAAAAACCAAAGTGACAGGCCACTGACTTCTAGGAGCACTCAAATTCCAGACATATGAACATAGTGTAATTAATTCTACTGTACAACTGACACAATCTGGCACCTCACACTCCAGTGCTGCTAGCTCAGTCCAGACCCTCATTGGTTCCTGCTGGATGAGGGAATGGAAGCTCTTCACGCCCTTCCCTCCAACCAGCCTCTGCTTCTTCGAGTCCAGTAGTACAGACCTTGGTTCCCGTCCCATCGCCCCAGCCAGCGCTCACTTCAGCTGCTGTACTTCCAAAGCAGCCAGGCTGCCATCAACACCCTTCATGTTATTTTCGTCAACTGCATTCCTTTTCCTGTCACTGACCTCCTTAGTTAGAGTTTTCTAGCCAGGACAGTCTTACCACACTCCCTGTAAAGACCAGGATGATTTTGCTTGATGAGGTTAAGAGCATATCCAATAAATTCCACCCAAAAAGAATCCTCCCTAAGCCCCAAAAGACAAGCCTCCTATACACTGGACATCTTCCTGTATTCTACAATGGCCTATGCATACCTCCACTAAGTCCTTGTACCACGTTGTAATTGCTAACCTGCCTGTTCACCTAGTAGACTGTGTGCTTCTTTGAAACAGGGCCCTGTGCTGAAATAATCCTCTAGAACCTGGAAATGAGAAGGCACTTGGTGCTCAGGAAATCACCAGGACACAGGGATGAGTGCTGATGGAGAGCAGCTGCTGCATACACTCATTGGGTCCTAATCCCCCATTCTGAGTTGTGTATCCAGGCACTCATCATCAATAGCCATCCCTCAGCCAGGCAATCAGATTAACCAGGTAAGAGCACTGGCACTACCTGGTGGCCAAAAATGGGAAGTACATCTTCTTGGACAGAAATTTTCTCTTTGGAAACCATTGATCTCCAGGCACAGTTCACTGATATATCAAAAGTGAAAGAAATCTACATTTTCAGTGATTCAGCATGATACTGCATGCCAAAGGAACTGAGAAAGATAGAGGGACCGGAATGTAGCCAGAAGGTTATTCTGCAAATGCTGATGTTGAGTCCAGATCTGTGGTATCAACACCATCCAACCACAATCGCCTTTTATCCAAAACTGGTTACTTTTTCTATCTCAACACTGATCTCTGCCTTCTGATCTCCATGCTCTTGTGTAATGCTTTCCCTTAAGTGTAGGTTGGCCTAGAGACTGGCTTCTAAACAGAATACAGCAAAGATGTCATTTCTGTGTGGGACTCCACAGGCTGGAACCTCTGTTCTGCTCGTGAGCTCCCGTCCTTTCTGATGCAGAGTGCACCTATATTTGCAGAGACTCCTGTGGTAAGAAGCTGAGGGAGACCTCTACCTAACCATCAGCAGGTAGCACAGCAATCTCCAAGGAACCAAAATTCTGTCAAAATCAAGTGAGCTTGGAAGCAGATAGTAAGGCCCTGAGAATCCAGCCCTAGCCAAAAACCTGACTACAGCCTTGCAGTACCAAAGAAACCCTGAGGCTGAAGACAGTGAAACCATGAGTAGGTGAGTGTCACCTTGAACCTCCAGCCCCGCGACAATGCTTACCCCCTTACGAACTATGCACTACTCAAAACCCATCATTACCACCAGGTCAGAACCTCCTCAAAACCTGGGCAACATTCCAGAGTCAGGATCCAAAACACCCCAGTAAAGTCTACCAGGACTGCAGCTTCCCAGTGAGGGGCTTTCCGCAGCTCACACAAGACATTTCTGTGTGAAATGAATGGCCATGTTCCTTCCTAGATCATGGACGGCTTCTAGCTCACATGGTGCACTGTGCATAAGGAAAGCCATGAATACCAAGACACAGCGTATACCCGAAGTTGGGCTTGTGGGCTCCAGCACATATTCCTCATGTTCTTTAGAACATATTACAATAGACTACACGGCAATGAAGAATCAGTCACTCTGCATTATGCTGTAAATTTAGCTAACTCAG
Organism: Ondatra zibethicus; assembly: GCA_004026605.1. Taxonomy (NCBI): domain Eukaryota; kingdom Metazoa; phylum Chordata; class Mammalia; order Rodentia; family Cricetidae; genus Ondatra; species Ondatra zibethicus. Next base: position 5,841 of record PVIU01001884.1, on the reverse strand, counting down.
CTAAACAAATAGGAAACAAAGCAGAATCCAAAAAAATCCACTCATAAGAGTTTTGGGCACAAAAGGCCCCATTCGGTACTGCTTGTCTGCAGTACTGGAGATGGAACCAGAGCCTCATGCATGCTGTGTAAACACGCTAACATTAAGCTACATCCCCGGTCCCTCTGCAGTTCATGACTTATTCAGTAAGCAATAAAAATGAATTTCAATCAGTGTTAATGTGTTAGGTGTGATAGCTCAGTTCACTAGGGAGGCTAAGGCAGGATTATCGCATTGATCAAGGTTAGCCTGTGCTAGTCAGCTGCAGGCTAACCCGGGCTACAGAAAACCTATAAATAAAAGTCCCAGTCAATCCACAATCTGTGGGCAGGTCAGTCGTTTTTCTTGTTTTCACTCCCACTGCTCTACTCTCTTCCACAGTCTCCTTTTGAAAAGATTTTTTTTTTAATTTTTTTACGGTTTATTTAACTTTATTTTATGTGCATTGGTGTGAAGGTGTCAGATTCCCCGGAACTGGATTTTCAGACAGTTGTGAGCTGCCATGTGGTTGCTGGGAATTGAACCCGGGACCTCTGGAAGAACAGTCAATGCTCTTAACCGCTGAGCCATCTCTCCAGCCCCCTGAAAAGATTTTTAAATGTATGTATATGTATATCTGGGTGTCTGTAGGGCTCATGGAAATCAAAAGTGTATGAGATCTCCTGGAGTTAAGAGTTACAGGTGGGCCAGGCGGTGTTGGTGCACGCCTTTAATTCCAGCACTCAGGTGGCAGAGGCAGGCGGAACTCTGTGAGTCTGAGGCTAGCCTGGTCTACAGAGCAAGTTCCAGGATCGGCTCTCCATAGTTGCTGAGAAACCCTCTCTCGGGGGGAGGGGCGGGGGGAGAGTTACAGGTAGTTGTGAGCTGCCTGACATAGGTGCTAGGAATGGAGCTCGGGCCCTCTAGCACAGCAGCAAGCACCCTGAACTGCTGACCCCCTCTCCAGCCCTTTCACACTATATCTTAAAAATGCCATTTGATGGGTTTGTCCTGCTGTGTGCTGAGCTCAGGCTGTCCTAAGGAGGCTTCAGAGTGGGCTCAGACAACAGCAGAAGCCTTTGCGACCTCTTCCAGCTCTAAGCTTCTGCGAGGTTTAGGATGACTGCCCACACCTGCCCTCCTTTGGCTGCCTCAGTCTCCAGTCACTCTCACTAGGCTGGAAGAGCAGAAGGGCAAACTCTAGAATCAACACTCTCACCCAGCCATTCCAAGTTGTCTGTTGTTTCTTTTAATCCTCCGTAGGCAACACTGGAATTCCCAAATCAACCTTAAAATGGCATAGCACCTACGTAGACAGCTTCAATACCAACCTAACATAAAAGACAGGAAAATGACCCACCAGCTTGTTGTGGGAAGAGGGCTCTTCCTTCCCCAGTGATGAGGTGAAGGAAAGCACTAGCTAATAATCCTCTGAAACCAAGTGACTGGGCATCAGTGGGCCCAGGAAGATCCTACAGGAGTTCTGCGATTCCTTACCATCCCAACTGACAGCAAACAGTGTCTACATTCACCAGGCTCTCCTTCCTAAAAGTTCATGATTCACCCCAAAACCACAGTCCTCAGGAGCCCCACCCCATACACACAAGGAAGAGAATGTGGACAAGGAGATGGTAGGTGGTGGTCAGGCCTTTGTCATGAGCGCTGTTCCTCAGAGCCACACTCAGTGAGTTTGTCCCTGGAAGATGGGTCCAGTGCATGGGGGCAAGGCCATGGGCTGGTTCAGCAGCTTGTCCATCATGCCAATTTTAGCATCTTGCTTCTCAATGTCTTCGTATGGAGTCCACGACAAGTCATGTTGCAGCTTGTAGGCACCAAGGAAGTCATGGGGACAGCCTGCTCCCCATTCCTAGAGGGCAAAGGAGCAAGTCCTCATCAAGATGAGAAGTGAACAGGGTTCTTTCTCTACTTAGGGCATAGATTTCTTTTTATGCTTTCCACTTCAGACTATTCAAACCATCATTGGAAGTTATATTACACATCAGAAATAATGAATATAACCAGGTGGTGGTGGCACATGCCTTTAATCCCTGCACTTGGGGGACAGAGCCAGGCAGATAGATCCCTGTGAGTTTAAGGCAAGTCTGGTCTACAAAGTGAGTTCCAGGAAAGCCAGGACTGTTACACAGAAAAACCCTGTCTTGAAAAACAAAAAACAAACAAACAAAAAAAAGAATATCATTCAAGCACACACACAACTTTTCATCAACTCACATCACCTCATTTTCTAGGAAACCACTGACCAAGCTGCAGGCTACATTTTCATACAAACATGCCCAGCATTTCTCAAAGGCTGGAGCTGGTCTAGAGTTAAGAATGAATGTTCTGGGGGAGTGGGAGAGGACTGGGAGAAGGGGAGGAAGTGTAAATTTTTGAATGAAAAAAAAAAAAGAATGAATGTTCTTACCTCTGGAGAAATAATAGAAAAGTACTGCTGGCCACTTTCCCGCTGGTAAAGATAGTAAATGCTGCCAGGTTTTTTCACCATATTACAAGCCACGTGGTGCAAGTCAGCATCTCTGCGAGCATCTTCCAGTACCTGCCAGCCACACAGGTAAGGCAGGGGATGAGTCAGAGGTACCCGGCCTCACCCACATCACCCTACCCAAAGCACAAACTCCAAGCTTGCAGTCTGGTTCCCCAGCAGCAATGGCTCACTACTGGTGTGCAAACGGTTTGGAAGAGTGGAGGTTACACAAGCTGCTGTGCTGGGAAAGCTATTAGAGGGGTAAGATTTTTAAATGCTGGTATGGCTGACTTGGGGGATTCTTAAGTTCTTCTTTTCCTGGGTCAAGTACATTTCCTAGAAACTCTTCCTCCCTTAAAAAGCTTTATCTTACCTTTCTCCTGGATAGGAAACAAAACCCACTTCTGCTTAACTTCCATTATGGCTCAGATGTCATTTGTCTCTTAAAGGGTGCTAGGAGCCTGGCCACCAGCGCAGAGACATGAGAGGGAGGGCACTGCCCTCGGAAGGGAATTCTGGGGAAAGCGACGTGAAGACACAAACCAGGACTCGATGTTGTAAAAGCCAGGGCCTGACACCTGGATCTGTAGCCCCGTCTCAGGATGCACCTGTTCTCCAACACACGCTCTGTTCTGACTAGATGTGACCCCGAGAGTTCTCCCCAGAGCTGAGCTACACCAGCACCCTGCCCCTCGAACCTCTAAACATATGTACAAAATAAACATCATCATTATAGGGCTAACCTGCTCCAAGTACTTCATCACAGCAAGACAAAATAAACTAATGAAACCTCTTGGGCATATTTCTAGCATTTAATCAAAAGGTCTACATTTTCAAAATGTATGAAAAACAAAGACGGCACCATGATTGTAAGTTCGGCTAACCCTCCCAAGCAAAGGAAAAGGAAAGCCTGCCTAACCTACACTGGCCTTGAACATCTTTCTCACCTTCCTAGCTTGTTCTTGCAAGTGTTGGATTTGCTCAGCAATGACTGTCAGCTTGTTAGTAGCATTTGCTCGGATGAATTCATCAGCCTACAAAGGAGAGAAACCATACTGTAGGGTGAAAAGGCAAGTTGCACCTGTGGTCACATCAAGATGCAATTCAAGGACTTACGCCAACAGCTTCTGCTTCTACCTATTCCATTGCCATGTAAATTCCCACCCACCCTAGGGCCCAAATCAGGAGAAGCCCACACTGTAATGACCCCGCGTCCTTCATCTATCTCCACTACCGTTCACTCTCAGCTCTAATCACAAGGTTTTGGTGCTTCCACACCCTCACCTCCTGCCACCAAATATGAGCACATCCTCCATCTAATGATCACTCCCTTTCCTCTCTGCACAACTAAACCCTCCCATTTCTCAGGCCCCTTGTTTGGTTTTGCTTTCCCATTGTGGAGTCCAAGCTGTTATGTGATGTGGGATGTCCTTCTGTATATGTGCTGCTTTACTGGTTGATGAATAAAGCTGTTTTGGCCAATGGCTTAGCAGAGCAAAGCCAGGCAGGAAATCCAAAAAGAGATAGAGAGAGAGAGTAGGCGGAGTCAAAGAGACGCCATGTAGCAGCTGAAGGAGACAGACACCCAGAACCTTTACCAGTAAGCCACAGCCTTGTGGCAATACACAGATTAATAGAAATGGGTTAATTCAAGATGTAAGAGCTAGCTAGAGAATCTCAAGTGTGGAAGATAAAATAGAGGAAATAGACTCATCAGTTAAAGAAAACATTAAATCTAACAAAAGCTTAACCCAAAATATCAATGAAATATGGGACAACATAAAAAGGCCAAATCTTAAAACAATAGGTGAAGAAGGAGAAGAAAGTCAACTCAAAGGCATGGAAAATTTATTTAACAAAATCATAGAAGAAAACTTTCCCTACCTAAAGAAAGATATGCCTATGAAGATACAAGAAGCTTACAGAACACCAAATAGACTGGATCCAAAAAAAAAGTTCTCTCGCCACATAATAATCAAAACACTAAACATACAGAGTAAAGAAAGAATATTAAGAACTGCAAAGGAAAAAGGACAAGTAACTTATAAAGGTAGACCTATCAGAATTACACCTGACTTCTCAGTGGAGACAATGAAAGCCAGGGCATGGTCAAGCATTATGCAGACACTGAGAGATCACAGATGCCAGCCCAGGCTACTATACCCAGCAAAACTGTTGATCACCATAGAAGGACAAAACAAGGTATTCCATGACAAATCTAGACTTCACCAATACCTAGCCACAAACCCAGCCCTACACAAAATACTAGAAGGAAAACTCCAATCCAAGGAAGATGGCTACACCAACAAAAACACAGACAATCGATGATCTCTCAATTCCCGAAGAAGAAGAAAAAAATGCACAAAATAACATCACCAACGATGAAAACCAAATTAACAGGAGATAGCAACCACTGGTCATTAATATCCCTTAATGTAAATGGACTCAACTCACCCATAAAAAGGCACAGGCTAACAGATTGGATACGAAAACAGAACCCATCCCTCTTCTGCATAAAAGAAATGCATCTCAACCTCAAAGACAGACATCATCTCAAACTAAAAGGTTGGGAAAAAATATACCTTAGGATATATTTTTATCCTTAGGTCCAATCAAATGGACCTAAGAAACAAGCAGGTGTAGCTATCCTAATATCTAACAAAATAGACTTTAAGCTAAAATCAGTCAAAAGAGACAAAGAAGGACATTTCATATTAATCACAGGGAAAATCCATCAAGAGGAAATTTCAATACTGAACATCTATGCTCCAAATACAAGGGCACCTACATATGTCAAAGAAACACTTCAAAAGCTTAAACCATATATTAAATCCCACACACTGATAGTGGGAGACTTCAACACTCCCCTCTCACCACTGGACAGGTCAATCAGACAAAAAATGAACAGAGAAATAAGAGAACTAACAGATGTTATGACTCAAATGGACTTAACAGACATCTATAGAATATTCCAGCCAAAAAGAAAAGAATATACCTTCTTCTCAGCACCTCATGGAACCTTCTCAAAAATTGACCACATACTCGGTAACAAAACAAACCTCAACAAATACAAAAAAACTGGAATAATCCAATGTACCTTATCAGATCATCATGCTTTAAAACTAGAAGTCAACAGCAATACCAATTCCAGAAAACCCACAAACACATGGAAATTAAACAGTGCTCATCTGAATCAAGGAAGAAATAAAAGGGGAAATTAAAGACTTCATAAAATTCAATGAAAATAACCACACAACATACCCAAATTTATGGGACACAATGAAAGCAGTGTTAAGAGGCAAGTTCATAGCACTAAATGCCTACATAAAGAAGCTGGA